>OZ026518.1:96085052-96685052 GCA_964019695.1 Loripinus fragilis
TTTGCACGGTGGTTGAGTTTGCTGTGTTAAGTCTGTGAAAGCTGCTAATATCAGGTAAATGGCATAACAATAATTAGCAAGGATCGCCAGCTTTTCTGAAGAATTTACCGTTAATTGTAAGTAGTCATTTTAGAATTGAACACGTAATAGTTATACCATGGGTTGTCCGCCTGTACGTGGAGATAATCCACGAGCTTTAGCGAGTGGATTATCTCACGTACAGGTGGACAAACATGGTATAACTATTTTATATCACCCACATCAGTGTAGACCTTGCACATCACGAGATATTTCATGCTAAAGTTGGTAAAGGTGGTATAAGTCTGGGTGCCTCTTGTTATTTTTTTTTCATAGTTTTAGCTTTTTTTGAAACATTCGGTTGAGTATAATTAAACTTAGTACTGGTAAGCCGCTTAAGACTTAAATTTAAGAATCTGTCATGAGTGTGAGATAGAAAATCAATCCATCCCGAGGATCACCGTCGTTTGGCATCACGAGGCTTGCCGAGTAATGCCAAACGGTCATGCAGAGGGATGGAATTTTCTACCATATCCTCACATAAACCAGCCCATCATTAAATTTCGCTTTTTTTATTTTCAGAAGTTCCTAAATACGCTGAGATATGAGCGATATACAAATGCAACATTAAAGTAACAGACTATGTTAAAAATGAATATTTATCCCATTAGGGTTAATTCATATATGTCCGTTTCCGGTGTGCAAGAAATTATTTAAGGGATATGACCCCCCTACATACATGTACTTTGGTTCATCATCATTCGAATTATCGAGATGCAACTGAACACATTGTTTGAAAGAGGCTCGACATCGCTTTCAATCTGCTTGCAAGTCAAGTCAAGTATACACTTCACACTTAAATAATTTCTTACACACAAAACGGGGCCAGCCCAGATAATGGTTTATATCTCCTATGCCACTCATGAAACATGCACAAATAGCCAACGTGGGAATATAGGTTTAGTTTATATTCTGAGCCTTCTTATGTATGCAATTAATACTCATACTGTTGCGTTTTCACATGCACAAACCTCTACAAGTAAACAATGTAGCAGTCGTACATGCAGCTTGAAGGAAACTTTTTCTCCACATGTGCATAGTTTATTTTGTCACGGTACAGGTTTTGGTTCTTTTTCTTCTTCTTCTTCTTCTTCTTCTTCTTCCTTCTTCTTCTTCTTCTTCTTCGTCTTCTTCTTCTTCTCCTTGTTATTATTATTATTATTATTATTATTATTATTATTATTATTATTATTATTATTATTATTATAGGTAGCGATGGCCGACTTGAACAAGCTGCTGCTGTTGTTTTCGGTAAGTACACAAACGAAACACGTCAGTAAAGTTTGTATGATCTCCAAAATTGCAAAACTTAAGGCTTTGGGGAAACCTGTTTTTTGTTTGTTTGTTTGATTAGATTCGTTACATCCCAGTCAACAATTTTTCAGTTAAGGGAAACCTGTGGTGGTGGTGTGGGCAAACAAAGGAAATAGTATCTATTTGCATTCTGGGTAAAGTTTTATGCTTTTGTGGTCATCTGCTGATTATTTTCTTATTTTTTCAAAGATAAAGTCATATCAGACTGTCGAATAGTTTGGATCCAGATCATGACCGAAGTTCTGTCGGCCCTGATCTGGATCTAAACTGTTGTCAAAGGTTACCCAGGCCTCCAGATAAGAGTGCGTACTGAAAAATTATTTTTCTTATTTCTCAACCAAAACATACGTTGTGGGTACTCAAAAAAACCCTCTCAATCAGACGGGTCTTTTGAGCACCCAAAACATATGTTTAAATCGATGAGTAAGGAAATAAATGCTATTTAAGGTGCACACACGATCCTTATCTGGACCTATGTAATAAAATATCAGGAAAGAGTTAAACAAAATATGTATTTGTTATATTAAAGATAGTGCCACTGAACTCTGAATAACTCATTTATTTCAATAAGACTCTGATCTAATAATCATCTAATAGTCATCTGCATAAGAGTCATTGCCAACAACAGCGGAAATGTCATACCAATTGTCGAATACGACCCATTATACCACCTTTATCAGCTTAAGCACGAAACATCTCGCGATGTGCAAGGTCTCTACTGATATAGGTGGTATTAAATATTTATACCATGTTTGTCCACCTGTACGTAAGATAATCCACTCGCTAAAGCTCGTGGATTATCTCCACGTACAGGCGATCAACCCATGGTATAACTATACCCAACAAAGAAAGAAACGCACCACTACGATTTTCCCATTTAGATCGCCTTTTGAAACAAAATTTGTTAATTGTCATAAAATATTCATTTCTGATCAAATCTTACTAAAACTTAAGTGTGACGTAGATGAGTATCTGTACCTTCCATGTACAGGCACAAAACTCACAAAGGCGAATGGTAAACGAGTTGCGGAAGCGTTAATTCAATGCTTCTATCTGCATTAAATTCCGAGTAAGTTTTACATTTGCAAAGTATGAAAACAATACGTTGTCTTTATGTGAGACAACCAATGTGTTTATTTATGCATATTTGTTATTCCAAAATCCGTTTTCATCTGTTAGGACCATTTAAATTGATTAAAACAATGTTGAACTCTTTAAATGTTTTGTAAGGTTTATCTCCAGTGTGGAATCGTTATCCAAAGGGTAGTCACAATACATGAGCTACCTGGTTTAATTATCGCGTATGATTAAATAACAGATAGAAATTGCAAAGAATAAGTGTCTGAGTACAATTTGGTCTACTGAAATGATTCTCATTGCTTGAACTTATCCTGCAAGTGAGCATTATAAAAACGCTTATTTCTTGTGACTTTACAATTTGACCCCCACTTGGCTCATGACCAATTTTCTTCAACACATTTTTGACGCCAGATTGCTAAAGACGTGTGACGCAGCAGTACTTGACATACCTTTGCACTGATACAAACTAAACTGGCCTATCCCTTGTGATCTTCCTGGGAGTTGAACAGTTCTAAGTGGTGCGTTTCTTCTTTTGTCGGGTATATAATAACGAAAACGATTCCAGGATTACGTAAATTTGTTTTATCATATGACGTCGTGTCTGGGAGTGAAATAACGTCATGCAATAAAATCGATAAACCACTAGTGGTTTATAGATTTACGGGAAACGTTATGACGTCCATAACAACGTTGCGTACATAATGACAAAATTATAACATTTTTATGCCAGAAATGAGATTTCAAAGTATTTATCATATGATAAATAGAATCTAACATTCGTGCTCTTGTATTATTGAATTTATTAAACTCGTTACGAAAAAGAGATAAGATGCTCGGCAAGCCTCGCATTTTATCTCTTTTCCCCAACTCGTTTAATAAATTCAATAAAACATGAGCACTCATGTAAGATCCTCTATATAGAAATCTACTGAAATGAACCAGCTGATGATTTATGATAAATGTGACATTTGCGTGCAGGGAAGGCACAGTCTTGTCAGAGCTTCCACTGCTTGCATACAAAGTGGAGATGTAGATTATGGCTCAGTCTAAAATGTAATCTATGTCGTCTAGATTGCAGCGCATGAATGTATAAAGAATGAATTTACGATATGCACCAACATCTCATAAACTGGCTCATTTGTTTTGTCATTACAGGCATGTATGGCCTTGGCTGTGGCACAGAGAGCTCTTACCAGAGAAGGTACCGCGTCTGTCTTTCTGTCTGTCTGTCAACATTTCCAATAATTCATTGGAATCCATTCATTGTGCAATAGCTACAATATAATACTTACAATGCAAGAGAGCTGTTCTAAGTGATGGGAGCGCAGTGGCTCAGTGGTAGAGTGCTTGACTCGAGACCGAAGGGCCGCGGGTTCGAGCCTCACCGGCGTCACTGTGTTATGGTCCTTGAGCAAGACACATTTATCCTAGCTTAGTACTGGTTCAACCCAGGAAGACCCGTCCCTATATAACTGAAAGATTGTTGATGGAACGTAAAGAATCAAATCAAACTAAGTGATAAGCCTCGAACTTTCAAATGAATGACTATAAAGAACCTTTAGAACAAAGTCTATCCTGTCCCAATGCTCTACAACAATGCAGAACAAGACAAAGCGCATGATAAATTTGATCATCTCCTTAAATCCTTTTGTTGTATATCTTACCCACATAAATTGTATCCTTTCTTCACCAAGCTGGATATGCTTTGGATATAGGTGGTTTTAATCATATGGATAGGCATGGGTATGCCATATGTGGGACAGAAACCGTTACGATTAAAAATATTTTTTCTTATAACAAGGTTTAACGACTGCTTTAATGTCTCATTTCCCAATTTCGACCTTTATTGTAAATAAAAATGGTAATTTTAGGAATTATGTATAAGCTTTTGTCGCCGAATCATAGTTACCAATACAGTTGTTGAAGTCGATAGCTGATAAGCCATACTTTTATGTATTTTGGGGGCTTACACTGTGGGTTATAGATCTTACTAGACAGCTACACTTGTTTAATATCAATGTTTCATCTAATCTGAGCTGTAGTCAGTGAACAGGTGCATTGTATATATCATTTAATATATAAAAAAGAAGCAAATACATACGTTTCAGAGAGATAAAATATATCATTTAGCATTTAAGAAACATAATTTGACCATAAAAATATGACTTCTTAAACTGCTGTTTACATATTTGATGAAACACTCAGTCTTAAAATGGCGTTTTATGTAAATTGGGTTAATGTTTCTTTCTTTTAATCAGCAATGCTGTGTTGTAGTTTATACTTTGTTGCTTGTTGTGTCAAATAAGACAATTTTCATCATTTCTCTCATTACTGAGCACTCCATTGACAGTAATTCACACATATTTGTAGTGTAAACCCATATAGTGCTGTTATTACATCAAATATTGTATTTTACAGAAAGTAACATATATAACTAACTACAGGTGCCTAAATTAGTTACAATTATATTGCCAGTCATTTGCTTTCAATTAAAAGATAATATTGATAAGTAAGAATGAGGAATACTATGATATTAACACGATAGGAATTCCTATTATTTTAGGGTAACGTTGTGAATTTGGCTATTGCAGGGTAACGCAGCGACCGCTGAAAAGCTAACATACTCCATTATTTGGCTAATATAAGGTGGTTTTAGAGAAGCACAGTCTACAAATAATCTGACAAAACGGATCCTAAAGAAATAGAAAGAACCTACAATATAAAAAAACAGTAGACTCGGTTTTATTGAGTCTGTTCATGAGAACTAATGGAAAGGGCAACACTTCTCACGCACCCTAGCACCGGCTTAAGCGGTATTCTGCTTTCCATCAGAACCCAATATTCCTGAAGGACCAGAATATGAAAAATATGTCAACATTATATCGATGTACAAACCTCATTTCTTGGCGGTCTTTTGGCAGCCCATTGTCTAATTATAGTACTGCATTAAATAGTAACGCATTTGAAAGTAAGTAACGTATATTACTGTTATCTCATATGGTATGCTGTTTAAACGCATACTGGTTGTTTGCTGCAATGCATTGGATGCTTATATGGCAATCGTCATGTACATACAGAAAAATTTAGTATAGGTCATTTATACAATATATTGCAGCAGAGACTGTACACTGACAAGAGTGTAATAAATGCTTTCCTGAACTGTCATTTCAAGTGGCCTGTTATTTGTTTGATTTTTATCAAATGTAAAACACGATAACATACTATAAGAATTAAGAATTATACTATAAGAATTAAGAATTAATAATTATGATTACAAAAATGCTATTTTACTTGATAAATTAAGAAATGCGGAAGATTGTATTGGTTTTTGAATTTGAATACATTATATTCAGGGATGTGGGGTAAACCACCCCTTTCGTTTGACATTTTCGCGTCATATATACCATATATACAAATGTTTTATATTGCTGTACTGTCTAATGCCATTGCATGAATTCTAGTACATTTATTAAAGGGAAATATGCTGAAAAGAAAGCAAATGGCGAGCATCAAGCGTGTTTTCCTCCCATTTTTACCTTAGCCTTATTGTTTAAATATGGCGTCCTTCAGCAAAACTGCTACCACAATTTAACTAAACGACGTACCTAGGAATGTTGCAGAAGACCTCAGGATTGCATTTCAGCAGTCAAACTTTATCTGGCAGGTAAGTTGTGCCAAGTCAAAAAACTAAGGCTCGTACAGAAATCAGCACCTGGACTGTTGTTGTTGTTGTTCTTTCTGTTGTTGTAGTGACTTAATGCACATTCAAATACAGTACAAATACAAATACTTTATACACTTAGGCTTACAACATGTAACCAGCATCTGGTTCATAATCTTACACATCTATTATACTATTACAACAACAACAAATTCCAAACCTTTAATATTTATTTCTCAGGGAGCGCAGTGGCTCAGTGGTAGAGTGCTTGACTCGAGATCGAAGGGCGACAGGTTCGAGCCTCACCGGCGTCACTGCGTTGTGGTCCTTGAGCATGACACATTGTTCCTAGCTTAGTACTGGTTCAACCCAGGAAGACCCTCCCTGTTTAACTGAAAGATTGTTGATGGGACGTAAAGAGAATCAAATCAAACAAACAAACATATTTATTTCTCAGTGTCAGTCCAGTGTTACAAGAACAGTAATGAAAACACGCTGTCGATGTACTTCTTGTCGGAACTCAACGATGATGATATCAATTGGTTATTTGGTCTCGCTCTGAATACAACCTCCGATTTGTACTACAAAGACAGCTGTACCTTCAAGTGAGTACCTCCTACTGTCGTACCAACCAAGAGTGACAGTGACGTAATACTTTGTTTACACTAGCTAAGTAAAGCACTAATGTGTAAACTTCACTTGAGCTAACGCGAATCGAGAGTTCACTTGTGTATTAATCCTAACCTGCGGTTAGGATTAATACACAAGCGATCTATCGATTATAAGTCCCGATAAATTTGTAAAGAAAAGATGACGTCACTCCCACTCTTGGCTGACAGGACAGTAAATCTAACTAATATTTAACCAAATGGTTTGGAGTTCAGAGGTGGATTAAATAGGGGTTTTCTTTAAGTCTGACTGTCTGTTTACTATGTTATACACGCAGTATGTTTATCTAATTTGATTGTTTGCTGTGATGATATATTGCGTAATTTACGTGTAGGAAGCTTCCACGCGAGTTAAACATTTTTTATCAGAATCAACATAATCTAGGGCGAAAGGTTTGGCCAGTAATTTATGTTTAAGTCCCCTAGTGGCTTTGGCTGTTGTCCATTCTATTTAGACGTTTGTTCTGTTGTTGTTAAGCTCTCCGTTCTGTTTAGGCGTTTGTTCTGTTTTTGTTGAGCTGTCCGTTCTATTATGGCGTTTGTTCTATTGTTGAGCTGTCCATTCTATTAAGGCATTTGTTCTGTTGTTGTTGAGCTGTCCATTCTATGAAGGCATGTGTTCTGTTGTTGTTGAGCTGTCCATTCTATTAAGGCATTTGTTCTGTTGTTGTTGAGCTGTCCATTCTATTAAGGCATTTTTTCTGATGTCGTTGAGCTGTCCATTCTATTAAGGCGTTTGTTTTGTTGTTGTTGAGATGTCCATTCTATTAAGGCGTTTGTTCTGTTGCCGTTGAGGATCTCCATTCTATTAAGGCATTTGTTCTGTTGTTGTTGAGCTGTCCATTCTATTAAGGCATTTGTTCTGTTGTTGTTGAGCTGTCCATTCTATTAAGGCGTTTGTTCTGTTGTTGTTGTTGAGCTGTCCATTCTATTAAGGCATTTGTTCTGTTGTTGTTGAGCTGTCCATTCTATTAAGGCATTTGTTCTGTTGTTGTTGAGCTGTCCATTCTATTAAGGCGTTTGTTCTGTTGTTGTTGAGCTGTCAATTCTATTAAGGTATTTGTTTTGTTGTTGTTGAGCTGTCCATTATATTAAGGCATTTGTTCTGTTGTTGTTGAGGTGTCCATTATATTAAGGCATTTGTTCTGTTGTTGTTGATCTGTCCATTCTATGAAGGCGTTTGTTCTGTTGTTGTTGAGCTGTCCATTATACTTAGGCGTTTGTTCTGTTGTTGTTGAGTTGTCCATTTTATTAAGGCATTTTTTCTGTTGTTGTTGTTGAGCTGTCCATTCGATAAAGGCATTTTTGATGTTGTTGTAGAGCTGTCCAATCTATTAAGGCGTTTGTTCTGTTGTTGTTGAGCTGTCCATTCTATTAAGGCGTTAGTTCTGTTGTTGTTGAAGCTGTCCATTCTATTAAGGCATTTGTTCTGTTGTTGTTGAGCTGTCCATTCCATTAAGGCGTTTGTTCTGTTTTTGTTGAGCTGTCCATTCTATTTAGGCGTTTGTTCTGTTGTTGTTGAGCTGTCCATTCTATTAAGGCGCTTGTTCTCTTGTTGAGCTGTCCATTCTATTCAGGCGCTTGTTCTCTTGTTGAGCTGTCCATTCTATTCAGGCGTTTGTTCTGCTGTTGTTGAAGCAGTCCATTCTATTAAGGCGTTTGTTCTGTTGTTGTTGAGCTGTCAATTCTATTAAGGCGTTTGTTCTGTTGTTGTTGAGCTGTCAATTCTATTAAGGCGCTTGTTCTGTTGTTGAGCTGTATATTCTATTAAGGCGTTTGTTCTGTTCTTGTTGAGCTGTCCATTCTATTAAGGCGTTTGTTCTGTTGTTGTTGAGCTGTTCATTCCATTAAGACGTTTGTTCTGTTGTTGAGTTGTCGATTCTATTAAGGTATTTGTTCTGTTGTTGTTGAGCTGTCCATTCTATTAAGGCGTTTGTTCTGTTGTTGTTGAGCTGTTCATTCTATTAAGGCGTTTGTTCTGTTGTTGAGCTGTCCATTCTATTAAGGCATTTGTTCTGTTTTTGTTGAGCTGTCCATTCTATTAAGGCGTTCGTTCTGTTGTTGTCATTGAGCTCTCCATTCTATTCAGGCGTTTGTTCTGTTGTTGTTTAACTATCCATTCTATTAAGGCGTTCGTTCTTTTGTTTCTGAGCTGTCCATTCTATTCAGGCGTTTGTTCTGTTGTTGTTGAACTGTCCGTTCTATTAAGGCGTTCGTTATGTTGTTGTAGAGCTGTCTATTCTATTTAGGCGTTTGTTCTGTTGTTGTTGAACTATCCGTTCTATTAAGGCGTTCGTTCTGTTGTTTCTGAGCTGTCCTTCTATTCAGGCGTTTGTTTTGTTGTTGTTGAACTATCCGTTCTATTAAGGCGTTCGTTATGTTGTTTCTGAGCTGTCCTTCTATTAAGGCGTTCGTTCTGTTGTTGTAGCTGTCTATTCTATTCAGGCGTTTGTTCTGTTGTTGTTGAACTATCCGTTCTATTAAGGCGTTCGTTCTGTTGTTGTTGAGCTGTCCATTCTATTGAGGCATTTGTTCTGTTGTTTCTGAGCTGTCCATTCTATTAAGGTATTTGTTCTGTTGTTGTTGAGCTGTCCATTCTATTAAGGCGTTTGTTCTGTTCTTGTTGAGCTGTCCATTCTATTAACGTGTTTACTATGGTGTTGTTGAACTGTTCATTCCCATTGAGGCGTTTGTTCTGTTGTTGTTGTTGAGCTATCAATTCTATTAAAGCGTTTGTTCTGTTGCTGTTGATTCATTGTTTACTGTTGCTCCCATTGTTTGTGGTGATTTTATGTTTGGTCCTTGTTTTGTAATACAGTACTTAGTGCCCTTTCTATTTTACCATCATCTCGCTGAGGAAGAAAGAGAGAGCTGATTGCTTTACTTTAATTGGGTTATTACTGTCATGTAGCTGTAAGTGTTCTGTGTCTCTTCCTCGTGGCCTCAGAGGACATCCACTTTCATCTGGTGAGACGAAGTCATATTTTATATTTTAATAAAATGAACATCTTGAAAATATAGCTCATAATATATAAATTTAGGGCAAATGCTACTAAATACTTCCCACATTGAAATATTTTCAATACTTTGCTTACAGTTTGATTTATGCATGGACTATCAAGGACCTCTGACACTTTAATAGGGTATCTATTTTTCAGATGCTTCCCAAAACTTCCCTAAGCATAAGATATCACTGGTTTCCTTTTGGATAGGAATCTTGATGTATTAGGAGTGAATTAAGGTTATAATTAGACAGGCAAACCCATACAACAACACAGGAGACCCTACCAAAGGGGGTAGGGATTGCAAAAATTGACTTCACCAAAACATTTAGAAATCAATTATTTTACCTGTAAGGGTATTATATCATCAATATTCGATTACAAATCACAGTGAAAGTATTTTAAAATCCAAAATCATGAGCATTTTAGTGATTGTTTTTGTTGTTGTTTTTTCTATCTGATGTGTTAAGAAATATTTTGAAGTGCAACTGTAGCCCATATTCAACCTTGATGACCATGTATTTACCTGGTACAATATTATGCAGCAACGTACTATAACCATTCATCCATGCGTAAAGTACACCTAGTCAAAGGCCATGAAGTTTATGTGTATTGAATAAATACAGTATTAGTGCAAAATAATCTACCAACTGAACTTAGTAAAAGGACAGTTTTCATAATCTATAGAAATATGCTAATAACGTTGTAAAATTTTATGACTAATGGGGAATGGAATGGAAGCTTAATTGTACTAATCATTTCATTATACTGGAAAAAGATTTTCAAGAGAGCACACCAAAAATCCAAATGCTAATGTTCGTGCTCGCCCAGTCGTCACATTTTGGGCTGTGGGATATCATCCCCTCCCCCCGAGTCCAGCTAGCTGTTCACATATATTATGTTAAATATGGGAACACACTTACTTGCAAAAGGATTAGATTGGAACCCGGGGGGTGGGGAATGATGTTTTAAAAATATTTTTCTATTTTCTATATGTATAATGCAAAAAGTGACGATTTTAGCACCAAAATAAAGCCGTACATTCATGGAAATAGGAAATGAAATGCAATATTATAAAATAGGAACCAACAGCGAGCTTATATATCAAGATGAAAACATTTGATTGACTTTAATTTCTATCAAAACTATAGGCAGCGGTACACTGCGATTCCCATTATCACCGTCAGAGGTCCTTTACAAAATACAAAGGATTTGTCACCATGTTTAATTTTTCATAATCTTATATGGAAGTTTCCAGCATTTGACCCATTTTCTGAACAAATGAAAGAATAACCATGGTTATCTTTACCCAACTTCTTTGATTGTGAATTCATTAACTTACCCAGAATATTTAAAGATAAATCTGTTATCTTTTCTAATCCTACCTATTTTGAAAATAAGGAATCCCCTATCATTTGTTTTTAGTACAATAAACCTATTCGTAGTACTGTTTTAACTATAACAAATTAGTAACAGAACTTGATATTGAAAATTCTATTCCTGACTCTTGTGATTGTAATGCTCTAAGTATTGCTATCAACCCACTGGTCATATAGTCACAGGGGATTTTAAAAATCATAACTGATTCAAGAATTTGGTCTATTATATGTAAGGGACCTAAACATAGGTTTTCTTTGCCAATATACTTCAAATCATGTCGTTAGGATATTGCAGGCGCCTTACAAGAATTTAGAATCGCTTGTGTAAACGAGAGCATGTTGAGTCTAATGCCTTAAATAGTTGGAAACTAAATATTTTTAAGAGTATTGGTGGTAGAATTTCATTTTATTTGAACAATTTGGATCTTCTACCACCTAAACCTAAATTCACGTTTAGAAATTGGAAGAAAGGGCTACAGGAATTCAATAGGAGGTTTGTTTTGGCACCTGCAGATAAGGCTGCTAACAATGTTGTGGTCGTTTGAAAAAGGTACTAAACTTACCCCCTAAAGCAAGAACTTAGCACTGCAAAAACATATGAGCATAACATGCTTAATGAGTCGTCTGTCGTTGATAGGCATCGATGCCATATGGCAGCTAAGTTTGGGGTAATTGTTGATGAGGACCATAGCAAGCTTTCTACGTTATACTTGCTACATCAACTTCATAAAATACCCTATAAGTCACGTTTATTGCAGATTCTAGTTCATGTACAAATACTGAGTTGTCTATTCTTTTGATTTCTTGCCTTACTACGATTAAAAACCATGTCATTAAATATTGCACAACAGTTTATGAAAGAAATGATAAAATTATTTTGGTATATCAAAAATTCAGGTGGAATTCTTAATAAATTGAAGTCTAGAGGTTTTCTAGCATCTGGTTTGTCTACATATGTTTTTTCTACTCTCTATACTACATTGCCATATAATCTAATCAAAGAAAAACTAACAGAATTAATTGAACAAACATTTCCCAGAGAGGGTTCACTTTATTTGGCTTGTAATGATAAAATGCCTCTTTTACTTCTGAACAACGTAAACGATATTAATTATGGTCGTGTCAGAAAATGTGTGATGCTCTCCATTATCTTTTGGTCAATATACTTAAAAGATTTGGCTCGAAATTATATAGACAAATTGTATGTATTCCAATGGGTACTAATTGTGCTCCTCTTGTTGCAGATATTTTTGTTTTGTTATGAGAGAGACTTCATTTTGTCTCTGTCAGACGATACTCTAACTGATTTATTTGAAGCTTTTAACTCCACCTCCAGATATTTAGATGACTATATTAATATTGATAATGCTTATTTTGAACAAGTGGTAGGTCGGATGTATCCTACTGAACTTCAGTTAAATAAGGCAAATTCTTCTGACACTGAAGTTCCGTTTTTGGACTTGAAATTGTCAATAACAAATGACATAGTTTCTTCTAAAATTTATGATAAACGGGATGATTTTAATTTTGAAATAGTAACTTTCACATTTCTTGGTGGAGTTGTTCCTCGCTCCCCTTCCTATGGTGTATATATTTCTCAGCTCAGAGTGTGTTCTAATGTTGATGACTTCAACAACAGAAACTTTTTTAACTGCTAAGCTATTAAAACAAGGTTATAGATATAATAACATTCAAAAAGCATTTTCTAAATTCTACAGCATACACTCAGAGTTAATTGTTAAAAAAAAGATTGGGTTAAAACTCTTCTACAACATGGCATATCTGAACCGGTATTTTATGGTGATTTAGTTTGTAAATTCAAACGAATTGTTGGAAAACCTTGTTTTAGTAAACAATTCAAAAAGATTATCAAGCGTTATAAAAGGTTGGATATAACTTGGATGCATGCGACAGTCTGCATGCCTGGTTTTAAACCCAATCACGGTTTAAAACTATAGTTTCCTTTTTAAAGCTGCATAGTCTGTAACTTTTGATCTTTTAATTTTTGAAATAATGTTTCTATTTTTCAAAAACACAGTAAAAAAACTAAAATTCAGGTATACATTTTACTAAATTCGTAAATATTTACAAATTATCAGTATCAAAACAACAGCATTTATGTTAAAACTTGACTGTCTATCATTATTGGAGGGACGCAAATAATTACCAACAAGAGAAAAATATCTGTTTTTATAAGATAATTCACTTTTCCATGAATTTTTCAGCTATAGTGAACAGATTTATTGTGAAAACTTAACTTAATTCTGCTTTTACAAATGATTGAAAAAGAAATTATTTTTTTTTTTCGAAAAATGTTAAAAGTTACAGACTATGCAGCTTTAATTACACGACGGTTGGTCAGGCCTCAGACTCTATGACAGCTCTGACATAAAGCTTAAATAAGTGGGTTGTTGCCGGATGCATATCTGTAGCTGGACCCACGGTGGCTCAACTTGAGGCTTTCTTTCTTTAGCTCTCACTATCTGTGAGTCGTGAGCCCTTTTCTATGTTTCATCATAGAGTGTTATATAGTATGATATATTGCATTAGTTAGAAGGCTTCCATACAAGCTGAACATTTCTTGTACTTCAACAACAAAAGAATCTAGGGCGAAAATTTGGCACCAGTAAAATGCATTTAAGCCCCCCCCCCCCCCCGCCCCCCGGTGGCTTAGGCGGCTGTCCGATCTAAGGCTGTGGTTCTGTTGTTGACTTTTTGTTTATTGTTACTCCCGTTGGGGAGTCTGTTAGTGTTCTATGTTTTGTTGTACGTTACTTTATGTCCATTCTAGTTTTGCAATCATCTTGATGGAGAAGAGAGTGCTGGTTGCTTTGTTTAGTTTGTCTTCCTGGTGTCTCGTGATGGTTGTGTGGCTCTTCCTCGCGGTGCAATGGGTTTGTCTGCGGTTTGTGATTGTGGTATTTCCTGATCATACTCACATACTATTCTTTTTTATAATTTTTATTATTGCTTATGATCTCAAGCTTTTTAGAAAATGTGAAAATTTATTTGTTATCCCAAGCCGTGACAAGATACTGCATGATATCTTTTGGTAATTCCCTTACAATAGGATTTCGATTTTTAGAGTGAACTATATCAGTCAGGGGCATTACCTGTATAAGTTACAATATATATCACTTGAAGAAGTTAAAATTGTGTCTTTTCAACAATGATTTTAAAGTGAGGCCATCGAAAGTAACTTATTTAGGTTATATCTGAAATTACTTACGCCAAGGTCAAAGGACCTCTGACACTTTGATAGGGTATCTGCCTATTTTTCAGATGCTTCCCAAAACTTCCCTACACAGAAGATATCACTGGCATCCTTTTGAAAAGGACGCTTGATGTATAAGGAACGAATAAAGGTTATAATAAGACAGGCAGACCCCTGCAACTAAACAGGAGACGCTACCAAAGGGGGTAGGGGTTGCAAAATTTGACTTCACCAAAACCTTTAGAAATCAGTTATTTTCACGCGTAAGGGTATTACATCATCAATACTCGATTAAAAATCGCAGTGAAAGTATTTTAAAGTCCAAAAATTATGAGCATTTTAATGATTATTTTTGTTGTTGTTTTTCTGTCTGATTTGTTAAGAAATATTTTGAAGTGCAACTGTAGTCCATATTCAACCTTGATGATAACGTATTTACCTGGTGCAATATTATGCAGGAATGTACTGTAACTATTCATCCATGCGTAAAGTACACCTAGTCAAAGGCCATGTAGTTTATGTGTATTGGATGGATACAGTATATGTGCAAAATACTCTACCAATTGAATTAAGTAAAAGGACAATTTTCATAATCTAAAGAAAAATATGCTAAAAAAGGTGTAATATTTCGTGACTAATGGTTTATTAAAAAGAAGCTTACTTGTACTAATTATTTCATCATACATGAAAAAAAAGATTTTCAAGAGAGCACACCAAAAATCCAAACGCTAATGTTCGGGCTTGCCCAGACGTCACATTTTGGGCTGTGGGATATCATTCCCCCCGAGTTCCAACTAGCTTTTCACATATATTATGTAAAATATAAGAACACACTTACGTGCTAAAGGATTAGTTGGAACTCGGGGGGGAATGATGTTTTAAAAATATTTTTCTATTTCCTATATGTATAATACAAAAAGTGATCATTTTAGCCCCAAAATAAAGCGGTACATTCATGGAAATAGGAAATCAAACGCAAAATCATAAAATAGATACCAACAGCGAGCTTATATATGAAGATGTAAACATTTGATCGATTTTAATTTTTATCAAAATTATAGGCAGCTATACACTGTGATTCCCATTACCACCGTCAGAGGTCCTTTTAGGACGTCAAACATATAACTTATTTAAGTTAAAAAGTAGCTTATTTTCTGATCTTCAATGACCTTGAGTACAAATTTCTAGACGATGCGTTCACAAATTTATTGCATAATCGTAAAGTTATGTAATAGGTCTTTCAGATAAAATTACCCACATGGCCGTGAAAATTGCAGTTACTCCGGAATATGAAGATGAAAAAAGACAGTTTCACTCAAACAGGTTACTTTTGTTTTTGTTGCTAAAAAAGTTAACTGCTTTAAGTGATATATTTTTTAACTTTTGGGAGTTATGCACCTGACTGTATATATTAGAAGTTCTGACATTGAAAATCTTAACTTTTTGTTTTTATTTCATTGACTATCGTTTTACCTTTTTGAAATTTAGAAAAACGGAAAAAACTGGGAGTCACCATACTAATTATCTTTGAGGAGGGTCAAATTTAACCCCAATCCCACGGATTTCGAGCATAATTCAATATAAACTGTTACGGAGTGGAATTGTTTAACATTTTCATAACTCCATATTACTATCAATTTGAAGTAATTCAGCATTAAAACGCTAAAAAATGAAAAAAAGCACTGTAAAAAGGTGTCCACCCGGGAATTGGCCCTTGGTTCTCTGGTTCTTTAGTGTATGTCTTCAATCAATATTTTTTCTGTAGCATGAATATAAGAAAAGAAGCAACATCTTTGACCTAATTTTTCTCAAAAGTAGCGAAATGACGTTACAACACTATTGGTTTACAGTAACGTCACGTAGTGACACAATCGGAACTGCCTCGGCCATTTACGTGAAATCAGATTTCGGATGTACATTGAGGATCTACTTTGATAACGTGACGCTGACGTAACATGACGTGACACTGACGTCACAGAAACCATGTCAACATAATAGTAAGTGTGATTGCAGCAGAGCAAACGGTTATAAATGAAGTCGCTATAGCTATATTTTATCAAAAATACATAAACTTCATTTATTCTGCTAATTAAACCTTTTGGGAAATCAGAAAAAATGATTTAATAGGGCTGGACCTACATGCTACAGAACTTATTTTCCTTACGCAAGTTCCAGCTAACAAAATGGAGCTTTTTCGTACATAGTACTTCGCGTAATGCGCCATACGTATACCAGAGGCTATAAGGGCCGGACTTTCACGATTGGTAGGTAAGGTCCTAACTTCGTCGCCAATCATATCAAAACACCGAGCTTGGTACGTCATAAAACGCGATTTTAGCTAATAAGTAATATTAGTGGCATACATTTATGATTAACATAATTTTAAATCGCTATGAAAAAGCAATGAAACGCTCAACAAGCCTCACATTTGATTTCTTTTCCCCAACTCGTTAAATACAATGAAACATGTCTTAAGCGGCAACTTAAAATAGACAAAGCAAAGATCATAATGACAAATGATAGCTTAATGAAGGTCAAACGTATTATTGAATGCTCCAAGAGGAGCAATTTGCAATACTTTTGACCTGCAATACGCGATAGTTGGTCTTGCAAACCCATTTTTGTTTTTAGAGTGGCCGTTTTAGACAGGTTTTACTGTAAATTCAATATTATGAACACTCAATTTACATGTAAGTTCTCTATATTTTTATTACAGCAAGACAGCTGATGGATTCATATTCGTAGAATCAACAATAAACTTGAACGATGAAAGCTCAACTAACCCATGTGGTTTTACAAAGGTAAGCTTAAGGCTTCTGACTGAGTCAGTCAAACATAGATCATAACCTACAAACCTGCATGGTACCAAAAATCACGTGTTTAACCCTTTTCATTCAGGCCCTGGGGTTATAAAACTTTTTTCATGCTCAATTGAGCAGGAAAATTATCCTGCTCATAAATGTTAAAATGCCAAGAATAGTTTGTAAGCTCACTTGTACGTGTAATACGCTTCTAACAGTGACTTTATTAGCAAGGCATGACAATGTCGCTGTGATTGACTGGTTCGCACGTCGTGTATGCTTCATTGGCTGTCCGCGTTTAAACAATCCAACAAACCATTAATATGATTAAACATTATACAATTGTTGACTAATGAGGCATTGGATATGATGTGATATCGACCAGATAAGCCGAGGTCAATATTGGTATTCTCTGGTCGATATCACATCATATCCAATGCCTCATTAGTCAATAACTGTTTTATTATATAACATTTAGTGCAAGATGTACAGGTATTATTGCACGTGGAAAAAAAATACTGAACTTATATACAAGTTTTGGGATAGACAAGCATTCAGCAGAAACAGTGCAACCCTAAATAAGACAACCCTTTTACTATTGCATATATGTTGTGCATGAGTGTCATCATTCAACATTTACAAACAAGAATTCTAACACACTTCGCATGTAGAGCCAATGATAAAATAAGTGTGATATGCCAAACAATAATTCACAGCTTTGAAAGCGCAGGGAAAATGTGCGATAGCTGACGTCATTTGTTACTGGTAAATGACGTCATTCATGGCGTTAGACGGTGTAACGTCGTTTTTACGCTTGAAACACGATACAAATACATGTAAACGTATGCGACGTGGTCTAAGTATTGGCGGGAGTTCTTCAGTGCAAAGGCGGAAAGTTGGAAGAAGCTGAAGACTTCAAATTTGTTTTCGCCGTTTATTGTGCATTAAAATCGAAATAGATCAGCTCCAGTGCGTGATTTGTTGCGTTCTCAGCATCTACGACAGAATTATTAGCCACGCTTTAGAAAAGCAGAACCAGAACGGAAAAAAAACAGCAAGGAGTCTAATTTTAGTAACTAATATACACTGGCAAGCGCGCGCAAGCCAGTGAATATGACAATATATTGACTGGCCATGTGAGCGCTCTAAGCCAATGAAATTCAGTCTTTTTTCTTAGATATATTATAAAAGATATTAAACTTTTATGTATCCTAAATTATAAACAAATTTTATATTCGATATTAATTATAAATAAATAAATAAGTGAGTATGATCAGCAAATACCACAATCCCACACTGCAGACCAGCCCACGGCACCGCGAGGAAGAGTCACAGAACACTTACAGTCACAAGGCACCAGGAAGTCAATCAAAACAAGGCAATCAGCTCTCTCTTCCCAAAGCAATGACATTGCAACGCTAGAAGAACATAAAGTTATGAATAACAAAACAAAAACCAAACTATTAACCCCCACAAACAATGAAGGCAACAGTAAACAATGAATCAACAACAGAACCACCGCCTAAGAACAGACAGCAGCCTAAGCCACTAAGGGGGGATCTTAAATGCATTTTACTGGTACCAAACCTTCCCCCTAGCCTTTGTTGTGTTTAAAGCACAACAAACTTAGCTCGCATTGAGGCTTCCTACCTCTAGCAATGTATCGTCACAGAGAAACAATTAGCTAATCAAATTAACACACTATGATGAAACAAGGAAAAGGGCTTACGACTCACAGATAGTCCGAGCTAAAAATAATCAAGTTGAGCCACGGTGGGCCCAGCCAAAGACAATCATCAGGCACCAACCAACTGATTTAAGCTTTATATGTAAACATAAGATGTGAGTTTCCTTTTTGAGAGATTCATGAACGGATGAGCGCACTGGTTTCAATCCAAAACTAGCATGGCACCCAAATTTTGAACAGAATTCATGGCATACATACTTTCATGAACATCTGAAAAAAAGGTAATATATAATCAAAGCAAAATGAGTGATATACATTTGCATTTGTATTTTTTTTTCTATTGAAAAATATATGCTCAGTCAGTGTACTGAGTGAGGCTTCATACTTACCCACAAGACAGCAAGAGAAGTAGAGTAAAACCTGTGTAAAACGGCCACTCTCAAAATGACCGAAAATTGGTTTAATAAGACAAATTATCGATTAATACAGGTCAAAAATATTGCAGAATGCTCCTAGGGGAGCATTCTGCAATACTTTCGACCTTCATTAAACTACCATTTGTCATTAAGATCTTTGTTTTGTCTATTTTTGAGTGGTCGTTTTACACAGGTTTTACTATAATTCATTATACAGACCTGGGCCCAGAATTACAATGCCTCCATAGAGTTAAGGAAGACTTATGTTAAGTATTGATTTTTTAGGATGCGAAAACTAACGTTTAAAACTGATTAAAATCAAATAAGTTTTAATTTTTCTGAAGATCACAATGATATCTTTGACCACACATACCACATCGATCAAGGCAATTTATTTAACATTTAATATAACATGTTGAAATGTCAATACTTAACTTAAGTCTTGCTTAACTTTAAGGAGGCATTGTAATTCCGGGCCAAGGGCCCCCAATTACAATGCCTCCTTAAAGTTCAACATGCTGTATTAAATGCTAAATAAATTGCCTGGGTCGATGGGGTACTTTTGGTCAAAGATATCATTGTGAGCTTTAGAAAAATGAAACTATTTTAATTTTAATCAGTTTGAAATGTTATTTTTCGCACCCTAAAAAATCAATTCTTAACTTAAGTATTCCTTAACTTTAAGGAGGCATTGTAATTCCGGGCGCTTGGCCCGGAAATACAATGCACCCTTAAACTTAAGCAAGACTTAATTTAGGTATTGATATTTCAACATGCTATATTAAATGCTATTAAATAATTGTCTGGATCGCTGTGGTCTTTGTGGTCAATGATATCATTGTGATCTTCAGAAAATTAAAACTATTTTGTTTTAAATCAGTTTTAAACATTATTTTTCACATCCTGAATAATCAATACTTAACTTAAGTCTTCCTTAACTCTAAGGAGGCATTGTTATTCCAGGCACAGGAAACACATTTCGACCTTATTGAGAGTCAAGCTGTATTAATCTATTCAAGCCGATTGGAATGTCCCTCTCTTATCAATTGATCCAGTCAATTTCCCTTTTAAGGGTTGCTGAGTGACATTTCTCATTTTTATTCAATTTTTGATAGAACATTATGTAAGCAAACAGTGTAGATCTTTATCTGGGTCTGCCCTATTTGCCTAGACCCTAGGTTTATTTAGGGTTGAATGCACATATGTCTTTTTGTTTTATTCCAGATTATGACAACAGGAGCAAATGTGAGTTTATTTAAGTAGTCCTTGTAATTATACACATACATTTCAAAATTAAAAATTTCAATACATAAAACTTACTTTTAGCCTACAAAAATGGACTGCGTCGCAACAAAACCTGTCTTAGGGATTTCTGACAAAGCGAGACACATACCAGACTCCTTAGCTACAGAGACTAGCTAGAAAATTGAAATTTCGCTTATGGTAAGTCTAGATATGATACTTCCAATCAGCGAATAACAAAGGCGCTGATCAGACTGCACGGATGCGCAGTTTGGCCTGCGCCTGTGTTGTTCGCAAACGCTCGAAGATAGGTTTTCTCGCGTCGAGGCCAAAATAATATGTTCAAGGTAAAATGTGTATTGTCTTTAGATAATATGGGGAAAAACAGAGAGTTTAATCATACGCCTTAATCAGAATTTTTAGGCCAACTTTCCATATTTATAAAGTCAAAGAAGTCATAATCCTGTATGCAACAGGAATCTTAAACACTTTCAGTTACGCACATCTTTTTTGGAAGTGTCATTATTTGTCTAGAATATCAGTTATAGGCTATTTACAGAAACACAAGATGATATTCAATATCCTAGATGGAAACTATTCCAAAGGGCAGTATTCCGTCATTGGGTAGGTTATGCAAAAACCAGCCTGCTCACCTACAGAAAGTAGTTAAAATATCGAAAGCTTTAATAATAATAATAATAATAATAATAATAATAATAATAATAATAATAATAATAATAATAATAATGAAAGACTTCTGTTTAAAGAGGGTAACACATTTAGTAGCATAACTAATCTTCATCGAGGCCCTCATACACAAAGTCTAGCTATGAAATGTTTCAGAGAGCGAGTAACAAAGGTGTTGATCAGACTGCGCGGATGCACAGTCTGGTCAACACCTTTATCGCTCGCATGTTACAAAGTCAGGTTTTCTCACGACGAACCGATATTGTTCTATTCTGTTCTACAGCCGTCCTTACATGGGCCTCAGTGGCGGATAGCTCTCCGGAAAGTGGAGAAAGACTTTCTTTTCTATCTAGGCAGGGACTACATCTTCTCATGCAACATTAGCATGGCCACGGACACATGGCTGACGACGGAAGTACAAGTGTAAGTTTAGTCTGTGTGTGTGAGTGTTTTTCTTTATTTGAATGACAGGTGGAGTGTGTCATTGATTGTTTTGGCGTCACCAACTACACTGAAGGACTTTAAAAACGCAAAAAATGAAAATTATTTTTTTTTGAACCCAGAACATTTTTAGTCTTCTTTAACAAGTTTAATCGGTTGGAAACGACAATCTGTCTCTATTTATACCTAAAACCGGTGTTTTTATAGACTTTGGCCACCACCAGCTACGCATCCGTGGTTTACTATTTTTGCACGTGGCGTCCCCACGAATCAATGAAGCGAACTATTTTATCATTTCAGATATAGCTACTAGGTATACATGTATAAAAACACAGTAGCTTTTTTTTATAGCTTTATTATTCTTGCCACGTTTGTTAAACACGAACGACCTGGCGCAATTGGAATGTCGAAAGCTGGGGTGCGTGTTTCTGGCGTCGCCAGATAGTATAATTGCCTTCCGTCAGCTATACAGCACCTCAGAGATTGTTACCAGGCTACTAGCACAGTTCAGGTCAACGCAGGTCTGGCCAACGAATAATGGCGACCGACATTAAGACGGCAACTAACGTTGATTATATCGACGATATTTACATCGACGATATCCGTTCCGGCTGGCTGTAGTGCTATAGTATGATTCACGAAAAGTGGCAGTAATTTACCGTTAAACAAGCCGAGTGCATTGATGTAAACAGGAGACACTGGTATACTTAAAAATCACACCAATATCATTCATTGTAATCATTTAAGAAGCACAAAAGTACTCACTTTATACATATAGCAGAGCGGATAAGACGGGTAGCCATAGTGCCCAGGGTCTGAGGTTCGAATCCTAGCAAGGCACCTTTATTTGTAACTTTTTTTCTTTTCGTTTTATCTCATATTTTCCTTTGCTCATATTTCTGACAAGAAAGTTTTTACTACCGCTAAATACCCAAAATATTTAACATAAAAGATATACATTGAAGGAAGAAACTGGCAAATCATTATTTGGGTAACTTTAATATGCAACATGTGCTTGTTGTAGCATGTAGTTTGGTCGTGAGGTCGCTTATCAGTAACATGTATTCTATCGCACTGTTCCTGGACAGGCTTCTTATGAAAGGTTTCTTATACTTAGTGTATTTATAGTTACACCATTAATGTGACAGTTGACGGTAGCGAGATACTATGTGGCCTGACTAGAGTTCGAACTGACTTCCCCATTTAAGAAGTGTAGTGGACCGACTCGCTAGTAACTTGTTCGAATGTTGAAATATGTGGTGCTTTCAGTGACCTTAATGGAATTGGGCTATGTTTAAATAAAATTGTTAAAGCTAAAATTATAGTGAATGTGTTTATATTTATCTATCTATCTACTGTTATTGATTGCACTGTTTAGATCATTATGCTAGGGATTCATCATGTTCATAATCAAAAAAAGATTAGACCGGTACATTCGTTACAAAAACTAAGAACCTTTGCTAATCCGCTCTGCTCCCAATTGCGCTATCGTGGATTGATACCTGAAATTATTTTTAAAGGTACAGTTACAAACAAAACAATCTACAATTTACAGTTACTTTTCAGGTCCTGTTTTGAACAATGAACTCTTCTTTACTAACGGTAAAATACTGCCAACTTTCGTGAACCTGACTATACAACGATATTCTGTCTTTGTTGACAGTCTGTATTATTGTAAATATTTACCAATAACAAAGATATTTTTAGATAACTATTTATAGAATTATACAGGTATTTTGATGCGAATAAAGCGTAAAATGTCTAACAGTTTGAACGTGTGTTTTCCTAGTGTAGTGGATAGGCCTCTAAACCGTTATCCGTAAGGTCGATGGTTCGATCCCTCTACAAGGCTATTTTTAATATCATTTTGATTTTGAATGTGATAACAATTCACTTGTGTGCGCCTTTTTGCTCACGATCTTTTTGATACAAGCATGGCCTTAATGCTAACCCCAAAGACAGATTTTCTAGGGACGGGACCCATATTATAAGTTTGTGAAATTCTGTTTTGTTTACAAGAAACACCAATATTTTGCCACAAGTTATCATGTATGTTATTAACCATTTATGCCATCTTGACCCTCAAAGCCATAACACTTGCACCAGGTTGGATCTGTCTGCTGCTCATTGTGACCAAATTACTTCGGTTGTCGAGTATCGCGTTTGTAAAAGCAAACCGTGTAGACCCTGATGACATGCCATATTCTGTGGATCTCACCTGGGTGTTCTTGTTTGCTGATGAGCAATTTAAGGAACACTGGGCATAAGTGGATGTATTATTGTGCAAATATGATTATAATACATATAAAGATACAATAAATATAATATTACACAGTGAAGAATAAAAAATAAAGAGAGAAAAAATCATTCATTTACGGGGACTCGAACCCCCCTAGTTAAACAAAAACTATACATATTGATGCTCTGTTGTCCGAGTCGTTACCTACTGAGCTATCCATGATGATTACCAGTAAAATTAAAATTACCCACTTAAAGCCCAAGTGTGTGCAGCCACCCATTACAGGTAAACAGGTCCAATGTTTTGATTTCAATGTTTACAAACACGAAAATGTAAACATGGTCATAATATCGTGGTAGCACTATACCAACACTGCCAGACGAATAGCAGGGCTCCAAGGGTAATTTGTTTCCGAGTTTTTAAAAAAAAATATTTTATTACAATAACTTTAAATCATGCCCAATTTCAAGACAAATTTCAAATTGCAGTTTTAGAATCTTAGAGTATTGTCTTTTGACAGACGGATGCATTAAAATTCTTTATCATTTTTATATGAAATTTAAATCATGTTTTCTTGACATATTGATGTTTATTTTTGCCAAAATCTCAATAAAATTGATACATTAAGAATTGTTAATTTTATGAATTTCGATTTTTGCGTTTTTAAAGTCCTTCAGTGTATATTGTATTTACTGTTTTATCAAGTGTCTGTTCTCTTATGCCAATTGCGAGTGGCCTTGGAACTATATACAAAAAAACGTTCTTTCTGTTCTGTTCTGATTAAAATAACGTGTACAACATTTCACGAGTACTTCCCTAGAAGAATTTGATTTATTTTTGCAAATTATAAAATACTATTGAAATGAGTTCCCTCTTTATTTAGGATATTTAACAGCACTATGTTGGTGAGCAAGTCAAAATAGACCCTTTAATTACGCTTCGGATCTCTTAGCACAGTTCAACTCGGATCTCTTAGCACAGTTAAATGAAGAGTCTCAGGGACTCCTAAAGCTTATTATTGGGGGAAACACTGAGTCACTGCTTCTATTGGTCAATATGGTATTTCCAGGGTAGACAATCTCGAGCAGGATCTGGATGTAGTGAAGCCGGTCATCAAGTTCTATGTAATCCCAGAGAGCACCAATCCGAATGTAGATCCGATCACAACCTGTACAGTTGGGGACTATCTACAGCTTGAAATTGAGATGCAGATTATTAGTCACACAGGTACGTGTACATGCGTTGATCCAGATAGTTTTGTTAGAGGGGGTCCAAATTTGGCAACGTTTTTTTTTTGTTTTGTGTTTTTTTTACTTGATGAAGGGAGACAGGACCCAACTCCACTTTAAGCAGGCCGTCATCGGTCCGCCAGCGAAATGCCATTTAAATGGCGCTTCGCTGGCGGGCCGATGATGGTCCTGCATTGAATGCTGGCTTGGTAGCTTTGTGATTTCCCAGGGGATCTGGACCAGTATTGCTAAGAAAAGTAAGAAATATAGGCCACTGGCTGGATATGATTTACCTCCCCCCCCCCCCCCCAGGGGGAATTTTGTAGACCATATTTTTCTTAAAGCCCAATGTCTTGCAAAGATTTTGCAACATGTTAGCCCTCTGACAATGGCAGCGTTAAGCTGTAACAGCCTATTACATACGTTACCCTACAAAATATTTGATAGTTAAGATTCTTTTTAAGACTTCAGAAACGTGCAAAAGATATGGTAAGATTTCCAAATTGGTTATATTTTCTAAATAAGCTATTACTGGGCCACAGATAATGACATTTGAAAACAAATATAGTCACCCCCGATGTAGTGTATGTTACATTTTTTCATTGAACCCCCTTTTAAATGATAAATGCATCTAATATAGTTTGTCTTAAATTTATTGAAACCAGTTTATGTTCATTAATTTGGCATTGCATTAAAGATTTGTTATTAGCCTTTTCAAAACTGCAAAATTACGTTTCCATCTTATATACTTTTTGAGTTATTAGATGATGAACATGGTACCCCCATATCACAGAAAAATGTAAAATGTAATTCTCCAGGCCTCGTGCTGGCTATAGACCCCACTTCCTCCCAGGAAGTAACCCCCGATGTAGTGTATGTTACATTTTTTCATTGAACCCCCTTTTAAATGATAAATGCATCTAATATAGTTTGTCTTAAATTTTATTGAAACCAGTTTATGTTCATTAATTTGGCATCGCATTAAAGATTTTTTATTAGCCTTTTCAAAACTGCAAAATTACTTTTCCATCTTATATACTTTTTGAGTTATTAGATGATGAACATGGTACCCCCATATCACAGAAAAATGTAAAATGTAATTCTCCAGGCCTCGTGCTGGCTATAGACCCCACTTCCTCCCAGGGGGAATTTCATGCACTATAATTTCCAGATACTACATTATATAAGCCACAAAATGAAATGTGTTAGCCCTCTGAGAGTGGCAGCGTTAGGGGGTAACCTCGTGTTACGTACGTTACCCACAAAATAACATTAAATTTTCCTGATAATGACTCCAACATGATATATTCACACTTTTTTTGAAGTCTGGCACAGGTTTAAGAACTTCTAATAGCACAGTTACATAAGTTTAGCATTTATTTTATAAATTTCTTGCGTTTTTGCCGTTGTATATGTTACTTAGTGTTTCATATGTTATTTCCAAGTATCAGTATGGCAGTTATTGACTATACATGTATTACATCCGTCAGTGAATATAATAAGTCTATAAGGCTGCAATTCAAATGAATTAAAGTTCCTTATTATGGTGTCTAACACTATTTTACAGCCCAGGTTACATACGTTACTCTCTGAGTACCATTAAACATTCAAGATATGGTCGTCAACACGACCTGCTTGTACTTAATTGCATGCTGGCACAGGTCCATGTACTTCTTTTTTCTCTGGCTCATTTGCTGAGATAGTAACTCAAAACATAAACTACCATAAACCCTCTTTTCTTTTATAGAGACATCAAATATAGTTGACATAATACTCATGGAAAGTTCGTAACATTCAGTGCAATGTGCGAGTAACAATTTAAAAGATAAAGAAAACACATCAGGTTGAAGTTCTAGAGCAAATGTTCATATATTATCCAAGGGTTTTAAGGAATTTTCCTATACAACTTATTACTCCTCTATCAGATTTATTTTGCAAGGATTTTGCAATATGCTAGCACTCTGGTAATGCCACCATTACCCTGTGACAGCCAATTATATATATTACCCCTCAACATCTTTGATAATTTTAGTAAATGACAGGACTTCTGAAAAGTGCAAACCATACGGTAAGATTTCCAAATTGGCTATATCATCCAAGTAAGCTATTTTTGCATCACAGATATAGACCTTTGAAAACAAATATGCACCCCAAAGTGTTATGTATGTTACTATTTTCAGTAACATTTTAAATTCCTATATAAATGATTTATGAAACTAATATAGTTTGATATTTTTTTTAATGTGAATGTGCTTACTAACTCATTATGTATTGAAGAACGTTTATGTACCTTTTGGAAACTGCAAATATTATGTTTCTGTCTTTTATAATGGTTGAGTTTTGAACATGGTAACCCCATATCACTCAAAATGTGAAATATAATTCTGTGGCTCTTTTGTTAGGGTACAATCAAGTTCTCTTTCACCCAGAGGTACTCGATTTCCTTCCCATTTATTTTCCACACATTTTGTCTATATCCGAAAAGCCTCACTTGTTTTCATGGGAAAGACTTAATAGTTCAATCTTTGTATGTACATCTTAAGGACAGAAAAGCAGGGTGGAGGTAAGCTCATGTTCATGCCATTTGAAATAGTCAGTATATGTGTATGGCTTTGGTACTTTTTCAGAAACATGTCGTACTGCAGCTTATTCACAATTACATAAATAGCACATGTTATGGCTTCATGTCACCGATGAGTGCCTAGAACAATTCTTTATTTGATTTCCTACCCTTCTTAGAATGTTGATGAATAGTGGGGGAGGGGTTTTCTATCAGTTTGATAGGAATAACCTTTCCATAGTACAAACAAATCGGCACATTGGTAGTGTCACAATCTGTTAAACAGTGTATTACTATAGATCTCTTCCCCCATATTCTGGCCAATGCTGTTGACATTCAGAAGGTGCACCTTTTGTTGCATACACCATTGTTGAACAAAACACCCAGGTTATCCTCTGCGAGAATGTTTGTAAGACTGTATAGACCATTGCGTTACATTGTATATATGTATTAATGACAAAACCAACATGCCCTGCCTTTAGTGCCTGGTTGAATACTGGTGCCATCAGATCCATGAAAGTGACAGGAAAAGCTATAATGCTCTGTAGTTACAGCATTGACATCAACGTTATGTGCAGCACTACATGGCCAATCTAATGTTGGTTCAATGTGTGATTGTAAACCATGCTGAAGTTTGGACTTGTCAGTGTTGATGGAAATTCTACCAGGAGTTGACAGTGACCATGGTACAGGTCCCAGAGGCAATGACAGTGTCAACTCAAGGTCAACATTATGTCCAATAGAAAGCTCATGCATCTGGCTGTTTACGTTTTGTAAATTGGGCAATTTCTTCTTGCTTGACCTCGCAAGCATCAAAACTTCATTAGCTTGTAGCATTTTATGGGGGATGTGAAAGACAGATTTTTTTTTACTAAAAGTGAGTCAATGAAGTCTGCAACAGCCTTCCTGCCAATGTCATCAGCCTCAATAAGATCCTTAGCTATGCCAGGCTTAGCAGGTACACCGAAAGACAAAAAGTACAGTTCATTGCCTTCAAAACTAGAACTAAAAGGATTGGTGAAGCCAGAAACTGCCTCTAGTACTCATTCTACTTTGCATCTGAGCAGATTGAATATTTCATTTCAGTGCATTGAAGAGTTGTTTCAATATATTGAGCTCTGATGTGATGAGTAATACACCTTTCCATCTGTAGTACGAAGCGTAGTTCTAGTTGCTGAAGCCTATAATACCTCTTTATTGTTTGCCTGATAGTTATGTCAAAAGCATTTCTCAAGCAAAGAACCAATGAGTGTGACACACTAAACCCATTTTGTTCAAGAAGACCTTTGCATCTGCGATGTGTATCAAATTTATGAGGTGAGTGTAATCAGTTACACAAGTACATATTGTGCGTAGTTGTTGTGATCCTTTGCAATGAACATTAGGAACAAGGCAAACAGATAGAGATGACATGCAATTCAAAGTGGTTTTCCTTGTAGCCCTAATCAGTGTCAACACCATCTGAATCATATCCATATACCTTGCCCAAAACTAAGCTGTTTCACAGTGACTGTCTTTCATAACTTCCGATTTGAATGCATGGTATCTATACTGTTAATGTGAGCAAACAGCAAAGGTTGATAGATCACATTATATTATTAGTTTAAGTCACCATAAATGAAAAAGGGACCTCAATTTATTTCGGCCTTATAAATTTTCTAAAATCTCCTACAGACTTTATACATGTGTAGTCAACAACTTCTATACAGATACTCGGAATAACTTATGTATCATTTGGTAACACACATAACAGTTAAAGCTCAAGGCATTTATTAAAGGAATACTTAAAATAGGTAAACCTTGCTAAAAGAAGTAAATAAACCTGTGCAAGCATGCAAATAAGTATAAACAGGGTTTGTTAGAGACATTAACTTTAATGTTTAAGGCTATTTTGAAGGTAACATACATAACATTGACCTGAAAAATAGTGTAAGCGACCATAGTAAAGAAATTTAAATCATTTTAGTAGCAGCCTTATAGATTTACTATATTCTGTGACAGATGTAATACACGTATAGTCAATAAATACCATACTGATACTCGGAAATAATACAGGAAAGACTAAGTAACGTATACAACGGTAATTACTCAAGACGTTTATAAAATTAATACTAAAAATATGTAACTGTGTTATAAGAAGTTCATAAACCTGTGTCAGCATGCAAATATGTACGAACAATCATGGTTGAGACATTATCAGGGACGTTTAATGCTATTTTGGGGGGTAACGTATATAACGTGCTGTTACACGTTAACGCTGCCACTCTCAGAGGGCTAACATCTTTTATTTTGTGTCTTATATAATGTAGTTTCAGAAAATTATAGTGTACAAATTCCCCCAGGTGGGGGGAGGGGGTCTATAGCCAGCTCAAGGCCTAATAGGGCAAAGAACAGGAAACGGTACAATCAAGCACAAAACCCTATATTTTTGTAATTTTTCAGGGGGGTCCAGATCCCCTGCCCCACCCCCCTCTAGATATGAGCATGGTGTAATATCCTACTCGCCAGAAATGCCGTTTTGATTTGTCCCTATTAAACTAGTAGTCACTGAAAAAGCCTACACATACTTGATGATTTTGTTCAAATAGAAGAAAGTTATAGGCGTTTGAACTTTCGAAGTGAGCTGCATTAAGTGAATGAAAAAGTCAGAGTGAATCCAAAAAATATATCAATCACTAATAAAAATCATATCGTTTCACTCTGTGAAAATGAGATTTTTATTTGTTTGAGATATGCATTGATTTCACTGCTTAGTATGAAATAAAACATTTGTGCGCCTGAATTATCGCACTTATCAAACTAACTGCGAAAAAGTGATAAAATGCTTGTCACTGCTCTCATTTTTAATCTCTCTTCCTCAACTCGTTTAATAATTTCAATACACATGTAATATCCTCTATACAAAAATGATACAATGCTTGATGACCTCGTATTTTATCATTTGGTTTCAGCTCGTTTATGTGACATATTCAATAATTGTTTTATCAGTTACCTCTCATATTAACTGCATTGTTGCACGTTGCCTGATAAACGTTGCCTATCTCACAGCATGTGCCTTTATCAGGTCACGATGACGTTGCACTATTTAATGACGTCGTCAATGAAGCTGAATCGACACAAAAACCGACCATCACGTCATATTCGCTTGTTTGAAGAGTGAATCAAAATAGAATACCAGGTTCGCGTCTTTTGATATCAAGTTTACCAGGCTCGGGTTTGAGAACGCTTGTTGACATTGCGAGTCGCTCTGCAAGCCTCGCGATGTCAACAAGCATTCTCAATGCCCCGCCTGGTAAACCTTATATCAAAAGACACTCTCCTAGTATTCTTTATTTACCGTTTCAGAGTATGTGATGCCAACGGGAGTGTATGTCTACAATACTACCATGAACTCTGAAAATGACTTTACAAGCGGAGTAAGAGTTCTGACCCAATTGAATGGGTAACTATATTAAATTCATATGTAACCCATATAAGCCAATTGTCATTTTTGTGGGATATGGCCAACAAGTACAGTACCTGATCAGTCGCCACAAAAACGCAGCGTCTTATTAGTTTCTCTACTATTTGCTGACAAGATTTGTAATTTTAAAAAATAAACAGAAATTGGAATTTTATACCTAGCACCCCTTTAATTGGAGATGGAATCTTACGATTGTTAAGGATGGGTAATTCCATGGAAATATATGGATTCATTTCTTAGTTCTTATATGGAAAAAGTCACACTTTTTATAGTCCTGACAGTGAAATTCAAAGTTTACGCCTCACTGACTAAATCACAGTTGTAACACGCCGCAAAAACTCACAATGTGTTAATTCCATCTTGGCCACAATTTCATAAGCCTGTATGCTGATATAAAGCTGCTAGAAATAAACAAACAATGAAGGTGTGTACTTTTGTCTAGGTTTTATATTTTGAGCACTTGTTCGATTGACTCTACTAGCTATTATTTTACATTTGCCAGCCTGCTTTAACATATTTAAATAGTACTAGGTTTCCATTGTGCAAATGCGCATAGTAGGAGCAATTTAACCATATTATGGAGACATTTTAATTCAACTGAGCCAAAGGTTCAACAGTGAGCTAATAGTATACCATGACAAATTGAATAAAAATGAAAAATACCACCCAACAACCCTAAAATTGTAAATGGACTCGTTCCAATTGATAAGGATGGGAAAATACATATGGCATAAATGGGTTAAATCCACCTGTAATTAATGCGATTATTCAATGTGAGGACTTGTATATTGGACAGAAATGAAGTTGCTGTAAAAACAGCACCTGACATATAGCAGGAAATGTTGTCATCAAGCGCAACAAAATTCATTTATCCCTGTTCTTTTTGACCAAGCCACTGAGTGGATGAACAACATGTATAAAGTGTCTGGTGGTAGTCCAATACTCAATCTGATGTTCCCAAATCCAACTTGCAAACATTTGATAGAATTCATAATCATGCCAAGATTCAGACTCTTGGGAAACCACAAGGTTTTAGCACTTCTGGAGATTTTGCAGATGCCTTTACAGCATTATTTTTTTTAAATGCACTACAACGCCTGTTTATGTCACTTTCGATCGCTACTTAGGACAACAGTCGATCAAATCGCCCAACGCACCAAACAAACAGCCAAATGCAGACCAATTAGGAAGCCTATTCAGGGATCTGAAAGTAAGGAAGGCAGCAAATATCAGGAATCGATTCAATCAATATCACAGCTGACCGAGGATACCACATTTGAAAGTGACAAAAACACAATAAAACATCACAAACAAGAGCCAAGAGGTCAGCCCTTTCCCAGCAGGTGACCACAAGGCAGCAATGGACAGACGCGAAAGCATGACAAACACAAGACATAAATAACACAAATGATCCACAAAAGACGCACTACCTTGGAACAGTCAGTAACAATATTTTAATGAAGGGCTTAATCCAGTCTCATGGCACCAACCTCACCCTTAGTTAAGATTAGGATCAAGACTCATATATACTCAGAAAACAATTGAAGGATATTTAGATTCAAATCCATCTATAGCATTCAATACAATAAAAACTAAACTAATTAGGCATGCATTTCATAGTTCCAGATATCTGCGTTCATAATGAATGTTTGATGTAAGTCACACTTCATTGATTAAAGTACAGTACATGTCCAAATGATACAACCCTCTATACTGAAAAGTCACAAACATTCAAAATGATTGAAACTCATTTCTATCATTTGTATTTCATAATGACTGGCTCTAAAATCTTTGTTGGTACTCATTCAAAAGTATGACACCTTATTTTGTAGCTGTTGTCAGTGTTATACTTCCATTTAGCTTTCATATTGGCTTGGGTATGCCATATCTGTGTAATTTTGTCGAAGAAGTTGCCACGTTATTAGGTGCAATTACTGAAAAATGGGTGTAAAAACTTTTCTGTGGTCGGAATTAGAGCATACCAATAAAGTTTGTAGCAAAAAATAAAAAAGCTAAAATTTTTGCTTGTGAACTTTGGGTAAAGAGGGTTGGTATATTTGGTGTGGTACTGTATCGTAACCAATGGCCCGTAAATTTTATTTTGCATTTTGTTAAGTTCTATCAGATACGAATGTACTTTGTTTAAAAATTATTTTATCAAATACTATATTGTGAAAAGAATTAAAAAATCCTTCAATTGTTTTTCTGAGTATATATTATGTTTTCATTAAAGAACCCTAACTAATACATGCATCATCTCCTAGAACATATAAAACAAGATATAAAAAAGAGATAAAGCAAAGATAAGATCAGTACAAGAACCTGAATACCTGAGCAAAATACATCCAAAAGTAAATCCCAGTGAAGTCCCATTATTACAGGTATGGGCATAGTTTATTGCAATAGAGAGCAGTAAGACAGATTTTACATATCAGGAGAACTTTTACAAAAAAACATGAATTTGAATGCCAAAGATGCATCACAAAACAAGTACAACAAGTAATTGTCACTTTCAAAGATGCTTATGTGCTACTTCTTCTTAACCACCTAGGTTGTACAGATATTAAGGTATGGATAATGTCAGGAACAGCAAAGCATAAAGAGTGTTATCCAGTGCGCATTATTAATGATATACTAGAGATAAAGTTTCAAAGGTCAAGGTTTATCTTTCAACTGATGTTACCCATATACGATTTCCATCAATGTATTTAAAATATTTTCTCAAAAACCATTAAGCTGCTATTTCATATGAACACACCTTACGTAGAGGGCCAGTAATTTATGCAAATGGGTTGGGTTACATGACCAAGATGGCGGCCATGCCTAAGCATGGTAAAAACCCTTGAATAATCCTCTTCTACAGAGCCAGAAGGCCAATGATCTTGGGACTTGTTTTGTGGTATATGGGATATGGTGTCTTCCAAGTTTGTCACACGATGATACTAGGTTTGCCATTAGGATCTACCAACTCAGTGGTTTAGATATAATACTGTTTGGATTTACCAGCCGAAAATCTATGACATTTATTCTATTTTGGTAATTTACCAATTTTGAAGCAGATCCAGGAAGCTTGTCAGAGGTGTTCCAGCTTTGAAAACGTTTTTTTTAGTTGATGAGGGGAGGGAAGATCCAAATACCACTTTAAGCGGGCCATCACCAGCCCCCAGCAAAACACTATTTGATGATGGCCTAACACTGAATTCTGACTTGGTAGCTTTGTGATTTTCAGGGGACTTAGATCAGTCTTGCCAAGAAACCCTATATTTTTATTAATATTTCATAGGGATGTCAGAACTCCTGCCCCCCTCGCTCTGGGCCCACACATGTCTAATATAATTCCCCTTATATTTTCAGTTGTGTTCAAACCATAAATTTAGTAGACATGGAGTATGGCTTCACAGAAATAGTAAACTTATACACCGGGAATCCAGCTAAAGATCTGATGTTTAAGACAAGGTCTGGCAGATTCAAATGCCGCAAGTACAATAATAAAAATAAGCTTTACTTTGCAACTAACATTGGGATGTGTTCCGGAGCAGTACATGGAAATACAAGGGATCAGAGATGCGTTAACGTAAGTTCAAGAAACAGTATTGTAATCTAGGAGATCCACAATATGCCATTTAAACTTGTTTTAGCACCATTATGACAAAACACAACAAAGTGACACTGGTGTGCCTGGTGAAGACTCACATCAGCCTGGACACCCTCTAGATAAAAACTGAGTCTTCGTTGTGTTATTCATAAACTGTATCTTTATGTGGGCAGCGTAGATACTGATATGACTTGATTGAAGTCGAGGCTGGCCTGAGGCTCTGCTGAGCATGCAAGCCTAAAATTGGTAAGGTCAGTAGTTGGTTCGGATAAAGATGCTTGTAATTCAGTTAAGATTGTTCATTAGATACGTTGAGTGGTCTCTTGATTCAATTTTCAAATATGCCCCTAAATTGCATTTATCGTCAAACAGATGATAAGTAAGATCCGTGTCTGCACTTTCTGAGAAAATAAAAATAATATCATTTTTAATTTGTGAGAAAGTGCAGACAAGGATCATCCTGATAATATGTTTGATAATATACATGTATCCATTTACTTCTTTCATAAAATCCATTTTGAGGCCATGAATTTGTTATTCCTAAGCTTCGCTTTTGTCTACTCTCATGTATGGCAACCTGGTCCTGAAGTTATAAAACTTGAGTACAGTCTTAAACTTAAAATAAAGCACACTGATTGGCTGCTTGCGGACACGTGTCTGCAGGCTGCCAATCATTATGCTTTATTTTGAGTTTGAGAATGAACTCAGTTTTATAACCTCGGGCCTGGTTTTGTGGTTTGTTATAGTTGTGTGGTGTTACTCTCTGTGGCATATGTTTAGGGAATTACTGTATTTAAAATTTTCGTTGTCCAATATAGGGTTCGAAATTAAGTTATAGTTTTATGGCACTGTAAAACGTGATTACTGACAGTATATCTGTCGATATACCTCTCCAAATAAAAAATAGTTTGAATATTGTTATCCCCAAAATAAATGTACTTCTGCAGTCACGTCTCAATTTCGAAAGTTGCAAGACGCATATTATCAGCAAAGTGTGACGTAATTAAATACTTCAAACTATTTGCAACAGTATATATATTGTAATGCTTTACTGTCGCAAAATTTTGACGCTTTGTGATCAGACGTAACATTACAAAAGCAAGTGCATTAGAATTTGGGACTGTACATCCGACAATGAAAATTTTGAAGGCGCTGGTATGGTGGCCATTTCCTTTTTTGCTCAATTCGGCAAACAATGTCATTTGTTTAAAAATTACATTACAAAATGTCTACAAAAGGTATTGCATAGTAAATTTTAATGTCTTTTGCTTGATCCACTTTGGCTCAGCTTAAGGTTTTCTTTAGCTCTGACTATCTGTGAGTCATAACCCATTTTCTTTGTTTCATCATTGTTTGTTTATTGGATTAGAATGTTTCTCTCTGGAGATGTATTGCATAAGTTAGGAAGCCTCCTAGCAAGCTTAACAAGTTTTGTGTTTTAAAACATCAAAATCTAGGGGGAAGATTTGGCGCCAGGTAAATGCATTTAAGTCACTAGTGGCTTTGGCTGCTATCCATTCTAAGGCCGTGGTTCTGTTGTTGTTGATTTATTGTTGCTCTCATTATTTGTGGGGGTATTGTGTTTAGTCCTTGTTTTCTTATGAAGTACTTAGTGTCATTTCTAGTGTTGCAATCATCTTGTTGAGGAAGAGAGAGCTGGCTGATTTGCAGCAAATAGAGTTTTACCAAAACATGATTGAAATGTTCAGGCCGTGCATACCATAATACCTGTATTGAAAACTAGGGGTGCAATTTACATTTGAACGAAGCGAGCTTCTTTTTGCGTTGTCTATTAGGTTGCAGTTATATAAATAATTGCAGTTAAAAGACAGAGCAAGGATAAACCTTTTCCTTTCCCTCTGCTGAGCTGTTAGATAAATGAGGGCCCTTTCTCCTAAACTAGTTTGTTTCTGAAGACTGGACACACAAAGTGGGTTGTCTAGATTTTCTTTGTGTGTATTCTGGCTACTCTGTGTATTATATACTAATGACCAGCCAGACTGGTTCTTATCAAGCTAATATGTAATTATTGTCTCTTGGATGTGGTAACCAGTAGCAATAAGACATCAAAGAGATAGCCAAAACCTTTGTTACATGCATCTATGTTACATCATTGTATAAGCCCTATGACTGTGTGCTGTCATATCTTAATTATTAATTAAGCAAATAGTAAGTCTTTCTTTAAATAGCAAAGTGACAACTTATTGTTCCATGAGGCCCACAGATAAATATTTACAGTATGTTAGTAAACAATACAAGTAGCAGCATGCTATGCTACACAAAAAGGTATGTAATACTTGACCCTTTATTGACCGTATCTGATACACGTACAGTGTCAAACAGTAAAGGTTTGGATGAGATGCAGTAGCATACCATCAAATCAGCGTCTGAACTCTTTGCTATGTGATTGCCTGGGACAGTAAACAATAATTTGGGGTATACAATATATCTATATGCCAGGCTTTGGCTGGTAACAATAGGAAGTATAAGGGACCATAATGTATCCGCAAAGTATCACGCAAACGGAGACTATAGCAGTCAAGACAGGGTTGATAGCTTTATTGATGTTATAATTGCAAGATGCATAAACATAATAATTAGGAAATGGAAGGGAAAACCTATAATATTGTATTTGACCTGATGGGCGTTTAAATTCCATAATTTACATTTGAACCAGCCATTTGATATACAGTAAAACCTGTTAAAATGGCCACCCAAAAATAGACAAAACAAAGGTCTTAATAACAATTGGTAGCTTAATGTAGGTCAAAAGTATAACAGAATGCTCCCCTTGAAGCATTCTGCAATACTTTTTGACCTGCATTAAGCGATAAATGGTCTTGAAAACCAGGTTTGAACTCTTTATGGTTTCCAGCTATGTGACTACAACACAAGAAAGAGAAGAGAAGTTGACGAAAGTTTTGAACAGTTGGTAACATCCATAACAATACTTGATGAGTATCCCAATGTTCACCAGGATGCGAGTAAGTTAACCTTATGCCTACTGGATAGTTTTGAATGTTTCTTTAAAGAAAGTAAGTGGCAAAGATAAGGAGTCGATACAATCAAATACCACACCTGACCCATGATACTAATTGGAAAGTGATAACCTATCAGTTAGACACGACAAACGAGAGCCAAGAGGTCAGCTCTTTCCCAGCAGGTGACCACAAGGCACAAATAAACAGACGCACACAAAGGCATAACAAACACAAGACAGAAAATCATAAATAATCCACAAAAAAAGTACAAGCTTGGAACGGTCAGTAAAAATATTTTACTGGACGGCTTTAACTGGTTTTACTGCTCCAACCTCAACCTTAATTCAAATGTGGATCAAGACACATAGGTATTTGGTTTAAGTGGAAAAACCCTAACTTATTAATGCATCATCTCCTAGAACATATACATCAAGATATAAAAAGGAGATAAAGCAAAGATAAGGACTCAACAGTAAATAAAACTGAATACCAGAGCAAAAGAAATCCAACATTTAAACCCTGGTTGGCCTGACAAACAGCCGAAGCATCACGCCCCTACCATCTCATCAAAAGATAAGTCTTTAAGTTGGAACCGTCATAGAGTCTGAAGTCCAACCCACTGGCGTGCAATTAAAGAGGTAAGCAAAGTTGCCAACCATGATTGGATTGACCACCAAGCATGCAGTCTGTTGCAATACCTTAATGTTATAGCCATTTTTATAATAGGAAATTATTTGAATGAACTGCGCTGAAAAATTACATGAGTCAACAATCTTCTTCAATATATTAACCATTGTATTCAGGTTCCGAAAGTCCTTGGCGCAAGAGAGATTGGAGTCCAACTTGGAATATAGATATCAAATCATAGTTTCGTCTATAAAATTTTTAAAATGTTTTGCGAAGTTTATGATACCGATAGCCTTGTTTTAGAAGTTTCTGAGTTAACAATTTATTGCGAGTGTTGAAGTCAGTAACATGGCCAGATGCTCTAGCAAAACGAATGATTTGAGACATATAGAGTCCATAGAATGTAGAGTAAGGAGCATCACCATCTAAAAATGGGAAATTGATAATTTCAAAATCAAAGTCGTCACGTTTATCATAAATTTTGGTAGAAACAATGTCATTGGATATTGACAAATGCAAGTCTATCCTTCGGTATCATAGATAAGTCCGCCGATTTCTTTCAAAATCAACTCTTTTGAAAAAATATTTCAGGAATTTTATCAGGGTGTCGAACTGTTTGAAATCAAATTTTCTGGCCTGATATGGGTCCAAACTGTTTAGTTAACATTTTGTTACTTGGTAATTTGCATGTTTTTGTCATCTGCTGATTTTTTCGAAATTCCAACTTTTTACAGGAATACCACCAGAGTGTCAAACAATGTGTATCAAGATCATGCCTGACATCTTGGCAGTCTGTTTGCAAAAGTTATCAACAGACGACCCAAATAGGCAAAGAGTTGATACAGTCTTAACCTCAATACTACCAACTTTGATAGATCAAATAACTTACTCATACCCGATTATATTTTGGATACATTAACTTAAGATTGAACAGCATTTTTCTGAATTGTTTTCCTTATTTAGTATAACAGTGATCAGTGTGAGTATATAAACGTCTACATAGATCGAGATAGAAGAAACTTCGAAGCGTAAAAATGCAATTATTTTCTCAACCCTCAGTTAATAAAGCCAAATAAAAAAATAAGTGTGTTTTAGGTAACGGGCCTGAAAAATTTAGGTAGGGTAGGCACACATATTTTTTATTATTTTTTTACGGAAAAAAATATTTAATTTTTTGCATTTTGAAAGGTATTTCGCCTTTCAAAATGCATTTTTTTTTCAGAAAACCTGAAAATAATTCTAGGTTTCACCAGTAAATGTAGGTAGGGTCAGGTTACTCTTAACACAAGTGTTTTTATTTGGCTTACATGCGTTTTGGGGAATTCAGAAGAACCATCTCATTTGAGTACCAAATTGTCGCGTGCTGGCCTATTGAACCAGTTTTAGTTCATACTACATAACCATTTACACGATACGTTACAACCGTGTAACCAAGAGTCAACTACATGTAAACGAGGTGTTAACTACAGGTCAACTGCCTAGGAAACTATTGTATATTAAAACAGTTGATTATAGTTAACTGCATGTACGTGTTTACCTGTAGTTAACTTTGATATCTATCCTAAGTCTGCTCTATATTGCCTATTCTGAAGAAAACAAATTTGTGAGCTTCAAATTAACAAGAGCAGATTGTACATTCACTGACTGTATATTTCGGTACTTTTTGACCTTAGATGGATCAAACATTAGACAAACTCATAGTGTAGCATGTGAAATGGACATCTGGATGAAAACACGGTTATATTGTAACAGTTTTCAGTTAATTGTCGAGAAGGGCCGCGTAGGCAGTCGGTAACGTGCATATCCAGGGGTCGCGAGTTTGATCCCTGCCCGGTCCCAAACTTTCGTGGAAATTGATCATGAAATAAATTCTAAGGTCATTCTCCTCTCTTCCGCTGATTCATTCAAGAAGGGTTGTCGTCATTTACAAGTGAAAGTATGTGCACGAATGACTGGTTAACCACTTGTTCAAGCTTGGCCAGGAAAACAGTGTGGTTTGGTGAACTGACCGTTCTGACATAACCATAGCTGTTGACTGAGACGTAAAGAAACAAACCAAACCAAAACCTAGTTCTACGTTGAGGTGAACTTAGGGTGAAGTTGGCGCTGTGAAAGCAGTTTAAGCCCTCTAGTAAATTTTTTTTACTCATCGTTCCACTACGGTACATCTTTTGTAGATCATTTGTGTTATTTATTGCTTGTGTTTGTCATGCTTTTGCGTCTGTTCATTGCTGCCTTGTGGTCACCTGCTGGGAGAGGGCTGACCTCTTGACTTTTTTTTTGTGATGTTAATTTATATTTTTGTGACTTTCCCATGTGGTATCGGGAGTCAGGTGTGGTACTCGATTGTATTGATTCCTGATCTTTGCCACCTTTCTTACTTAATAATATCCCTTACAATCGACGCAACTTTTCACGTTCTACCTTTTTGACACATACTAGGTCAAAATGTACCTATCCTTCCTGCAAAAGCACACATGTGTCTTAAGCACCAAACCTGGTGTATCCAGCGAAACTAGATGTCAAAACTTTGATCTGAACCACCAGAAAAATCCCAGCTTTTTTGCGAGTAACTAAGACTGTGACACGTCTGCTGGTGTGATAATCACCATAATCGCGTGCCTTGGCGCCCCATATACAATTTATTATGCAAGACATAAAATGTGTTGATAGTTTATTTCTTCTTTTATTTTAGATGGTCTTTCCACGACTGTGCTCATTATTGTGGTAGCAATGCTTGCATTGGCCATGTTGGGACTAGCCATTGTGGTTGCTTACTTCTGCTTTTCTAGACGCAAGCGTTCATTTTACAAGGAAAAGATTGACTCCCGGACTTCTTCAGAGAGATCACTCCCAGTTAAATTCTAATTTATACTACATAAAGATTTACGTATGTTAAGTCAGAGTTTTGATCTTCACTTCAGAAAATGACAAATAAAGATACAGTAAAACATGTCTTAAGCGGCCACTCAAAAAGAAGACCAAAAAGCATTCTGCAATACTTTCGACTTTCATTAAGCTACCATTTGTCTTTAAGATTTTTGTTTTGTCTATTTTTGAGTGGCCATTTACTAAGGCACGTACATGAGATTCTGGTACTTATTCTATCAGAGAGCAGCTAAAGATCAGACGAGCTTGAGCATCTTTGAAGTCTAGCCATGGCCTGTGCTGCTAGCATACACAAAATATTGGACATGATGAATGTCAACGCAGAGTCTCATTTTGTAGCTGAGCATGCTTGTTTGATCGTTAAATATACGAATGTGTGATAAGTCCAAAAATTCTGTGTGTTGGCCTACTTGTGAGTTTGGCATTTTAAAATTTATGAGCAGAATGTATTTCAGGCTCAGTTGAATTTAGCATATTACATAGATCCAGATAAGGAAATTTTATGAGCATAAAATTGTGAATATTTTCTTACCCATCAATTTAAATATGTGTTTGTGTGCTCAAAAGAATCGTCTTATTGAAACGGTTCTTTCGAGTACACACAACATATGTTTTGGACGAGAAATAAAGAAAATAGTTTTCAAATACGCACTCTTATCTAGAGGCCTGGCATAATTCTTTTTAATATCTAGAGTCCAGGTTTTCTCACATCTGTGCTGAGATTATTATTTACAAAGTAAAATGCTGTTGAAATAGGCCAATGTCATACTGTGCATTGTGGTTATTCTCTAGGTGTTTGACACCAACATCAAAATAGTGGCTAACAATGTGAAAAATAAAAAGTAATAAGATAAGACTTCACTATTTCGAAACAATGTATTTAGATGCTTATAGCATAATCTTGCAGCCAATGCTAAATTGAACTGTGGACTTCTCTGCTCATTCACTAAATTCTAAGCAAAATAAAGATAAGACTTAATTGATAGTTTGTAAATATACATCACTATACTATTTTTATACAATTTAAATGATTTGCATGTTTAGACTTATATTAAACTGCATGTATATTTATATAATTGTTTGCTGTTATTCTTTTACCAACAAAGACATTATCTAACATTCAGGATAAATTTACTAATCGGTATGCTGTACATTGACCTGAAGTCACTTTAGTATGATACAGGTGCATTTTGTAGTTAATCAATAAAATGTCATTTATCAAGTGAGTTCGTGTTGGCACAGAGACGCTCTTCTATCAACTATATTAGCCCTTGGCTACTTTGTGCTCTTCTGGCTACTATTGCAGATAATTTACAAACTGTTAAGCCTTAACATAATTACACAGGCACCTGGTTTCATATATTGTACATTTTCTGCAGACATGCATGTATTGCAATGCGCTAGAATGTATTATAGCCAGCACGTGCATTTTGGTATCTATTATACACAGGTTTAGATAAACACAATATATCAGCGTTCAAGTGTAATATTTTCTAACCCATCGGTCTTTACGTATGTTTTTGGTGCTCAAAAGAACCGTCTCATTGAGACGGTTCTTTTGAGTACCCACAACATATGTTTTGGATGAGAAATAAGAAAATTACTTTTCTGTTACGCACACTTATCTAAAGTCATGGGTTATTTATAACCAAGGGCCTAGATAAGGTCAATGTTTAAGCCTACCAGCTCAGGGGAAAATGACTTGCAAACTGTAAATCATGTAATATTCGGGGCATCAAAATTTGGCCATTTTAAAAGACCGACATATAGAGAATACTGGGTGATTGTCTTTTGATATCAAGTTTACCAGGCAAGGGTTTGAGAACGCTTGTTGACATCGTGAGGCTTGCAGAGCGATTCAACATGAGTTCTCAAAGCCGAGCCTGGTAATCTTGATATCAAAAGACGCGAACCTGGTATTCTATTTATCCGTTTACAAGCTGCATCACTGTTCAAAGTAGCGATAATGACGTACAGTGAGCCGCTTCAGTTACGCACCACTTATAAAATGTAAAATTACTCAAAAAAGAAATAAGATATGTTTTTTCTGAGACTTCCAGCGTTAAGCCGATCTTGTTAAGTATTAGCCAGTGAAATTTTATTGTGATCAGATCAAAAACGAATTAGAAAATGGATCTCGAAGGGCACTACCCTTAAAACACCATTTCACATTGCATTATGTCGAATGGAACTCAAATCACATTGCTTTTTTTCAGAGTCGAATTTCTGCTGTGCCAGAGATAAGAGCCGATTTATTCTTAGCAATATCTAAGACTGGAATGTTTTGTTTGTTTGTTTTGGTGCTTTACGTCCCAAGTCAACAGCTATGGGCATTGCGGGACGGTCAGTTCACCTAACCACACTTTTTCCTGGGCAGGCTTGAACAAGCGGCTAACCAGTAATTTGTGCACATACTTTCGCTTGTAACTGACAACAACCCTTCTTGAATCAGCAGGAGGAGGAGAATGACCGTAGAAATGATTTCATGATCAATCTCCACGAAAGTATGGGACCTGGCCGGGATCGAACTCGCGACCCCTGGATCTGCATCTGTAGCCAGACACGTTACCGACTGCGCTACCCGGCCCGGTAAAGAATGGAATGAGTTTGTTAACTTCTTCATTTTTAAACGTTTTTTTAGTTTGGTTCCCAGCTGGCCAAGGTTTGATAAAAGGTTGTTTTAGTACTTTTTTTAAAGTTAGTTAAAATTTAGTATGATTCTGATTAAACTAGTTATCAAAACACTTCTTTTGTAATTTTATTTTTTTAAAGAACCATGCCGTTTATTTTTGTAAAAAAAATAATTGGTGTCATGGTGTTGACGTTAGTAATGACGTCACTGCTACCAAGGCTACAAGACGTGTCAATGAAAAGATGTTTAAGGGTTTTGATACTTCTATGTCAACAAGTGACTCATAACAAAACGATTTGCGAAGGAAAACCTATTTGATAATTGTAACTGACGTTAATACGACGTCAATCAATCATTTCTTCAAAAAGTAATGGTGTTACTAAATTCAACGACCGAAAAAAGGGTTTTACTTGAATAAAATAATTGTCTCTGGTGATTTTCTGTCACAACGATCACCATGAATAATGCTTAGCCCAAAACTTAAATAGAAAATACAGACGTTCAGGTTGCACGTGCATTTTTGTCAAAATTGTCTTTGACGTAGCAGATGATTCGCATGAGTGATTTCGATATTTTTTTCGATTCCATCAAACAGATAAATCGTAAATAAGTAAATTATCATAGAGAATGTTCGATTCCAGCATTTTTGTCAAAAAATGTGGGCACGGAAAAAGTGGTGCGTAACTAAAGTGGCTCACTGTATTTATAGATTTTATGTGTCGATTCATTGTCATTGACGACGACATTCAAAAAGTGCAACGTCATCATGACCTGATAAAGGCACATGCCGTGAGATAGGCAACGTTTCTCAGGTCAACTTGCACCAATGCAGTTAATATGAAAGGTAACTGATAAATTGTCTCATGGGGAGCACATTCATTTCTTTAAGAGTAGCCCCTTTCAGATGTGATGTCTTTTACATGGAAACACACTCTACCGTTCAAAATTTGGGTTTCGGCGATATAATTACTGTAAGCCCAATGTTTACTGTCGTTGCCCTGGGCCCTATCACCTGTTAAACTAACGGTACCAGGACCCAACTCACGACGGTTAACATTGAAGGCATTATACCAACATACTAGGAATGTGTGTACATTTATTGCGAATTGTGTAACTGAATTCGAAACTGTATTTTGCAGTCTCATTTTTGGCGATTTTCGTTTTGACTGCCAATAACACCAAATAAAAATACCCGCCAAATGTAAGTATTTTACAGTAAGACATTATGCGTGATGGCAAGAAGACTAGAATTGGTAGTTTTGGCGGCCATCACTTATATTTTTGTCAATATTTCAAATAGCTGATATACGCAGTTGAACTAACAATTAATTGGCAAAATTTATAATCATGATAAAAGATAACATCACAATTTATATCAATCAAATTTAATATTTATTGCACAGGCTAGCGGTAAAGGTTTTGGCAAGCAAGAACACAGACACAGTCTTGCTAAAGCCATCACTACTTTGCATTCAAAAAGCATGCACGGATCCGGGGGAGGGGGGGGGGGGGCAGGGGTTCCAGATGCTGCCTGCAAAATGACGCCATCATCGGTCCCCAAGCTAAACGTCATTTAATGACATTTCGCTGGCGGGCCGATGGTGGCCAGCGTAGAATATTTGTATGGACCCCCCCCCCTCTCTTCTGTTAAATATGACGACTAAAGCAAAACAAAGACAGCAAAAACAAAAAAAAAAAGTTGTTTTAACTTTGGATTCCCCCCCCCCCCTGACAAAACATTCTGGTTCTGCACAAGCAAAAACGGAATTAGAAGAAGTAAACCACTAGCCTTACTAGATAAGTGTACATTCTATAAACAAGTATGTATGGCCTACAATTGCCACACTCACAAATACAACACAAATCTATGGCAAGATGAGAAAATGACATGAGCTATGAACAAAGACACACATTCAGTTGAAAACAAGAAAACAATTAAACATGCGTGAAAGGTCAAAATTTTCAAAATCCTGAACTTTCGAAACTGTGATGTTAAAACTTGCAATATGCCCACTAAATATTCACAGTTTTAAGTTTAAATGGTAAATTGTGGTTAGACAGGCTGAAAATTAATCAGAGAGGATATTATAATCTCCCTAATTCAGCATTTTGAGGCTGACTTTCCAAGTCAGCCGCAAAATCCTAGAAATTTTCACCCATGATTTAAGCAACAGCAAACAAAGAAACAACATCAACATGAAAACTGCCTTAGAACGGACAGCAACCACAACCATTTGTGGCTCAACCCATTTAAGCCAAATGGAATTTACAACTCTTATCAATTGGACCAATCCATTTCCTTTTTAAGGGTTGTTGAGTTGTATTTTCATTTTTATTCAAATTCCGATTGACCATTCTGTAAGCAAACAGTGGAGACCCTGATCAGACGCCGGGTTCTGTGCACTGTTTGCCTATGTCCCACAAAGGGGACGTTTAGCTTATATTAGCCTGTCATTTAAGCATTTAACTAAAGAAACCAAAATGGGTAAGATATATAAATCTAAAATGTGCATCATAGTGCTAGTCTACTCCTCGTCTCACTAAATTCATGGACGGCCCATGGTGCATAAAACAGACATTGTATGGAAGACTTGCTATCAAAAAGGGCTAACCAATTTCTAACCTTTACAGAAAAGAAAACAGACTATTATTTATCAGGCTAGTAGCTTATGATGTTGTTAAAACACCTATAGAACACTTTAGACCTACACACCAAGCCAGAACAAAATTCAAAATACACACATGAGAGCAATAACAAAATTGAGCCGTGACATGAGATTTCCAGCAATGTGGTATGTGCGACCAGCAAAGACTCAGATCAGCCTGCGCATACGCGCAGTCTGATCTGAGCCTCTGCTGGTCGCTAGAATATTCTAAGAGTGTAAAGCTACTGACTGAATGTCATTTAGTGTTTCTAAGCTTAAACTGAGGTTCCAAAGGATCGTCGGAGTCTACACTTGCCAAAATGCTACACTGCTGGAAATCACATGTCGTGCTTCAAATAACTAACAACAGAATGAGTGTCTCAGGGTGTACAACAGCTGTAGCTACAGTGCTTGGGATAGTATGCTTCATAATATTTATCTTACCACAGCTTGCCCCAAAATCACATTGAGACAGTCCAACATATTCAATGCATCATCACAGTGCAACTATGAAATCTAATTAATTGTGGGTGATTAAACAAAAAAAAGGTTTTCAATCCACATTGGTCAGAGCTAAAACAACCATTAGTTGAGCCATGGTGGGCCTAGCCAAAGACAAGCATCAGACACCAACCAACTAATGATGTTAAGGTCAGGATCATCATTCAGTCTATGACCTGTCCCACCAGCATAATATCAACTAATAAGCATTAGTAAAGTGCATCCCACATTCACTATTGAATAACAGTAAAACCTCAAAAATTCAACCTTAGATTTTTCAAAAAACTCGTTAATTCAATATAAATTCTTGACACACTGATTTCAGAGAACAGGGCCTATTCATATAAATATTTTAATAACTGTGTGTAATAACATATGTTTTGGATGAGTTAAAAATCGCTTATTTGGGAGAGTCTGAAAATAATATTTTATAGGAGGGTTTGTATTTTATGTCTAACTCTTATCCGAACTACTGATAATTCACGATAAACCTCTAGTCCTGAGGATTCGACTGTATATAGAATCGCAAAGCTGATCATACATGTATAACGGATACCAGCAATTAGATAATTTAAACCATGATTGAATCCATTGCTGAATTTTTCACAAAGGTAGGAAACGGCCACCGCAATCTGAATCTTTCAAACCATATTTTTCAGCTTTATGGCGAAGAACCGAACTGCATAACGACGTTTTTTTCCATATTTTATATAAAAAAAATGATTTACTACTCTGTGCGTAAATATATTTATACAATTTGAGTATTTTAAATGGACAAAACATTAAAGGGTTGACTGCAAAACAAAAATCACTTAACCCTTTACCTATGGAATTATATGATAACTATACACTGATACAAGAAGGTTGTTAAGCTATACTATAAAACTTGTGTAAAACAGTCACTCTAAAAAGACTACAAATTGGTTTTCAAGACCATTTAACGCTTAATGCAGGTCAAAACTATTGCATAATGCTCCAAGTGGAGCATTCAGCAATACTATCGACCTTCATTAAGCTACCATTTGATATTAAGATCTTTTTTTTTGTCTTTTTTGAGTGGCCATTTTACACAGGTTTTATTGTATTCCTGTTCTTAAACTGTAACAAAACAAAACTAAACCAATCAAAATATGAGGTTGAAATTTGTGATCCTGAGAATTATTTCTATCACAATTGTCTTTCCAGTCATAAAATAACTTTTCTACTTTAGTCCAGAAATCATACGATCGTATATTTAAAGGTCTTGCTGGTTTTATTGAGTAGCCAACCTTATCATCATTAGAAATCTTTATATAATCCCTGCTTTTCATGGTGTACAGTTGAAAAGAGTCGCCTCCTTCTGTTTCTGATGGTTTATCAGATGGGTTCCTGTTCAAAAATAAAAATACAAAGCAATGAGACAACGACAGGAACATGTTGTTTAAACCAGTTCAAAATTTCATTGTTACATACTTTAAATGACGAAACTGTCAATCAATCAGGCTTCCACAAAATTTGCTTGATTATCCATTTGAAGACCACTGAACTTTTCTTTAAGTTGTGATTTGGTTAAGTCTGGATGTCCATTAGATATACTGATAATTTCCATAAGAAACATTGTATTTCTTTCTATGAAGATCGATGTTGTCTTAGCAAACAGTGCAGTCCCTTGTGAAATGCCACCTTTTTAATGGCATTTCATCTGGGTCTTCATTGTTTGATAAAGTACCCATTTAGGGGTTCCCAGCCTATAAAGAGTAATATAAAATAAATTTGACACTACTATTATCACCTTATGCTTTATTAGACGCCTTATCAGATACTAATTTTTACAACCTGATTTTTTATATCATGCCAGTTATGCAAAACATATTTGTCTATTCATAAATATGGATAGAGACTCGTTGTCTTCAAATCAAATAATTGACAAATGGATGAAGGCTTGATCTAAAATGAATTATTGGCAGGTAAAAATAGCATATTTTTTTGCTTGTTTGATTTGATTCTCAACGTCCTAGTCAACTTTTTTCTCAGTAATGTCGGGTCTGGTCTTCCTAAGTTGAACCAGTACTAAGCAGGGATAAATGTTGTCTTGCTCAAGGACACTACACAGTGACATTGGTGAGGCTCAAAACCTGCAACACTACGATCTTGAGTCAAACACTCTACCACTGAGCTACTGCTCTCCCCAAATCATCCTAGTGATAATGTTTATAATAATTGGATATCTTTCTCTTTAAATAAAATTAACACTATATCTGTATTTCATCTTAAATGTGTACATTGGTGTAAGTCTAGTTTTAAATCTCATAAAATCATGCATAGTCTACAGTAAAACCTGTGTAAGACGACCACTCTCAAAATGACCGAAAACGGTTTTCAATACCGATTATCGCTAAATGCAGGTCAAAAGTGTCGCAGAATGCTCCAAGGTTCTGCAATACTTTCGACCTTCATTAAACCACCATTTGTCATTAGTATTTTTGTTGTTTTTGTTCTATTTTTGAGTGGCCGTTTTACACAGGATTTGCTGCAATATATACTTACCCACTTCTGACAAAATTTGCCCACATTTTCATCATATGTTTGCTTAATTTTATATCTGCTTGGCCGTATGAATATTCTGTATGGCCAATAAGTGGAATACCAAATACGTAGAATATATCCCTGCCATGAGGTACAACAGAATTCCCTGTAAAAGATTCAAAAAAAGTTTTTCGCATTAGTTACTAGAGATAGATGCTGTCTACGTGCATTAGGCTAACTGTACATTGCAAGAATTTTTAGTTTAAGAATGTGGCAGTTTATCAACGATGTAAACCACTAAAAGGGTAATTTGGCAAACATTGAAGACCAAGATGAATGCATACTTATGATACCCATATGTATATGAGTGTCCATCAGAATACAAAGGGTTATTAAAGAAAGATGACACAGCCCTCCAAACTTTTTTTACTCGAGTAGCAAGGCTCTGATGAGTCTAAGCACGGACACAGAGCTGACTGAGCCCATATTGCTAGATAGTATGATAAGTATGGAAATATCGTTTTCTGGCCTTAATTAATTGTTAAACTCAGATTAGTCAGCATATAATTTGATTATGCCCTCCAGTAATTTTCCAACGTTCCAAGGCGGTGCTTCATTTGTGGGTCCTTTTTGTCATTTGTGTTTCGTGTTTGTCTTTGTCTTACTGCCTTGACTGCTTATTAAAGACTTGCGGTCACCTGCTGGGAAAATGATGTTTCTTGCATTTTTGTCACTTTCCCATATGGTGTACTGGGACAGGTGTGGTACTTGATTGCATCGATTCTTGATCTTTGCCTTCTACCTTACTTTGCGCCAAGCGATGATTCTGAGCACCCTGGATATGTGCTCAAAATATATATGACCAGGAAAATTTTTTAATGTCACACTGATCACTAACCAATCAAAAGAAGGCATTGCGAAGAAGAGACACAGATATCCAAACAACAGCATGAACACAATAAAAGAAATCAATCAGGCCCCAAGGTTATAAACTTTTATCTATGCTCACTTCATCTGAGCACGAAATTTATCCTGCTCATAAATGTTAAAATGCCAACAATTGTTGGTATTTTAACATTTATTAGCATGCTAAATGCAACATCGAAGACTTAAAGCAAGAACCTTCTTTGTTTGTCGATATTCTAGTTTTTATGAGCAGTTGAAATATCGTGCTCAGTTGAATTGAGCATGAATAAAGTTTTATAACCTCGTGGCCTTGCCTCTCTTACTCAACGAGATGACTGTCAAATTGGAAAAAAATAATAAGCATCACATCACAAAACAAGTCTGATTAGATCCCTTGCTGTGCGCATAAGGGTTGATTAGGTTCTTACTTAGTCTTTTAACGCAAATCAAAGACTACTATCAGATTAGTCATGTGCCCAGGTTGATGTGAGTAATTGATGGGTGCAAAGCAAATCAAAGTTAAACCTGTCTTAAGCGGCCACTAAAAAAGAACACCAAAAATTGGTTTTCAATATTGATTATCGCTAAATACAGGTCAAAACTATTGCTAAATATTTCAAGGGGAGCTTTCTGTAATACTTTCGACCTTCATTAAGCTACCATTTTCTATCAATACATTTGTTTTCTCTAGTTTAAGTGGCCACTTAATACAGGTTTCACTGTAGTTGGTTTTGTCATGCATAGGTTCAAATTCTACTTACCAAATGTTTTAAAGAAAACAGAAGGGAAGGCATAATTGTTTATAAACTCAAAACTGTACAAAAATAGATTTGAAGATATATTCTGTGTCTTGCTGTATTTTTCCATCCATTTTGCAAAGTACAATGTTGGTACCTTTATTGAAGTATCGCTTTCTATCTGCAAAAGAGATTCAATTGACAGAATAACTAAAACGATTTGTCTCTAAACACTTTAGTGCACAACTTCTTACCCCATTTAAGCATATTCATATATATATTGTGTAAATATGAGAACACATTTGTCTGCAAAATGATTTGTTGGAACTGATGGGGAATGATGATAAAATATTTTTCTAATTCTCTATACATTTGATATAAAATGGACCATTTCAGCCCAAACTGAAGCTGTACATTTGTTGAAATAGGTACCTAACTGCATTATCATAAGATAGGGACTAACAGTAAACTTTTTATAATAAGACTTAAGCATTTGACCAACTTTTGTTTTCTCAAAGTTATAGGCAACGATCTATACATTCTAACTCCCATTACCTCTGCCAGAGGTCCTCTGATAACCTTGGAAATAAATGACTATTATAATTGGCTCAGTGACCATGCTGGCCATCAGAAAGATCAGGCCCTGAGGTTATAAAACTTGTTTCATGGTCAACTCAACTGAGCACGAAATTTTAACTGCTCATAAGCACTTAAATTCCTACAAATAAAGACGTTTCTTGCTTTTCAGTCTCTCAGATGTTGTAATCATGCTAATAAATGTTAAAATGTCAACAATTGTTGGCATTTTAACATATATGAGCAGGATATACTCAAGTTTAGCTGAGTTGAGTATGAAAAAGGTTTTAAATCCCCGGGTCTAATATAATCTTACTGTAGGTAAGCTCCACCCACTTAATGCATCTTACAGAAGCCACTTGATTTGTACATGCTAAATACAGCTTGAAACAATAAGATAAGTATAAAAACGGAAGCAAGTAGTTTATATAATCCTTCTCCCTACCTTGAGTAGTGGGTGGGAGGGGGTACAAATCCTGCTAAGAAATGTTCGTATTAATTGAGTAAGGTATGGACTATATTGGAACTATTTTATCTATTTATTATTCTGTTCAATATTTAAGTATGTTATACAATTAGTGACTCTTGAGGCATTGGATATGATGTGATGTCGACATGAGAGTACCAATATTGACTGAGGCGGAGCCTAGGTCAATATTGGTATTTTTAGGTCGACCTCATGTCTAATGCCTCAATAGTCAAAAATTGTTTTATTATATAATTTCGCTAAACAAAAAAAACATCAACAACAAAGTCTTGACCATGGACTATTTCTTGGACAGTCTTGATTTTTTTTTACATGTTGACTAACTGATTTCATACAGTAACGTTGTAACCCATAATTTACTGGTAATTACAACTGCAGACAGAGAAGACCAAGATTAAATGCCGCATAATGTGGCAATTCATCAGGGTCTACACTGTTTGCGAAAACAAATATGATCTTCAGAGAAAACAAATTGCAACTTTATTCAGAAATTGTTACCTGTGACCCCTTGAGTTTTACAAAGGACCATTCAAAGTTTATTGCATCCATCCATTAGTGCATTTAAGGGTTCTGCTGATTACTATATTCAACAGCAAAGTTTAAATTACATGTATATAACGAAAGACCAAGTCTTGTAAATTTCGTGCTGATGTTTTTACAGCAAACCATGCAAGTTTCATGCTGAAAGCACACCTGTTATGAAATGTTTCTATAGCGCCTATTTTTAGTAACTAAAATTGAATGGGAAAAACCCACAACCAATGCGACATGTAGTTTTGTTATATGACTGGAGAGAATCCTGTCTCCTGGTTGGCTTAATTTGTCTTCATAAATCTCTATGTCTACCTGGAAACTGGTCAAAACCGATCCACAAGTTAATATTGCATGAAAACCGGCTCGAACTACTTTCCAGAAGTTAATATTTTTGACATTTCTGCAATATTACCTTCTAGAGGGCTAAAAATGAAACTAGCATGTGCTGCATGAAATTGCCATGATTTGATGTTTCACCTCCCAACACGTAAATTAAAGACTTTCATGAATTTTTACAACAGTTTTGATTTGTTTTGTTTGCTTATTTATCTTTCTTTGAATTAACAAACTGTAAAAACAGTTTTATGATAACATTTTATATTCCCCATTAAGAGAATTAATAAACATTTGAAAATGTAAAATACTAAATTATAATATTTTAATAAAAGTTGCTAAAACTTATGAGAAAGTCCTTAGATGTCTTAGATAGAAGGTTGAACATGTCTTTTAACAACAAAAGTGAAAGTAGCAAAATTTTCATTCTTAAATGAAAAGTCTAATAACAAAACAGTTATTGACTTCAATTTTGGTAGACATAAAGATTTATCTACCCTTAAAAGTGATATTCACCTCGGCCTAATGGCCTTGGTGAATTGTCACTTTTTCAGGTAGATAAATCCTTATGTCTACCTCATTGAAGTCAATAATTGTATAATATTGACTCAGTGGATATGCATCTGAGCCAATCTGGAGATTTTTATTTATAGTTTATATAAAAAGATATTTTGTATGGTAAGTATATAAATGAGCAGCAATATATTTACATGTTAAGTACATTAAAGGAGTGCATTATGAAATATCAGATTACACAGAAAGAAACAAATATTTATTTATAAGTCATTTAAATAGATAGTATTATGTGATACTTCTCTTTGTGCTTTGCACATACCTGGATATAGGCCTGCACGCATCTTTCATTAATATTGAGCGTAGAATAATTCAAGTATTCGTGAGTAACAATTTCTGAAACAAAGGAAACATTATACAACTTATCTGGATGGTATTAAGATGAATACATTTGATCTTATGACGTTTTATCTGAGAGTACTATAATGCAAAACATCAGAATCGATAAACAACTAGTGAATTACATTATTGAGCCGTGACATGTGATTTCCAACAATTTGGCATTTTCAAAAGTGTAGACTCAGACGAGCTTGTATCATAAGTTGATTAATAGGGTAATCTTCTCTTCAAACTCAGCAAGAATAACGTAATGTTAGTGTCCTAGCTGAAATGCTTTAGTATAAGTCTAAAAGACGCGGACTGTATCCTAATGTTTCTAAGTACAATGCCAAGAGGTGTGTCTGTTGCACACATTTATGTACTAAACCTACCATTACATCATCTGTAAATGGTAGGCAATTTTCCATAATTAATAATAATGATTTGGACTGAACTTCATCGGATCTGATTTATGTTATAACTTGAACTGAAACTAACTGTGGAATGCATTATGTTGGACAAACTAGCTGATCCCTCAAGACAAGGTTTCGTGAGCACTTTCTTAAAATGAAAAAAAGCCTATAAAATTTGACACATTTCTTTATTACCATTTCAAAAATAATGGTCATTCACCTAGTAAAATTGTAATTCAGTCGGTTGAAAAAATTATATATGATCCAAATTCATCAACTAGATAAAAAAATATAAAGAGACATGAAACTGAACTTAAATGGATTAAATTTTTGCAATCACCTTTTCCTTTAGGCTTTAATGATAATATATACCATGAGGGCAACATTTCTAAAATGCCAGGCTTTGATGTTTTTTCTGTTTTGGAATGTAAAAAATGTAAAAGTAGATCTCATGGTAAACGTAAAAATGGCAACATTAAGCGCAAAATTTGTACTGAAAAACGCTTAAATACTTCTCTAAAGGATCTTTATTTGGCTTTAACTAATCATGGTCGGCATGGCTTATTTTCATTTTTAAGATCCTTGCCTATCTCAGTTTTACGCAATTTAGAGTTAGAGGCTAATAAACTTTATGATAGAGCAAACAAATTATATAAAGCAGCACTCCTTACAAGGTGTTATGTTCAACATTTCCTTAGTCCTTATATCGATTCTGAGGTCAACCATAAACCGCATTTTATCAAAATTCCATTCATTAACAAAGGTATTGATTGAGTTATTGATTTACATGGTATCTTCAAGGATAATTCAGTGATTTCATCTATTCCAAATTACTTTAATAATTCTGAAACTCCTATCATTTGTTATAAATATAACAAACCAATTAGGTCTACGATATTTAACTTTAATAAAATTGTAAATGATTTAGATATAGATTCCAATACTCCTGCCCCCTGAGATTGTAAAAATTCAGATTATTTATATTCCTCTGCAGGCATGGTATTACAGGTAATCTAAATGTCCTTCCTGACGCTAGAGTTCGCAATATCATTTCTAAAGGTCCTAAATATAGATTTCCCTCTATTGATTTCTCTAAATGTAATAAGGAGATCGCTGCTTCTTTAAATGACTTTAGTAATCGTTGGTGCAAACCGGAAAATGTTGAACCTGATGACTTGAAAGCATGGAAGATTAACATTTTTAAAATTATTGATACTCGTATTTCATTTTTCTCTCGTAATACACATCTTTTGCCCCCTAAACCTAAATCTTCTTTTCGTCATCTTAAAAGAGGTATCCAGGATTTTCATATGAACTATGTTTTGGTTCCAGCAGATAAAGCTGCCAACAATGTTGTAGTTGTTTGACGATTGTATTATATTAATACTCTTAAGCATGAGCTTGTTGACACTAATGCCTATAAACTGCAGCCTTCTTTAAGTGAAAGGGTGATTGTTGATTGGCATGGTTGTCATACAGCCCTACATTTTGGTGTCAAAGCTAAAGAAAATCAAGACAAAGCTCCTACATTGTACTGGTTACCTAAACTCCATAAAAAAACCCTATAAAGCAAGTTTTATTGCTAATTCTAGTTCTTGTACGACAACAGAACTTCTTAAATTGTTAACCTCGTGTCTAACAGCTGTAAAAAACAATTTATCAAATATTGTGAAAAGGTATATGAGAGATCCAGTAAAAACCTATTTTGGTCTATTAAAAATTCAGGTGAAATTTTAGATAAACTTAAAGCTAGAGATTTCAATGCAACCAGTTTGTCTACTTATAATTTTTGTACTCTTTACACTACTTTACCTCATAATTTAATTAAAGATAAACTTATTGATCTTATTGAAAGAACCTTCCAGAGAGAAGGCTCTCCTTACCTTGCATGTTATGACAGAAATTCATTTTTTACTTCAGAAAAACCTAAAAAATATCATGCATGATCGTGTCAAAATGTATGTGATGCGCTGACATTTTTGTTGGACAACATTTTTATTCAATTTGGCAGCAAGCTCTATAGACAAGTAGTTGGGATTCCTATGGACACTAATTGTGCTCCCCTGGTTGCAGATTTATTCCTGTTTTGTTATGAGAGGGACTTTATGATGTCTCTTTCTGATGATAAGCAGGCTGATGTTATTGATGCGTTTAACACTACTTCCAGATATTTGGACAATATTTCAAATATTAATAATGTATATTTCGACAATATGGTTAGTCAAATATACCCTTCAGAGCTCCAACTGAATAAAGCCAATGCCTCTGATAACGAAGCCGCATTTGTAGACTTGCATTTGTCAATTTCTAATGATATTGTTTCTACCAAAATTTATGATAAACGTGACGACTTTGATATTGAAATTGTCAATTTCCCATTTTAGATGGTGATGTTCCTCGTTCTACATCCTATGGAGTCTATATCTCTCAACTTATTTGTTTTGCTAGAGCATCTAGCTATGTTGCTGACTTCAACACTCACAATAAATTGTTAACTCAGAAACTTCTTAAACAAGGCTATCGGTATCATAAACTTCGCAAAACATTTTCATAATTTTATAGACGATACTATGATTTGATTTCTCAATTCCAAGTTGGACTTAAATCTCTCTTGTGCCAAGGACTTTCGGAACCTGATTTCTATGGTGACTTGGTGTATAATCTGAAGCAGATTGTTGGCTCTAATAATTTTCAGCTTAGTTCATTAAAATAATTTCCCATTATAAAAAGATTGGCTATAACATTAATGTATTGCAACAGACTGCATGCTTGGTAGTCAACCCAATCACGGTTGGCAACTTTGCTTTCCTCTTTAATTGCACGCCGGCGGGTCGGACTTCAGACTCTATGATGGTTCCGACTTGAAGGCTTATCTATTGATGAGATGGTAGGGGCCTGATGCTTTGGCTGTTTGTCAGGCCCACCTGGGTTTACCTGTTGGATTTCTTTTGCTCCTGTATTCAGTTTAATTTACTGTTGAGTCCTTATCCTTGCTTTATCTCCTTGTTATATCTTGATATATATGTTTTAGGAGATGATGCATTGATAAGTTAGGGGTCTTTCATGCAAACCAAATATCTATGTGTTTTGATCCACATCTGAATTAAGGGTGAGGTTGGCGCCGTTAAACCAGTTTAAGCCCTCCAGGAAAATATTCTACTGACCGTTCCAAGGCGGTACTTCTTTTGTGGATCTTTTATGTTTTTGTTCTGTCTTGTGTTTGCTATGTCTTTGTGCGCGTCTGTTTATATGTGCTTTGTGGTCACCTGCTGGGAAAGGGCTGACCTCTTGATTCTCGTTTGTGGTGTCTACTGTGAGTTTGTCACTTTCCCATTGGTATCCTAGGTCAGGTGTGGTACTTGATTGTATCGATTCCTGATCTTTGCACCCTTAATTACTTTGAACAGAATGTTTACCTTATTTTTTTAAAAAAGCTTACTCACTTACTATTTAAATGCAAAACAGGTCATTATTTGCATAAAGAGGCAACCCATTAAAGAGATTAACAGCTTTTAACAAAACAAAGTATTGCCCAAATATGTGTGATCTTTGAGTAACAATGGAAATGTGTCATGTACATTTAAAATTATGAAACTAACTAGACATTTTATATACTTACCAGAATATTGATAAATCATCTCAATCTCCTAAACAGTTAATAATAAATAAAGATCCTAATTTAAACAGCTGAATACCAGCTATAAGCGCATGAAATAGTCGCAAACCCTTTATATATTTACTTTTATAGACAAGGATTGTAACGCCCGTTGATGGGGTACCCTATTTGACTAAATAAAAAACTCAACTTATATGAGCAAAACTATAGTGTCCTGGCTTCAAGAGAAACTAGTCTGTCTAACAATACCAACCTTTTGTTCTTACGTGAAGTAAGTCCTATGAAATAATCAAGAGCAGCTCGGATTTGAGCATCTTCTTGCAACTTGTTGGTTTGCACTTTCCTCTGGAGATGGTAAAAACACAGTCCAATCGTTCTTTTCTGACTGTTATCGAAGAGATGCCGCTTAATAGTGGTAAGTCCTGGTTTTCAATAGTGTTTTCTATATGCAGTCACTAAGATCTTTAGAATTTATTCCAAACTGCGACTTTTTTAGAGAAATTACACAGACGTTTTCATCCGGACCTCCATGTGTTTTGGAAATCCTATTAACTATGACCCTGTGACGTCCTCCTTTCGCAATTTTATATAAAGGGAAACAATTCAGTCTATTGAGTGTAATGGTGTTAACTGAAGCACTCCGAAAATACACCACATGAATATAGGGATTTTCTCGATAGTTTCGAATTCTTCATGTGACGTATTTGTAACTCGAGCCAGCATTAACCAATCAGTGATCACAAAATTTTCAGAGCTGAACTTTTCAGGAAGAAACGCCATTGTTATTTCTCTTAAACAGTTCGCGTTTAGCTTTCATTTGGAATAAATTTTCAAGGTTTTCATGACTGCATGTAGAAAAAAAACTATTGAAAAACAGGATTTACTACTTTTAGCAGTATCCCTTCGTTGCAAGTCAGAAAAAAACGATTGAAATATGTTTTTAACCAACCTCCAAAGGTAAGTGCAAACAAATGAGTTTCAAGCAGACCCTTAAATCTTGATTTATTCATGGGACTAACTCAACGTAGGAATAAAAGGTTGGTATCATTAGACAGACTAGTTTCTCTTAAAGCCAGGACACTGTAGGTTTGCTAATAAAGTTGATTTTTAGGGCTGTTTTGGTGTGCCAAACAGGGTACCTTAACAACTAGCGTTCAGTCCTTGCCAATGTTTACAGATACACGCCTACCTTTTCTCAGAAAAATGTGACAAGTTCCTGTGGATGTAAGATACTTGGTTTAGTATCGTATTGACAGATCAAAAGGATGCAAGGGCTGCACGGGTAGAGGACAATTTATACATTTACCATAAAATTAGCCAGATAATCTTTTTTCCACGTCCCATGTTATTGTCTTTAATCTCATGGCCACTTGGAGAAAAAGAAATCAAGAGAATACTACATGTATGAAATTTTGAGTCACAAGCAAGCATTTTTTAGAGATCAAGCCTCTCTTCTTGTGCTGCATAGGTTAGTCTCAATAGGAAAATTCAGCCAAATTTGAAAATCAAGCCTCCGATGTATGTAAGGGGTTGTACTTTGTATGAAAAAGCTGCATTTTGTTAGCTGGGACTGGCGTAAGGAAATTTAGTTCTGTAGCATGCGAGTTCAGCTCAGTCTATTATAATCGATTATTCGTTTTATCAGCATAATAAATGAAGTTTAGGTTTTTTTCATTAAAATATAACTTAATATATAAATGAAGTTTTGGTGTTTTTAATAAAATATCGCTGCTATAGCGATATTTCATTTTTATAAAAAAAACTTAACTTCATTTATAGAATGTTTGTTTCTACAACGTTGTAATACGACGTTGTAACCGTTTGTTTCGCTGCATTTAAACTTGGTATTGTGTTGTTATGGTGTCTGTGACGTCAGCATCACGTTATCAAAGTAGATCCTCGATGGTCATCTGAGGTCTGATTCCACGGAATTGTCAGAGGCAGTTCTGATTGTGATCTATGAATGTGGTATTCACTGGTCATATTCACTTGCTCACAGAAGACCTTAAACGCTGATAGGCACATATACATGCAGACATGTCTTAGGCAATATTTCCCATTATCAATTTCAAAGCTAGGTATATAATTACCTTACCTTCAAATCTAGGAGAAAATTTCTTCACCATTTTATAAGTTCTTAAGGTTTTCTTTAAAGTTTTAAGACCATATGTCTCCCAGTCATACGAGGGATTCGCTTCCGCTAAAAACCAATAAAACAATGATTTATTACATAATAATAATGTCACCATTTTATATTTTGTAATATAAGCAGAAAATATAGATTTCTGTGGCATTTGTAAAAGAAAAAAGTAAGTGAGTATGATCAGGAAATATGACAATCATACTCTGCTGCCAAACCTAAGGCACCACGCGGAAGAGTCATAGATAAATAACAGTCATAAGACATGAGGAAGACAATAAAAGTATAGCAAAGATCTCTCTCTGTCTGTCTGTCTCTCTCTCTCTCTCTCTCTCTCTCTCTCTCTCTCTCTTCCCCATAAAGATGATATGTAGGAAAATATTTAAAATTTTAAGCTTGAAAAGTGTCCTCATCTGTACCTATGGTACTTGTTAGGCTGGGTTGTTCTAGGGTGAATGTTTGCCACCTGTAAAATTTATTTAAGCCCCAAGGTGGCTTAGGCTGCTGTCCTTTCTAATGCGGTGGTTATGTTGTTGTTGATCTATTGTTTAATCTACTTCCCATTCTTTGTCTTTGTTTTGTTATGCATTACTTTGTGTGCATTCTAGTTTTGCAATCATCGTGAAGAGGAAGAGAGAGAGAGCTGGTTACTTTGCCATTATTGTCTTACAGATGTATTGGTACTATAAATGTTCTGCGCTCTTCCTAACGGTGCCATGGGTCCATCTGCAGTGTGTGATTGTGGTATTTCCTGATCATACTCACTTATTTTTTGTTCTTCTATTAATTGACTCTCATAAATGTGATACACACAAGGATATTAATCTATATTTATTTATGTATGTTTTATCATTCATGGTTGGGAATAAAAGTGATGCCATGTGATACACGATATAGCAAATATACTCAGTGTCAATGAAAATGTACCAGTATCGAAATGTTGATATTTCGGAAAATATAAATACTATGCACAGTAAATTTAGCAATTGTTTTGTATGGATTATCCCATCCACATCAGATTTCAAGTTTCATTTGCTTTCAAGAAGATACAAGCGCCTACCATCTGACAAGATTTTCCATTTAAAAAATACAGAATTAACAAACGCAGCGGCCGTGCTAAAGTAACGTTTTATTTTAAGACTAGAAGGAAACGTGGGTATTTTCGATCATTGAGGGAAGCCGAGACCATTTTCAAACGATTGTTTGGTCACTGAAAACCCAAAAATGGCATAGCAAATAGTGAAATTTTCTGAACTTTCTCAGAGATATAAAGGACCCAGTTTTCACAATTTGACATGTTAACTGATGCTTTTACGTTATTGCCTTTAAACGGTGTTTCTAGTCGGGTTTTCTTGAACCACATTAACAAGTAAAACTGCTTGATGCCTTCCTACACGTTCAGACAAATACTGTTGAATGAAACATCTTCACTACCACAGTCCACGAGCCGAAAGATAAAATCTAACTTCACCGTTATCTCGCAAATGCTTCGCACCATTTTTCAGTAACTTAAGGTTTAAATCAACCATAAGATGAGTTACATTGTAAGTCTATGATATCTTTTTAAGCTGATTCTCTGTTGAATTGAAATGCCAATTAACGTTAGAATTTTAATCAAATGATGACTACATTCTGACATCATTGATGGCAGCTGATTTTTTTCAGGATGAAATCTCTTTCACATCTGTCACATAGCCAACAGTATTTATAGGCGTTAGATGCACGAGGAAGATGAAAGGCCACCAAACGAAAACTCAGATGCTTATCATTTAAGCATTATTTACAACGGGTGTGATTTTTGCTTACTGACCCCTTCTGCAATTCTTGCTCTCCCAAAAAGCCTATTTAAAGGATGGCGTCTGAAATTTTGTGGTTCCATTTACCTAAGATCTTGTTCTCGTCATTGCAATAATTGAAATTGATCGGCACTGCACAAAGATGAGCACAAAAACGATGCAAAACATAAGAAATTGCTAAACTTATTGTGCATAGTATAATACAGCTCTTTGGTAGGCTGGTTTGGAGAGATAAAACAGTTACACGAGCCATTTAACTATAGTGCACGTTATGCACGTGCATTAATGTTTCTCGCATTTTTTGAAGAAGACATGCCCTTGACATTTTCATTGAAAACGCCACCAAAATGGTTTAGGTTATCCCATCAAACCGCAAAAAATGAGAATCAAACTTAAAGGTAGCACCAAAGCATTGCGTTTTCCTATACAATGCAATGGAAACTACAGGGGTCTGTCAAGAAATGATTATAATGCATTCGGGTGTGATGGATACCGTTTTCCATAGTGGTGATGCATGGGACTCTAAGCCATAAAATTGAGTGTTTAAGCATACTTCGTTCTTCGTTCAGAATGAATTGAAAATTATCCTATGTAAAGTGTTTACTGGTAACTTTTCACTGACGTTGAGTAGATATTTGCCTGTTCATCCTAGTTTGCTACATACATGTTTATAATGCTATGTATGATTTAATGTACCATTTATGCTATAATTCTACCTGTTGAGACGTACTTATCATAGCACCCTCATCTGTTGTGAAGCCCATCAATACTGGTATGGTAGGGAATCTACCTTCAGATATAAGATTGATGGGGTAATCAAACAGTGTAACATTGTCCACTGGCATGGGGTGCGTCAACATACGCTTTGCTGTCGCCTAAAATAGATAAAAAGTAATTCGAAGCTTGATGCGTGTTTGAACCATTTATACTGAAAATCATTACTTACACTGCATGGATTCTGTACAATCGGAATTGCCTCTGCCAATTCCGTGAAATCAGACAATGGATGTTCATGGATGATCTATTTTGATAACGTGACGCTGACGTTACATAACGTGACGCTGACGTCACAGGAATCATGACAACACAAAAACAAGTATGATTGCAGCAAAACAAACGGTTATAAATGATGTTTATGTTTTTTCAATTCAATATAAATTGAAACATACATAAACTTTATTTATTCTACTGATTAAACTTTTCGGGTTATCATAAAAATGGATTTTAATAGGGCTGAACCCACATGCTACGGAACTGATTTTCCTTGCGCCAGTTCTGGTTAACAAAATGGAGCTTTGTCCTATAAAATGCTACGAGTAATACGCCTTACCTACTCCAAGGCTTGCTTCGATTCTCAAATTATGCCCGACTTTGCCAATTTGGATTCTGTATTGATCTAAGCCCAATCAATATTGACTTGACGTCATCAGTATTGGTCTCAAGTCAGATAAATTAAGCTGAGGTCAAACCACTATGAACAGACATATTTCGCCTGTAGAATTGCTATAGATTAAATAGTTAATAAAATGTCATTAATAAAGTGATTTCATATTGGCCCATGTACAGGTCTGATGTTAGCTGTATTGGCCCTTGGCATTTGGCAGATTGGCACTATATTTGACCACGGACCTGTAACTGGGAAAATACAAAATCACTTGATCGACAACAAATTAAAACAATCTGAGCGCTTTCTCATGAATTTACTTGTACATATATATTCAATTAAATGGGTCGTTTTTCATTTAATATCTGTTTTTGATGTTTAATATGGCTAATTATTATAATTAAAGCTACAGTGATGACTCTGATGAGATGTCAAAGAAAGAAGCATGTTTTCAAGGAAAACACATTTTGCTGTTTTGTTGGTGAATGTGATAAGACGAGCTGTTGTTGTACAATTGTACATTAGTAGAACTTTTCCTCATACAATGATGCAGTGCTGTAGATCTCCAGATAAGAGTGTGTATTTGAAAATATGTTTTCCTATTTCTCAACAAAAACATATGTTGTGGATACTCAAAAGAACCGTATCATAGTACAGTAAAATGTGTGTAAAACGGCCACTCAAAAATAGACAAAACAAAGGTATTAATACAAAACGGTAGCTTAATGAAGGTCGAAAGTATTGTAGAATGCTCTCCTTGGAGCATTCTGCAATACCTTTGACCTATATTAAGTTATAATCAGCATTGAAAACCAATTTTGGTGTTCTTTTTGAGTGGCTGCTTTACACAGGTTTAACTGTACATTGTAATACCCAAAATATATTATTAAAACTGATCGATAAGAAAATAATTCTGATTTCAAACTCAAAATATGCCTTTCAAATCCTATGGCTAAATAGCTGGCTAATATGTTTTTAAAATACAGACTTCAACTTCTAAAACGTAACATTGATAAAGTTTACATTGCATTATACTCAGTATATGAATGTACTTGCCTTTAGATATGTGCCCATTATATCTTTCTCACTTTTTGACTTTAAACAGCGTTTTACCACGGCCACGTCTTCATCGGCACATCCAACTAGTTTAAGGTAATCAGCAACATGTCTCCTGTATTCCGGTTTAACAAATTCTGTCATAATTGCCCAATAAGAGAGAGGGGAACCACTCATTATAATTGCTTGATGGTAGAGACCTAAATGAATAAAAACAAGAAATGTGTTTACAATACGAATCTGTCTGTGTAGTCGGCATAGTATACTTAGTATGATCTAGGGGAACCTCGCATTTAAATTGCTTGATGGTAAATAAATAAATAAATAAATAAATAAATAAAGAGATAAGATAACTGTGCGAGTATTCAGCCTCTGCATAGTCTGACATAGTTACCTAGTATGATATAGGGGAACCTCGCATTATAGTTACTTGATGGTAAATACATAAACAAGAAATAAGATTGCAGTATGAATATTCAGGCTTTGCATAGTCTGACATAGTAACGTAGTATGATATTAGGAAACTTTGCATTATAATTGCATTATAGCAGTCAACGATAAACGAAAACAAGTAATACATTACTGATATAAATCAAGAGATAAGATTACTGCGCGAGTATTCAGGCTTTGAATAGTCTGGCATAGTTTCCTTGTATGCTCTAAGGAAAACTCTCAATGTAATTGCTTAATGGTAAAACCATAGATGAATAAACATGTAATACGTTTACTGTATGGGTCAACAGGCTTGAATAGTATGGCATGGTTATCTAGTATGATATAGGGTAAATCCTACATAAATAAAACAAGAAAAAATTATCTGTATGAGTCCTTATCTTTGCTTTATCTCCTTTTTATCTTGATTTATATGTTCTAGGAGATGATGCATTGATAAGTTAGTGGTCTTTCATGCAAAACAAACATCTATGTGTCTTGATCCACATCTGAACTAAGGGGTGAGGTTGGTGCACCGATAAACTGGTTTAAGCCCTTCAGTAAAATATTTTACTGACCGTTCCAAGGTGGAACTTCTTTTGTGGATCTTTTTATGTTTTTGTGTCTTGTGTTTGCTATGCCTTAGTGCGCGTCTGTTTAAATGTGCCCTGTGGTCACCTGCTGCGAAAGGGCTGACCTCTTGGCTCTCGTTTGTGGGGTCTAACTGTGAGTTTGTCACTTTCCCATTGGTTTCCTGGGTCAGGTTTGGTACTTTATTGTATTGATTCCTGATCTTTGCACCCTTACTTTACATAGTCTGTGTTAATTATCTAGTATGTTTTAAGGAAACCTCTCATTATAATCACTTGATGGTAAGGCATAGATAAATAAAACAAGTAATACGTTTACTGTAAGTGTATTCAGGCTCGCAGTGACGGTTTGTCAGTACAGCATGGTTACTTAGAATGATATAGGGAAAACCGTAGATAAATGAAACAAGAACAAAATAGTATTGAGACTTACATAGTCTCTGTTAATTATCTAATATGCTGTAAGGAAACCTCTCATTAAAATTGCTCAATAGTAAAGTCATAGAGGGATACAACAAGTAATATGTTTAATGTACGAGTATTCAGGTTGCAGTGTGTGATTGTGGTATTTCCTGATCACACTCACTAACTTTTTGCATATTATGGCATGGTTACCTAGTACGATATAGGGAAAACCCTAGATAAATAAATCAAGAAAAAGTTTTCTGTATTAAGGCTTACAAAGTCTGTCATAGTTACCTAGTATGCTATAAGGAAACTTCTCAATGTAATTGCTTGATGGGAAAGTCATAGATCAATAAAACAAGTAATACGTTTACTGTACGAGTATTCAGGCTTACATACTATGGCATGGTTACCTAGTATAATATAGGGATAGCCTAGATGAATAAACAAGAAAACGTTTTCTGTATTAAAGTAAGTAAGGGTGCAAAGATCAGGAATCGATACAATTAAGTACCACACCTGACCCAGGATACCAACGGGAAAGTGACAAACTCACAGTAGACACCATAAACGAGAGCAAAGAGGCCAGCCCCTCCCCCCAGCAGGCGACCACAAAGCACACACAAACAGACGCACACAAAACAGGCTTATTTAACAGCCAAATTATTGACTGAATTTCATTTCATTAGCACATTGTATGACTGAACTTTGTACATGTTTTGTTTTCTAAATGCTACAGACCTGATCATGTGATATACTATGTTTTGCTGTCATAACTTGAATAGAGCGTTTGTCTGTAAAGTCGGAAACACTCACTCGCACTATTATTTTGTAAACAGCATCAAAGTATGGCACTTTGCCTGCTAAGAGTACCTCCAAAGAGTGCATTAATTAGAGGTAAACACATCAGTTCTATATTTGTTAATGGAAGTGCAATATGCTTAACTTTTACCTGGCCAATAGTATATGTATTCATATGTATTCATTTGGTATAAATGTGTTACGCCATACCTTCAGTGTTTGGATTCAGTAAATGGATACCGACATCAGCTGCGCCAGCACTGTGGCCCGCCAGAGTTACAGTGTTAGGATCTCCATTAAAATATTTTATATTCCGGTGAGCCCATTTAATTGCTTCTACTTGGTCAATCAGTCCCAGGTTTCCAGGTAAAATACTTGAATCCAAATGAAGAAATCCTGAAAAAAATATAATGCAACAATGAGCATAGCAATCAGTGCAATACACGCCATCGTATAACGCTAGTAGCTGATTAAAATGGTTCAATGATTAGATATTTGAGTATATGTTACATGTAAATATACAGTAAAGGCACAGTTGTGTTATTTTCACATGCATGCTTTTCCATTTTGTCTGTCCTTAAAGGACATTGATTGAAGGACCCGAGGCCGTGACACTTGCATGCTGATTTACTCATTAGGCAATTTAGTTTTAGATGTTACATGACAGTGTAGCCAGTTTTATGTACTTATGTTATTAACACGATAAGATAAGAGTGCATAGTTGAAAATCATTTTTTCTTATTTCTCAACCGGTTCTTATGGGCACTATAACGTACTATTCTGTTAAAATTGATGGAAAGAAAATATTTACAATTTTACGCCAAAAATAATTAACTTGACCTTCATGTGTGAATGTTTGACTTTACCTAGATTTCCAAGTCTATAATTAAAGTTGATGACAATTATATTCCCGTATGCAGCCAGAACCTCTCCTGTGAGCATGGCTCCCATTCCAACTTCATTGGAGCCTCCGTGTATCCATAGCATTGTAGGTAAGCTTTTTTCTTGTGAGTTCATCTAAAATAATAATTTGAACCAGTATTAATGTACATACAGTTAAATCTGTCTTTAGTGGCAACTCAAAATAGACAAAATAAAGATCTTAATGACATAATGAGCTTAGTAAAGATGAAAGTATTGCAGAATGCTCCCCTTTGCAATACTTTTGACCTGCATTAAGCGATAATTGGTATTGAACCCCGATTTTTGTCTTTTTGAGAGTAGCCGTTTTAAACAGGTTTAACTGTAGTCCCTTTGTTTGTTTGCTTGTGTTGAGTCTTTACGTCCCAGTTAAAACTTTTCCAGTCATGGCGGAACGTTTAAGTGTCAACCTGGGTTGAACCAGTACAATGCAGAGGATAAAGTGTCCTGCTCAAGGAAACAGCACAGTGCCTTCGGCGTGTCTCGAACTAGCGATCATTCGATCCCATCTCTAACACTAACACTCTATAGTCCCACGGCGTTATGCTGGCTTTTACCAATAACAATTTTTTTAACTTACTATTTTTAGAACCATGCATGTACTGGCCTGCCAGACAAGAGTTACAGTGACGTCATGTTTTGTTTACACAGTTATGGGGGATTTAGAATCGATAGATCACGTGTGTATTAATCCTATCCACAGGATAGGGTTAATACACAAGTGATCTATCGATTCACATTAGCTTAAGTGGAGTGTACAAGTTAATGTTTTGCTTAACAATTGTAAGCAAAACACGACGTTACTTTCACTCTTGGTTGGCAGGACAGTATTTTATTGTATTTAAAAGGTAATATGCACAAATCAATAGGAAGGAGATATTCGTAGCATTGTATACGAACCACTTTTATACTGACAGGGAAGTTGTGAGTTCGAATCCCGTCACCGTTATTTTTTATTTATTTATTTATACAATTCTTTGAATATGATTCATGATCAATTCCAAATCATTTCGCTTTTATGACATCAAACAATCCATATAATAATGTTGAGCTCACGCATTCCGTGTCACCTTGTAAGGGTCGTCGTGTTTGCTAATGGTTGTTGAAGGAACGCTTTGCACAAATGTTAAAATTCTTGTCCAAATAAAACATGATTAAAGGATACGTATGGAAATATTCATGTTACAAGACAAATAATGCAAAAAAATAATGTATTGGTGGGATTCGAATCTACACATAATGGAAGAAAAAAGGATTTTTCTGCTGGCGTCGTCTCATTTTACTGAGGTATCCATACTGACAATATGTTGATTTCAAAATAGACAGGCCACCCAAATGTTATGATTTCAATGTTTACAAATCAGCAGGATGAGTGCAGAGTATTACGCGTAATGCGCCTTACGTATACCCGAGGTTTGATTCGATTCTCGGATTGTAGCGGGCTTTCCCGATTGACATTGTGCAAGTCCCGAGGTTGTACACCTTTTAGAACTATTTAATCGGAATTTTTTGTTGACACTCTGATGGTAGTCCTGAAAACTGATTTTGAAAACAAATCAGCAGTCGACAAAACATGAACGCAAAATTTCCCAGAACACAAATCGTTAAATAAACCTACCTTAGGTACATAAATATTCAAATAGAGACAATCCTCGCTGGTTGAATTGAAACCTGGATAATGAATATTGAGGTAGTCCATGGATCCCATATGCTGTGGGCAGGCAGGAGGTAGTTCCGTCGTATTGAGGATATCGCTCCACGGCTTATGGCGCTGTGTATACTGAAAAGAAAAAAGTAGTTGCGCCATGGTACACTGCAAGTTAACGCCAAAAGCGGTGAGAGCTGAGCCACCCATTTTGACGTTATCTTACACTTAGTTTCCTACACCTATATTTCTCCAATGATGTTAAACATTTGTACCTGTTATTGATATATGAGCCGCGACATGTGATTTCCAACAATGTGGCATTTTGACAAGTGTAGACTCAGACGAGCCTATGCAGCCTCTGTTAAGCTTAGAAACTCCAAATGGTGTTCAGTCAGTAGCTTAACAGTCATAGTAAATTCAAGCGACTTGTCAAGACTGAACAGACTGCGCGTATGCGCAGGCTGGTCTGAGGCTTTGCTGGTCGCACATACCACATTGTTGTAAATCTCATGCTGCGGGTCATATGCATTTTTACGAGTTAGTGTAACTGTGGATTGGCATACCATTGAAGTGTGACTGATTTACCGACTCCAAACACCGTCGGGTAGTAACTGTACCTGTGACCAGTCACCATATCCAATGACATGGACGACCACTCAACCATGAAGCCACGTAATGCTACACCAAGACAGGATTATCGGCCTCTTACCTACCGACAATCCTACTATAGAGACGTGACTCTCTGAGCTCCACACTATATAATACGTTGGACAAGGCAAGTGCACATGTATATTTTTACATCTGGCCCCGAGGTTATAAAACTTTTTTCATGCTCAACTCAGCTGAGCAAGAAATTTATCCAGCTCATAAATGTTAAAATGCCAACAATTTTTGGCTTTTTTCATTTATTAGCAGGATAAATACAGCATCTGAGAGTTTTAAAGCTAGAAAAACCTTATTTTTCACCATTTTCCCTTTTAAGAGCAGTTGAAATTCCATGCTCAGTTGAGTTTATGAGCAGTTGAAATTTCGTGCTCAGTTGAGTTGAGCACGAAAAACGTTTTGTAACCTCGGGAACAGGATCAATACAATCGGACAGAGCTGAAAGTTGAAATATTACACCATAACAGGGCTAGTGGCAGTTCAGCTGCCACTAAATTTGGTGTAATATTATATTTTCTAGTTCATTGTCTATGTTTAAGAAATAGATCAGGTCTAGCAGTGCCGGGCCGCGTAGCGCAGTCGGTAACGTGTCTGGCTACAGATGCGTGTCTGACTGCAGATCCAGGGGTCGCGAGTTCGATCCCGGTCCGGTCCCATACTTTCGTGGAGATTGATCATGAAATTACTTCTCCGGTCATTCGCCTCCCTTCCGCTGATTTATTCAAGAAGGGTTGTTGTCAGTTACAAGCGAAAGTATGCGCACGAATTACTGGTTTAACCGCTTGTTCAAGCCTGCTCAGGAAAAAGAGTGGTTAGGTGAACTGACCGTCCCGCCATGACCATAGCCGTTGACTTGGGACGTAAAGCAACAAAACAAACAAACAAACAAAGGTCTAGCAGTTATTGTAGCCTATAGATAAGTTAAAAGTGACGTATAAGAGCGTACCAACACTTGAAGGTAATACAGGTTATACCGTTATTAACGGTAAAAAAAGTACATTAATACCTGTCAAAGGTTTTCAAAATTCGGAAATATACTAGGCCAAAAAAGAAACGCCGCATATAGAGATTAAGAATAATGCGCCTTAAACGAGAGTTATAGAATTTCATCTGCTATCTATGTTTCGCTACTATTCCTGCCACACATTATTACCATTGTTGTATTGAGGTCAGTCAACCCAAACCAGTGTACTGGCTGTCTTTTTATTTTCAAGTTTTTCACGTGCGCATTCATTTTATTTAGCTTTACACATGTAATAACTACTGAAATCACTAGTCTAATATCCAATTTGCTTGAAAGCATTTTCAAACTTTCAAACTAAAAGTTACACATTGCTAATTTACGATGCCAAAACGGACACATGTTGAACGCGAAAAGGCGATAAGAATGTTACAAGCTAACGTGACGTCATCGATGATAGCCCAACAATTTCGATGTCATGCAAAGATGATTGGACGTCTTAGGAAACGTTTCTGGCAAATTGGAACAATGTCGGACCGTGTGCATTCATGGCGTCGTCGCCTAATGACGTGACGTCAAGATAGATAAAAACGTAGGTTAAAACTGCTGAATCAATTTTGTCCGGTGACAATGATAGCCAGGACAACCCCAGGAACTCATAATCCAAGAATCAGCACTCAAACTGTGACAAATCGTTTGCGAGAGATTGATGAAATACAGCCCATATAAAATGTATGTTTTATATGCGGCGTTTCTTTTTTGGCCTAGTATATTATACCAAGCCGTCATAACTCAGTCAGTTGAGCCGAGGCAAATATTTGTATCTATATCTATTGACGAGAGATTTAAAACGGGGTAGGGTTCGAATCCCACACGATTGATTTTGTTTTTTTCATGAAGGAGATAGTTTTAAATATCATTATTGCTTAAACAAGACTTTTTATCATATTTTTGTTATATTTTAGATGTTTTTACTATAGTATTATTTGAGTGTTTTTTGTGTGTGTTTTTGTGAGGTTTTTTTCTAGTTTTTTTACATTCTTCACATATTTATTTCATTACAATACAATACAAAACAATACAAAAGAGGTCAGCACAAACATTCCTCGTCTGCTGATTCTGTGTAGGAATAGTCTGAGCACTCTGTTGTAAGTGGGTGGTAAACGACAAGCCTTTTTGTAAAACAACTGTTTCTAAAAAATGTGTAAGGAGAGTAGACTTACATGTATTACAAAACATGTCATCAGGTCATCGACTTCTTTCCGCTTTTCGTTTTCTGTCATATCCGATAAAAATAATAAAGGTCATCATTCACAAACATAAAATATCAAAAAGCAAAGATAAAAAAATATGCCGTGATTGGGGTTCGAACCTTCAATTGCAAAACTTCGGGACAGAGGTCTACGATCTTACCACCGCGCCAGCCCAACTGTGACACATATTAATGATAAAAGAATATAATGTACAAAGTTAGCGAAACCGTTTTACCTATTTACATCAATGGACAATGTCCAATTATCAGAACATGCTCTGACGTCACTTTGAACTTATCTAGTAAGAACAGTAAGTGTTGAGTAATAATTCACTGTTTGGAGTTCAGTTGTAAAGAAGATCAAATCACGAGCGCGCAGCGCGAGTGATTTATCTTCATACACTTGACCGACAAAAGTACAGTTTCCAAATTGTTCATTAGCATGATTTGGTAGCATATATACCAATACATGTAGCTACGCAAAAAATGGATTTAACATACCTAGAAAGGTTAACTTCAAAAAAATATCTGCATTTATTCATGTGCTAAGTGTCTGCTGGTGCAGCAGACCAGAAACTGATGTTATGAAATTTGTTAATGCTCAACTCAGCTGAGCATGGAATTTATCCTGTTCATAAATGTTAAAATGCCAACAATTGTTGGCATTTTAACATTTATCAGCATTATAAATACAACATCTGAGAAACGAAACTTAAAGCAAGAAACTTTTTTATTTGTCGGCATTTCAGTTTTTATAAGCAGTTGAAATTTTATGCTTAGTTGAGTTGAGCATGAAAAAAGTTTAGTAACCTTGGGGCCAGAACCCGATGTTATGAAACTTTTTCATGCTCAACTCACCTGAGCATAAAAGTAATTTTTCATAAGTACTTAAATGCTAAAAATATAATTTTCTTGCTTAAAAATCTCTCGTATGTATGCATCCTGCTGATAAATGTTAATAGGCATTTTAATATGTATGAGGAGGATAAATTTCATGTTCAGTTTAGTTAAGCATGAACTTTTCATACCTGGGGGCCATGTCATCATTGCGTTAAGTAATAGTTATACGATGGGTTGTCCGCCTGTACGTGGAGATAGTCCACGAGCTTTAGCGAGTGGATTATCTTACGTACAGGTGGACAAACATGGTATAACTAATTTTACCACCTACATCATTGTAGACCATGCACATCACGAGATATGTAATGCCAAAGTTGGTAAAGGTGATATAAAGTGAAATACGTATACTGTCCTGGCTACACACAGAGATAGATATGCGGATGTTGAATTCGTGTTTTGCAAGAACCATGTTTTCGCTTGGCACTGTTCATCTGATTGTAATGCTCTAGTAATAAAGAGAGTAAAATACTGATGATATTATTGCGTCTGTTAATGGTTTCTTGTAGTTTGTGTAATAAAAGAGCACTTCCGTAACTGAAAACATTGGATTTTCAGAAGTGTTGTATGTCAATTTTATTGTACTTTGGATTGATGTTCTTGTTGTACGAAACTCTAGTGCTTGTGCCGCACTATACTATTTTGTCTCGTTCCTTCTATTTTGTGCGTGCGTTGCTACTGATTGCTGTTGCTGTTTTGCAAAAATGCAGGTTGTTTGCATTGATGTTCATATGCATAGCCCAGTACATGGTTCAAGTGGTTTAAGAGATATGCTTATAAATAGTCGAGCCTTGTTTTCATTGCCGTCGTCTTGAAGGATAGCAATTATAATTGACTAAGTTTGCAACCTGTATGGTAGCACTGGCTAAGTGGTGTAGCATGAGATAGCCTTTACTGTGCAAATTACATGTACCTGTACGTATTGTCTCATGGTGTCACAACGCGAAAATGACAAAGCCAGATCAATGCCATCTCCGCGAGTCCAATGTCTAGATCAACCTTTTGGAAAAATCATCTAAATATTCCAAATATTGACTATTTTATAGAGGTTTTCGCTGACCGATATTAACGGACAGTAGAACGGACGTTCTCAAATAAAAGAATATTGTTGAATATTTTCTACCACAAAATCAACTAAACCCGATATGACTTTAAATACTCCAAGTGCAAACGTATAGCCCCATAGTCACATCCAGTGAAATCATATAACGCTGGTAAAACTGAGCACATTGCTCTGCCTAATTCTACAGACAATATCGACAACATCGCCATCTTCACATAATTCCTTGTGTTGTTTCTGTACATCCATACAACACATGGAAATGCACTGTGGTGAGAATATAGGTATCTCATCTATGCAGCGGATAACAATACTATTTGTTCACAAGCATGTTTTATGTGCAAGTCGAAACGTGTATCTGCTTCTTTATGCCGACAGTGCTGGCCTCGAGGTTATAAAACTGTTTTTATGCTCAACTCAACTGAGCCGAAGTTTCAACTACTCACAAAAACTAAAATGCTAAAATAATATAGGCTTTTTATTCTTACAAGCTCTCAGATGTTGTATTTATCATACTAGTAAATTTAAAATGCCGACAAATGTTGGCATTTTAACATTTATGAGCATGATCAATTTTATGCTCAGTTGAGTTTTGGTATGAAAAAAATCTATAACCTCGGGGCCAGGTCAAATATATTGTACATATAGTGTTTTTGCCCATTAATGCCTCGGTTACATTTGCCACGGTCGTCGTACGATTTATTTGTCTGCGATTTTCTCTACGATTTTTTCGGCGTCGTAGGCGGCTATAAGCTACGACGTATGTGTTTACATTGCTTACGATCACCTTACGATTTCTTTCGGCAACAAACTAGGACAAAACCTTACAGAGACCTTGCGGATATCGTACGACAACCGCATGGTTATCGTTCAATCATCGTGTTATCTTCACGACCCCCTATAGAAATCGCACGATGCCCCATACGATGACCTTGCGGAAGTCGCAAGGAGTCGGTACGCTGACTGTGCAATTGTCATGGATTTAAACGGCCATCCATGTTCGTTTTTGAATACACACTTGAACTGTGTTTCAAAGTCATGTGATCACAAATCGTGCTATCAAGAGGCTAGTGTTTTAGTTGAACATTGTCCCAAGGTATGGGATTGATGATACCATACAGCGTGCTACGTTTGTGTATATTTTAATGTCAATTTTTAAGTTCTGCAGTTTCCATAAAGTTTTAATCACAGAATATTACAACAAACCCTTTTTTATAGTACACTTGTATAAATAGAAAAGTAGCACTTTAATAAAAAATAATATAAAGATGCTTTAATTGTATCACCTCGTAGATTTAGTGTAGACTAAAACGCTTGTTATGGTTTTATTAAGTTCAATCATCCAAAGTCACTCTACGTCCAGCAACATATAAAATCTTCATCATAAGCGAAAACGAAGTCGTTGCATGCGAACAACAAAGGTATCAGACTGCGCTTTCTTCCAACCAGCCTTGTCAGCACATTTGCCATTCGTTTTCAGTAAAATACATTTTATAGAACATTCATACATTCAAATTTCAATGTTCGACCTAGTCATATGTTCTCACTACGAGATCCATATAGTTTATCCTTGAAGTAATACTCAAATTCAAATCCCAGAGTTATAAATCACCAAACAAATATCTGGACTTTTTAATAATCTAATCTCATTTATTAAACCCCTTATCCAACCAGCATTTTATTTACTCAAAATGCATATGCTTTTCAGGTAAGTTGCCTATTTTCAATTGCACTTCAGACAATTTTATCATGGAAGAATACTCTGTGGGCCCTGATTAGACTGCTTCCATTAGCAAACTGATCTGGGTCCATATTGAGTCACTCTGAGTGGTGGTATTAGAGACATCGCCTGAAGACAACTATTGAAATGAAACAAACAACTGATGATAACCAATATATACCGTCTGTCGAGGAGGGAGAGCAGTGGGGTAGAGTGCTTGACTTGAGACCGAAGGGTTGCGAGGTTCGAGCCTCATCGGCGTCACTGCGTTGTGGTCCTTGATAAGACACATTCATCCTAGCTTAGTACTGGTTAAACCGAGGTAGACCCGTCCCTGTTTAACTGAAAGATTGTTGATGGAACGTAAAGAATCAAATCAAACAAACAAACAAATACCCGTCTGGAAATTGTTGACACGTCGCAAGGCGACCGCACGATCGTAGTACAATCGCCTTGGGGTGACCGCAGGATGACCGTCCGATGTCCGTACGATTTTATGGGCCCTGCAAGGGCATCGTGCGGCGACCTTGCGGGCTCCTTACGACTATCGCAAGAGTCTAGGATCATTTGTCGGCCAAAAATGGCAAACTAAAATCGCGCGTTGTCCTCACGATCTCCGTGCGGTGCCCGTACGGCGATCGTACGATGTCACTGCGATGTGTCTACGGGCTACGGGCTTACGATTTTTTTTCAAATTTGTCACTGTGCGGAGTTTAACAAAATCGTAGAGGCCACGATGCCCGTAAATCCGTACGATGATCGCAAGGTCTTTCTGCGGAGACCGCACGGAAACGGTGATTTGGACATCGTACGGGCATCGTATACTCGTCGTAAGGCAAATGTAATCGAGGCATTACTAACTTTTATCGGCGTAGATTTCATCCATTCCTACACGCAGTTCACTTGTGTTTAGCATTATTATACTATGCTCTGATTTGTGTCATTCGATGGTGATAACAACATTTGCAAGTATTCTATAATAACATATAATTTGAGTGCATGAAAGAAACGTCTCATTCAGACGTTTCTTTTACGCACCAAAACTTATGTTTGATAAAGGAAAAAAACACTGATACATGTAACACATGTTTTTGGGGTTACATAATTATATACCTTCCTATAATTCGAACCACTGATAATTCGAAATAAAACATCTAGTCCTGAGGACGTCGAACTAACGAAATTTGATTGTACCACACCGAGATTTCGCATTACCATCTAAATAATTGCCACTGGAACAGAAGAGTTAGATATTCAGCACTTAAGGAATTAATTGGCATATCTGGAATATACTAGGCGGAATTAAGTACTGGATAGATGTTATTATCCCTTTGGACATGGACCCATTAACATCACCCATACCTGATAAAACACTAATGGGTAATTGTACTATAATACCCATTCGAAATTCTTATAAACTAAAAGAATGCGTGCGCTCTCTCCATGCTTCCAGATATGTTTTTTTTGAAGTTTGTTTACCGAAGATGAATGACGTCACCTGGGAAGTATTGAAATCTGTTAGCAAAATATGGAAATTCAATGATAGGTGATACTCAGTATACAAACAATACATACTAACCAACATTGAATTTGGTAGCTTCTTAAAAGCCAAACTGTAATTAAAAAGTAAGTGAGTATTACCAGGAAATACCACAATCACACACTGCAGACCAACCAACGGCACCGAGAGGATTTATAGTATAATACATCTGTAAGACAATAATAGCAAAGCAACCAGCTATCGCTTCCTCTTCAAGATATTTGAAAAACTAGAATGGACACAAAGTAAAAACGTATCGGCAGATGGCTTGTCCTAGACGACTTCACTTTGACGTCATTCACCTTTTTTACAACTAAGATTCGAGCTTTCTTCATTAAGTAAGGTTTACAGGCTGATTTCTTTTACAACAAAACCTGTGTAAAACGGCCACTCTCAAAAAGACCAAAAATTGGTTTTCAAGACCAAGTATAGCTTAATGCAGGCCAAAAGTATTGCAGAACGCTCCAAGTGGAGCATTCTGCAATACTTTCTACCTTCATTAAGCTACCGTTTGTCATTATAATTTTTGTTTTGTCTATTTTTGAGTGGCCGTTTTACACAGGTTTAATTAACTGTACTTCTTTTCTGTAAACAATAATGCATTATTCTGTAATACTGGTATTAAATCACAGATTTTACTGTACTTCTTTTCTGTAAACAATAATGCATTATTCTGTGATACTGGTATTAAATCACAGATTTTACTGTACTTTTTTTCTGTAAACAATAATGCATTAATTCTTTAACACTGGTATTAAATCACAGATTTTTACTGTACTTCTTTTCTGTAAACAATAATGCATTATTCTGTAATAATGGTATTAAATCACAGATTTTACTGTACTTCTTTTCTGTAAACAATAATGTATTATTCAGTATACTGGTATTAAATCACAGGTTTTACTGTACTTCTTTTCTGCAAACAATAATGCATTAATCGGTAATACTGGTATTAAATCACAGGTTTTATTTTTAATTTAGAAATAGTATGTTTCTCATTTCTTGATGGACTTGTTCCTCTGCCCGCTTCTTATGGTGTATGTAGTTCGCAGCCTATTTGTTTGTGAGAAAATGTCCTAATGTTACTGACTTTAACAATAGAAAGCAATGTTTGAGTGCTAATTACTAAAACAAAGACTATTGATATCATTATCTTTGTAAAGCATTTTCTAAATTTTACCAACGACACTCAGAGTTGATTGTTGATTACAGTAATGGTTTAAAAGCTCTTCTGCAGCAGGACATAAAAGAGCGAGTATTTTGTGGTAATTCTGTCGATCGTACTGATCAATTCAAAAAGAAAATAAAACGTTATAAAATAAACTGGGATATCACGGATATTATGTGACAGCCTGTATGCCTGGTTATATACCAAATCATGGCTATAGCTATGGTTTCTTCTTTGATTTCACAACAGTTGGTCAGGCCTCATACTCGATGCCGACTATGACCTAAAACTTTCAGTGGGACGTTGATGCATGATGCATGCTTGTCTACGGCCATTCTCGCGAGATCTGACGATAACTCATCTAGATCTCTCGCATTTCGCCCTTTGCATTATGGGTAGCTAGCGATATTAGGCTAGTCCTGTTCAATTCTCGCGTTCCTGTAGTGACAGAATTTATTGTCAAGACTAGCAAAATGTCAAAATTTGACAGTTTACCATTTCTCTTTTAGTAAATATTTTCTGGATGTAAAGCCCTGGGTCATGCAAGCAGTGATCACATAATATATTTATAATAAAAATGGCGGTTCAATCCCAGTGTGCACCGAGCGAAAGGCTACAGGTTAGTACGTGCTAGAGTGCTTCCTGTCTGCGACAATGTGTCTTTGACTGGACCCACTGTAACTCAATTTGAGTTTCTTTTCGGTCCTGACTGTGTAAGTCAAATGACCTTTTCTTTCTTTTTTATGTTTTTATTTGGTTATTTCTCCGTGATAATGCATTGCGTAAATTAGGAAGCCTCTATTCGAGCTAAACAGTTATCGTGCTTTAACAGCCGCAGAATATTTAAGGCGAAGCTTTGGCCAGTAAAATGCATTTAAGTCGCCTGATGGCCTAGGCTGCTGTCCCTTCTAAGGCGGTGAGTCTTTTGTTCTTCATTTAGTGTTTTTCTGGCTATCATTGTGTGTGGGGATTCGTGTTGGATCCCTCTTTTGTGATGGGATTCTTGGTGTCCTTTTTAGTTAAGGAATCATCTTGCTGAGGAAAAGAGGGCTGGTTCTTTAAAAAGTAAGTAAGTATGATCAGGAAATACCATAATCACACACCGCAGACCAACCCACAGCTCCGTGAGGAAGAGTCAAAAAACATTTACTGTGACAAGACATCTGTAAGACAATAAAAGCAAAGCAATCAGCTCTCTCTTCCATTTCAAGATGATTGCAAAACTAGAAAGGGCATAAAGTAATGCACAACAAAACAAAGACAAACACAGAACTTCTACATCCAGTGGGAAGCACATCAAACAACAGATCAACAACAACAGTACCACCGCCATAGAACGAACAGCAGCCTAATCCACCGGGGGGCTTAAATGCATTTTACTGGTGCCAAATCTTCGCCCTAGATTCTGTTGTTGTTAAAGCACAAATTTGTTTAGCTCGCATGGAGGCCTCTTAACTAATACAGTGTATCACAACAGAGAAACAATCAAAACAAATTAACAGATTATGATGAAACAAAGAAAATGGCTCTTGACTCACAGATAGAGTTAAAGGGACCCTCAAGTTGAGCTACGGTGGGCCCAGCCAAGGACAAGCATCAGGCACCATTTTTTTACTTGTATTATGGCTGATTGTGATTGATCTTTGAATTTCCTGGTCATACCCACTTACTTTTTGATTACCCCCTACCCGGTGTGAATACGCTATATTGTTTAAATCAAGTCTGTCATAATTGCTTGGACTGAATACTTGTAAATGGTCCATATAGAAAACACCAATCTCATTTCATTTTAATTTTATCATAAACATTATTGGTTTATGTACGAAATACAAAGCAAAAGAGATGCATGATCAGACTTCAAAATCATTTGATACATGTACCCTGAACAGCAGATGTATCCTATATGCGATCAAGTGAACATGCATTTGCAACAATATTGGTTTAGTTTACCTCACCACATTCTACTTCTAGTTACAATCCATTTCCATTAGGATCTATATTCTAATTGTCTTGATTATTTGAATGCTAACATTTTAAAGGAATATTCTGGTTCATGACCTGGGCTAACCGATCTAGATTAATCCACCAAATACATAAATCAAATATCTTGATGAAGAAAACAAGTATAAAGTTCCTGATCTGTAGTCTGACCTCGGCGTTAACTGTTTGTACATATACATGCATTTCCTGTCTGAATAATTCAATTCTGACACACAGACATTTAAAGTAAGTAAGGAGGCAAAGATAAGGAATCGATACAATCAAGTAACACACCTGACCCAGGACAGCACATGGAAAAGTGACAAAAAAACAATGAAACATAACATACATGAGAGCCAAGTGGCCAACCCTTTCCCAGAAGGTGACCACAAGGCTGAATGAACAAACAAGAATGCATGACACACACGAAACATAAATATAAAAAAAAGATAAACAAAAAACTTACCGCCTAAGAACGGTCAGTTAAATATTTTTACTGTAGGGCTTACACTAGTTTTAGCGTACCAAGGGTATTATATGGTTTATGTGCAATCATAACACATTACGAAATTAAAAAAAACCCGCAAACTTTCCTAGCAAAACGTTCTAGTATGTTGATCTTTTAGAATTTATTTACCGTTTCATTTGTCAGAAAATTCAGGTCTTCTATATAGTTTTTCTATATAGTTTTTTTCCGAACCCATATCCGGCGATATACCTTCCCAAATGATAATTTTGTACATCGGTTATCCCATTATAGGCCACTGGCTGGATATGGTTTACCTCCCCCCCAGGGGAATTTTGTAGACCATATTTTTTATTAAAGCCCAATGTCTTGCAAGGATTTTGCAACATGTTAGCCCTCTGACAATGGCAGCGTTAAGCTGTACAAGCTGTTACATACGTTACCCTACACACTATTTGATAACTAACATTCTTTTTAAGACTTTAGAAAAGTGCATAAGAAAAGGTAAGATTTCCAAATTGGTTATATATCCTAAATAAGCTATTACTGGGCCACAGATATAGACTTATAAAAATAAAGATAGTCACTCCCTATGTAGTCTATGTTACATTTTTTCAATGAACCACCTTTTAAATGATAAATGAGTCTAATATAATCTGTCTTAAATTTATTGAAACCAGTTTATGATCATTAATTTGGTATTATATTAAAGCATTTTTATTTACCTTTTCAAAACTGCAAGCATTATGTTTCTATCTTATTTTTTTTTTAGTTATTAGATGTTGAAGATGGTAGCGCCATATCACACAAAATTGTCAAGTGAAATTCTCTACGCCTTGCGCTGGCTATAGAACTCCCTACCCCCAGGAGGAATTTTGTACACTATTATTTCCTAATGCTACATTATATAGCCATCAGTGAATATAGCAAATCTATAAGGCTGCTATTCAAATAAAGTGAAGTTCCTTATTATGGTGTCTTACACTATATTTACAGCCCAGGTTACATACGTTACCCTCCGAAGACCATTAAACGTTCAAGATAAGGTCACGAACACGGATTCCCTGTACTTGTTTGCAAGCTGGCACAGGTCTATGTATTTCTTTTTATTCTTGCTCATTTACTGAGGAAGTAACTCAAAACATTAACTACTATGAACTCTCTATTCTTTTACAGAGACATCAAATATAGTTAACATAATACTAGTGGAAAGTTTGTAACATACAGTGCAATATGTGAGTAACAACTTAAAAGATCAAAGAAAACCCATCAGGTAGAAGTTTTAGAGCTGTTTCTTGCCAGGCTAGCAACTCTTTGTATATTATCCCGGGGTTTAAAGAATTTTCCAATACAGCTTATTAATCCTCTATTAGATTCATCTTGCCAGGATTTTGCATTATGCTAGCACTCTGGTAATATCACCATTACCTTGTAACAGCCAATCATATATGTTACCCATCAACATCTTTGAATTAACTGACATGACTTCTGAAAAGCGCAAACCATAAGGTAAGATTTCCAAATTGGGTATATATTCTTAGTAAGCTATTTTTGCATCACGGATATGGCCCTTTGAAAGCAATATGCACCACAAGTGTTACGTATTTTACAATATTTTCATTACTCCTATATAAATGATTTATGATTCTAAGAAAGTTTGACAGTTTTGTTAATGTGAATGTGCTTACTAACTAATTTTGTATTAAAGAATGTTAATGTACCTTTTGGAAATTGCTAATATTATGTTTATATCTTTTATAAGGTTTGAGTTGTTAAGTTTTGAACATGGTAATACCATATCACACAAAATGTGAAATATAATTCAGTGGCTCTTTTATAATGGTACATTCAAGTACATTCAAGTTTTCCTAAACCCAAATGTACTCAATTAACTTCCCATTTATGTTCCACACATTTTGTCCATATCCAGAAAGCCTTACTTGTTTCATGGGAAAGACTTGATAGTTAATTCTTTGTATGTACATCTCAAGGACAGAAAAGCGGGTGGAAGTAAGCTCAATTTCATGTCATTTGAAATAGTTAGTGTATGGCTTTGGTACTTTTTTCAGAAACATCTTGTACTGCAGCTTATTCGCATTTATATAAATAGCACATGTTAGGGCTTCATGTCACTGATGAGTGCCTAGAGCAAGCCTTTTTTTGTTTTCCTACCCTGATAGAATGTAGATGAAATAGTGGGGATTGGTTCTCTATCAGTTGGACAGGAACAACTTTTCCGTGGTACTAACACATTGGCACATTGGTAGTGTCACAATCTGTTAAACAATGTATGACTGTAGATCTCTTCCCTCTTATTATGGCAAATGTTGCTGACATTCAGGAGGAGTACATTTTGTTGCATACACCAGTGTTGAACATTGCATACACCAGCGTTGAAGAAAACATCCAGGTTATCCTCTGCGATAATGTTTGTAAGACTTTATAGACTGCTGCTTATACATTGCATATATGTATCAGTGAAAAAACCAGCATGCCATGCCTGTAGTGTCTGGTCGAATACTGGTTCTGTCTGATCCTTGAAGGTGACAGGAAAAGCTTTTATGCTCAGTAGTATGACTTTACCGTGATCAAAGTTATGTGCAGCACTACATAGCCAATCAATTCTTTGCCCTCTTTCTTACCTTGGTTTAATGTGTTATTCCAAGCCAAGCGGAAGTTTGGACTTGTCAGTTTTGGTGGGAATTCTATAAGGAGGTGACAGTGACCATGGTACAGATCCCAGAAGGAACGGCAGTGTCAACTCAAGGTCAACATTATGTCCAATAGAAAGAAAGCCATGCCGACCAAAGACGTTCCTTTAAGCTCTCATCTGGCTGATTACGTTTTGTAAATTAGACAATTACTTCTTGATCTCGCAAGCCTCAAATGTTTTTTTAGCTTGTAGCATTTTATGGGGTTGTGAAAGACATATTTTCAGCTAAAAGTGAGTCAATGAAGTCTGCAACAGCCTACCTGCCAATGTCAGCAGCCTCAATAGGATCCTTGGCTACGCCAGGCTTAGCAGGAACACCGAAAGACATAAAGTACAGTTCATTTTCTTCAAAACTAGAACTTAAAAGATTGTTGAAGCCAGAAACTGCCACTAGTACTCATTATGCTTTGCATCTGAGCAGATTGGATATTTCATTTCAGTGCATTGAATTGTTGTTTCAACATATTGAGCTCTGATGTTATGAGTAATACACCATTCAATTTGTAGTCCGAAGCGTAGTTCTAGCTGCTGAAGCCTATAATACCTCCTTTGACTTGGCACATGGTTTATTGTTTGCCTGATAGTTATGTCAAAAGCATTTCTTAAGCAAAGAACCAACGATTGTTACACACTAAACCCATTTTGTTCCAGAAGTTCTTTGCATCTGCGATGTGCCTCAGAAAAAATAATGAGTTTAATCAGTTACACAGGTACATATTGTGCGTAGTTGGTGTGATCGTGTGCAATGAACAATGGGAACAAGGCATACTGGCAAATAGAGCTTACATGCAATTCAAAGTTGTTTTCCTTGTAGCCCTAATCAGTGTCAACACCATCTGAATTATATCCATTGACCTTGCCAAGAACTGAACTGTTTCACAGTGACTTTATTTCAGAACTTCCAATTTGAATGCATGGTACATTTGTATCTACTATTATGTGAGCAAAAAAACGAAGGTTGATATATCTCACTATAATAGTCATTTTTAAAACACCATTAATTAATAAGGAACTTCAATTTATTTCAGCCTTATAATTGTTCTAAATTCACTGAGAGACTTAATACATGTATAGTCAACAACTGCTATACAGATACTTAGAATAACTTATATATCATTTGGTAACACATATAACAGTTAAAGCTCAAGATATTTATTAAATTAATACTTTAAATAGGTAACCTTTTTAAAAGAAGTACGTAAACCTGTGCCAGCATGAAAATATGTATACACTAATCAAAAGTTCTAACTGATCACTTGCATTTTTAAAAGCAGGCAATAATCGAGGTTTATAAACGAAAATCGGCCCAACCATTTAGAGAGGGGAAGAGACCATGTTATTTCCGGAATAAACATGAAAAAAATCTATATAAGATTGCCCTTGCACTATGTGCAAAACATTTTGCTTGTTAAAAATAGGTAGTTTTCTAGAAAAAAGATTTTAAAACTGATCGGTTAGAACTTTCGATTAGTGTAAACAGGACTAGTTAGAGACATTAGCTTGAATGTTTAATGATATTATGAGGACAACATACGTAACATGGACCTGAAAAATAGTGTAAGCGACCATAATAAGGACCTTTCAATCATTAAAGTAGCAGCCTTACAGATTTCTTATATTCTGTGACAGATGTAATTCACGTATAGTCAATAACTACCATACTGATACTCAGAAATAACGCAGGAAACACTAAGTAACGTATACAACGGTTATAACTCAAGACATTTATACAATTAATTCTAAAATATGTAACTATGTTATAAGAAGTTCATAAACCTGTGTGTTAGCATGCAAATATGCACGAACATGTCATAGTTGAGACATTATTAGGGACGTTTTATGCTATTTTGGGGGGTAACGTATATAACGTGATGTTACACGTTAACGCTGCCACTCTCAGAAAGCTTACATCTTTTATTTTGTGTCTTATATAATGTAGTTTCAGAAAATCATAGTGCACAAAATTCCACCAGGGGGGAGGGGGGTCTATAGCCAGCTCAAGGCCTATTATATTGCACTAAGAACATTTTGCATTCGTGAAAACGTAGTGTTGCTACTGCTAGCTGCGTAATGCCACTAACCAGCCAATGAAACACGACGTTGTATCGCAGGAACTACTGTCGCATTTTCATGACGTTATCCAACCAGACATCGCGTTACATTTGCAAGTACATTCGAATCAAGAATATTAGGTGCAGTAGGATCGGTTAATTAATGACCGTATGCAAATTTGCAAATTGTCTACATACTACAGACTTAGCACTGTATACAGTAAAGGAAACGTTGATTCACAGTTTGCGCGGATCCAGAACGTTTTGACAGAGGGGGCCCAACGCTGACAACGTTTTCATTAAGTTGAGAGGAGAGGATCCAAATATCACTTTAAACGGGCCATCATCGGCTCGCCAGCGAAACGCCATTCAAATGACGTTTCGCTGGCGTCCCGATGATGGCCCAACATGGAATGCTGGCTTGGTAGCTTTGTGATTTTTCAGGGGCTCCGGACCAGAATTGCTAAGGACCCCACCCCCCCCCCCCTCTGGATCCGCGCATGCACAGCATCAAGTACGCACGTCATTGTTATACATGCATTTGATTCATATTTAACATGAGATAAATTGGGATGGTTAAAAAGTTTTCCCAAAATTGTTTTAGAACGTGACTTGGACCATTCTTTAACAAAACATATTATTTAAAATATTCTAAAACAATTTTTAACAAAATCTTAGCAAGAGAAATAAGACAGATGAAATCATTTTCCATAGAAAACCAGATGAAAAGCTACAGGACGAAACTGGACTTCCCACAGGTCATAAAAAGTGTGAACATTTAGAAGGAAACATAAGCTAGAAGCTATATAGAAGGAAATAAGTAGCTACATGTAAGCGATAGTGTGCCCATTTTTAGTTTTATGGTAACTTGTTTTAATATCATACAGTAATACTTGTCTAAACAGCCGCTCAAAAATAGAGATCGTAATGACAAATGGTACTTTAATGAAGGTCGAAAGTATTGCAGAAGGTTCCCTTTGGAGCATTCTGCAATACTTTTGACAAGCATTAAGAGATAATTGGTCTTGGAATCTAATTTTTGTCTTCTTGAGAATGGCCGTTTTAGACAGGTTTTACTGTTCATGTACATACAACAACCAATAGTTGCTTTATTGCTTATAAAATGTTATCAGCTTTAACTTGTACGTCAAACAGTTTGTAGAAGAGATGGGAGTATTTTCTGGCTGCAATATTAATTGGACTCGCCAAATTAAAGCGTTAAATAGTGCAAGGATTATTGCAACAACAGACTCTTGCTTATCTAAATATTTCGACTCAAAATTACACAAATAGTACAGCTATTGTATTGCCGTAATATGTAGAAAAACATAGTAAAACTTATCATGCAAAGAATCATTTATTATTTTTCAGAAATAATATTCCTGTATATGTACGTGGACGTCTTCGTACAGAAATTAAGTGAAAGAGACTTGCCGAGCATTTTATCCTACCTTTTTTCGCAACGAGTTGAATAATTTCAATTCAATAAAACATAAACATGACAGATTCTTTCTAGCAGCTGGCATCAGAATTGCTTCAAAATCGTATTTACGGCGTGAAAACATAAAGAGTGTGTATCGCAACGCATTATGTACGCAGTTTGGTTATTGATGCCACTGGTGGTTTATCGATTTTAATACACGGTGTTATATAATTATTATTATATATGCCTTGTGCGAAGGGACCGCGGCACACCGACATCCTAACCGAAAATAAATAGACATATTGTTATATCATTTCCAGGCGCAAAATCATGTGATAAATGGATGGTCCATTGTGTATTTGCTTGGGTCACAGGCTCACAGGTTCAATTATTAGCTTAATCTTTATATTTAGGTTACGAACAGTGACACCACCTACGAGAGTTTTGCCTAACTGCTTTATAAGAACCGGACCTGTCTGCTTCAAGTATAATTCTTAATAGTGTTTTAGTTAATAGTAAATGTAAAAACAATATTTAATTTAATGGGGGGGGGTAGCTTTTCCAAGCAATCAGACGCACAGTAAAATTCGCCGCATAGACATTCGGTCAGACAAACAAATGGCAAAACGAAACTGTATATAAACGGTCAAACAAACATACAGTAACACAGAGAGACAAACAGACAGATAGACAGGCTAACTGCCATACATGGTAAAAGAGGCTCTTACCTCAAACCGTAGCTCTGAAACAGGCGGACTAGCGTAAGGTACACCGAGGAACATTTCAACGAACTTTCCCGTTAGAACTTCCTTAACAAATCCCCGGATTTTACCATACTCGGTTTGGCGTTCCACATATTCTTCACAAAGCCTTAAGCCTGAATTAAGAAATAGAACGAGAACAATACACACGGTCCTGCATGAATCCATCTCTGATCCCAGTATCAGGTATTCTCATAGACAAGATGCTAACACAAATTGATTAATAGACTCTTCAAACAATAAGACGGAGAAAGAAAAACTGACATTACCATAACCCATGAAACGGCAGCAAATAATATGCCGCAGACGACATTTTCAGGGTGATTTGTCTTTAGCAGATCAGATAAGACTTGATATTTCACGTGAATCATCTGCTTGCAGATGATTCACATGAAAAATCAAGGCTTATAATCACATATAATTTAAAAGGATATTACAAAATATGTCGTCTGGTGTAGGTGTGATTGGCGCTTTAAATGCTAAGAAAAAACGAGGATCAAGCTGGAAGATTAACTTGGATTATAGTCTCAGTCAGGTTGCATGAACAAGATTCTCATGTCAGGATGTGATTTCTGTTAGAATGTATTTCATGTGCACGCTGGTACACATTCAGAAGTCAATGATCGACCATGTGAACATTCTGTATTTGCCCTGAGCTCACACTGATATTCTATGTATTTATAATTACGTCTGCGACCAAAATGCACCAGATCAAAATCAACTTCAGCCTGCATGCGCACTAATTATGCAAACGTCCATTCAATGATGCTTATCATTTATATATGTATGTAAACCGCGCACAGGAAAACGCATTATGAGAACAGCAAAAGATTATTAATTGATAAGCCATCCTTCTCGGGTTCTTTTTTTCTTTATAATTACAATGATAGATATCACTCAACAAGTGCATCGGTTCAGAACTCTATTATACCGAGAAATAAGTGCTGTGCCAAAGAAAATGTTTAACTAATCTTCAGCGTGTTGCTATTAATTATGATCAAAACAAGAATAAACAGATCAGTCGGATCAACCGAAATTACTAATTGACCTGTATAAATATGACCTATTGACAGTTGAATATCCGTAGTTTTTTTCTAAGTACACCATGCACTAATACTCCCTTCTGCGTGTTTGAAAATCACCAACATTTGTAAAATAACGTTTATAAGAATCTAGCATGAGAAAAACAAGTAGCTCAATGGGGAAAAGATCGCACACCTGGGTAGGAGACGCCATAATTTAGAATGCTCAAAGGCAGGTAACTCTGAACTTGAAAGACAGTGATCGGGAATAAATTTAAACACTCAAGAAACTATGGCAGTTATGGTTATCTACAAGTATTAAAATATCTGAATAAAACTAGCAGAGGAAACCTAGTGAAACTATATCTTTCAGACGCTCAAGGGCATCTAACTCCATAGTCAGTCATGGGATCCGACCGAATTTCAAACGCATTCATTTTTTAATGTATGCCCAGGTTACCTACAAGAAAAAAGAATATCAAATAAAAATGAAGGTGCTAGAGTGGTCACAGCATTATACAGCTATATTGTGGATGCACTTGGGCAGCTAACTCTGTAGTTGGCGGTCGGGCGTGGCTGAAAATCAAACTTATTGAAGCTTTTAGGGTTGTTCTTGCTACCTGCAAGAATGTGAAAGATCCATTCAAAAATATAGGCGCTTGAGTGGTCACAACAGATCTCCCCCATTGCTTTTCCAGATGTTCAAAGACAGTTAACTCCACAGTCTGAGGTTGGTTCTGATTGTAATTTAAACTCATCCAAGCTTTTATTGGTGTCATGTTACCTGCAAGAAAGAAGAATATCCAATTAAAACGAAGACTTTAGAGTGGTCACAGCATATCCATCAATTTTAAGACTCTCAAGGGCAGCTAACTCCATAATGGGTGACGGGATCTGGGCGAATTTCAAACCTGTTCAAGTTTTCATGGTTGTCCTTGTTACCTGGAAGAATAAAGAAGTTCTATTAAACAATGAAAGTGCCTGACTTGTCACAACACTTCTCCCATTACAAGTCTATGGGAAATTTTCCAGACGCTCAAGCGCAGCTAACTTCGCAGTCCCTGGTCCAATCTTGCTGAACCAATACAATATTTTATTGCCGTCCTCGTTTGTTGCAAGAAGATCCAATCAAAAATGAGGATGCTATTAAACATTGTTTTTTTTTTCAGATGCTCAAGGGCAGCCTAATCCGTATTCAGTGATGGTATCTGGCTGAGATTCAAACTCACTTAAACTTTTATGGTTATCCTTTTTAAATGCAATAATGAAGAAGATCCTTCTAAAAATGAAGGCACTAGAGTGGTCACATTATTTCTCCCATTATAAGTCTATGGGGATTTTTCCAGATGCTTGATGGCAGCTAAGAAGTAAGTGAGTATGATCAGAAAATACCACAATAACACTCTGCAGACCAAACCATGGCACCGTGAGGAAGAGCCACAGAATATTTACAGTAACAATACATATGTAAGACAATAATAGCAAAGCAATCAATTTTCTCTTCCTCTTAAAGATCATTGCAAAACTAGAAAGGACACAAAGTAATGCATAACGAAACAAAGACAAACACAGAACTACCACAAACAATGGGAAGTATATTAAACAATAGATCGAAAACAACAACAGAACCACCGCCTTAGAACGGACAGCAGCCCAAGCCACTTGGGGAGCTTAAATGCATTTACTGGTGCCAAATCTTCACCCTAGATTATGTTGTTGTAAAAGCACAAACTTGTTTAGCTGGCATAGAGGCGTCCTAACTAAAGCAATGTTTCATCACAGTGAAACAATCAACTCAAATTAACACACTTTGATGATACAAAGAAAAGCGTTCATGACTCACAGATAGTAGATTGTCAGAGCTAAAGAAAACCTCAAGTTGAGCTACGGAGGGCCCAGCCAACGACAAGCATCAGGCACCAACCAATGGATTAAAGCTTAACCCTTAAAGCTCCAAGAAAAAAATGCATCTGAAAATGCTGTCTGCCGAAGTCATCTGCTGCACATAATTGCGTAACATTACTGACGAATTAAGTATAGAAGCACACAGTGTGGACCCAGAGTAGACTGCTCCTATAGGAGCAGTCTAATCTGGGTCCACATTGTATGCCATAGGGGCTTCTTAAACATTTCAGCAGAAGAGAAAAGCAGACGAATTTGTTGTGATTGGCACATTAAGAGTTAACTTCGGAGTACGATGTCTGATCTGGCCGAATGTCCAACCTATCAGATACGCTATGGTTGTTCTTGTTACCTGCAAGAATGAAGAAGATGCAAACAAAAATAAAGGGTCACAACATTATTTATTAATTTTTCAGACGCTCAAGGGCAGCTAACTCCGTTGATGACATAAAAACGTTGTCAGGACCCCCCTGATGGAATTTCAGGATCCGCCTTTGTCACACTTCCATATTGACACACTAGGTAAAAATTCTTCATACTGTAGCTCATCCCATCTTTATGTGATTAAAGTATGAGCTGACCTGATAATATATATATGGTTAGGAATATTCTGTCTCCCATTATATTTTAATCAAATGTAGTGGGTGTTTCATTGTGGGAGAACATAATTTGTCTCGCCGGAATGCTAACTCTTTAGATATATTTTACTAAAAATAAACAGTGCTTATTCACCGTATAAAATTATCATGCAAATCGAGTAGAGATAAAATGGAAAGTAGCACTGGTGGAAATTGTGGCGCCATCGAAAACCGATGACAATAAAGCAAGCATATACTACATGTTGCATCGGCGAGGTAGAAGCTGAGGTTTAGACCACCCTTGCTTGCTTGTATATACTGACTATGGAAATATTTAAATGCTTTTATCAATATTAGACTTGTAGTCTACTAAACAGGAAATGAGACATTTTATAGTAGCACTCACTATTTTTAGTTGATTGGCAGCCATCTTGCGTAGAAAAAAGACCTCAGTGATTGTTTTAAATTGTGTTTATCATATGACGTCGCACCTGGGAGTGAAATAACGCCATGGATTAGACATATGGCAAAACCCTAACGTTTTCACGCCCAAAATTGGGATTTCAAAATATGATAAATAGAATCTTACATTCGCGCTCCTTTATAATTGAATTTATTTAACAAGTTGCAAAAAAGCGATAAAATGCTCGGTAAGCCTCGCATTTTATTGCTTTTCCTCAACTCGTTTATAAAAATGAAATAAAACATGAGCACTCATGAGAGATCCTTTATCCATGCTATTTGTATTAATCTCTGGTTAGCTTTGTTCCACTATTTATTGTACACGAGATCGTTGTTTCCGCTGTGTTCCCCATGTGAGTCAATTCTATCTCACATACCCCATGCCAACTCGTGGGAAAGATGAAACTCAAAAAGTCGCACGTTGGAAGGCAAATGACGTCATCGGTACGTTAATGTGACGTAACCATGCCTTTTTATATGGAAGGTGAAAACCGACAATATTCTTTGCATACATCTTTGTTTTTGTATGTTGGCAATTTCATTTTATTTTGTAAATTGTGGCATTATATCATGTGAATTGTATTATGATGACAGCTTTGGATGCATACTGACGAATTACAAATAATACAAAGTAATTGAGAAATAGAGAATAGCACTAACAGCATTATAAAATGACACTCCATTCATTCAAAACAGAAAGTTGACGCATTGAATATTGGTGGTAATTCCCCGCTTCTTTCAATGCTAGATATTTTGACGCCAGAGGGCGCGCTTCTATTTATAATTAACAGAGTATCCCTTATTCAGAAATTGTCGATTAATTTCGTAAAACAGTGGTGAGGGTTATTTTGACTACAATGGTTTATCCATCAGGACCCGGTTGTAAGAAGCTCAATTATCTTTTAATCATGGATTAAAACCTCGATTAATTAGCGCCTTATTAAATCGCGTTGTACGAAGCTCAATTATCTTTTAATCATGGATTAAAACCTTGATTTAACCCCGATTCCTCAATTAAATTTAATCGACGTCTAGGAGGTGAATTAACCGATTTAATCAGTCATTAGCCAGAAACAAAATGGCCACCGACATAGTGTTTGTCCATCCAGGAAGGCAAAGAAATGGAAAAAAAAAACGTGAGAGAAAGAGCAAACCATGGCATGTAGAGATGACCGACGTGGAATTGCGCCGGAGATACCCCTTCTCGAGGGCCAACATCCTTTTTATCTTAAGATTGATCAAAGAAACTACCTGCCAAAGTACACAGAGATCAAATCCCATTAGTGCGGAACTCCGAGTGAATTCCCAAAACAGCGTTTTTCATCAAACATTCATTGTAAAATGTCATCTTTCTTCTGTCAAAACGAAAGTCGTTAAACTAAGTGACCACAGAGTGACGTCATGGAACTACCCAGCTACGTTGCAAAGTGCGGGTGGCACACCAGTTGTTTTATTGCTATGTTACTTTTTACACATATCGATTAAAATTTTCATGAAAACTGCCATTCCCATTTGGACAATATTTTGGAAGATGCCACGTTTTACGCTGGGGGAAATATTCTGTCAAGAGTGACGGTGTAGAAGGGGGGTGGGGACGGGGGGGGGGGGGGGGGGTGGGGAGAGGATGTTCGATCGACGTCATTTTGTCTTAACCTTGGTCCAGTCGTCAATATTTTGGCAATATTTTCTTATGCTAATAAGAGAATAAAAAGGTATCGGTAGTCCGTTATTTATTTCCATTAATATTGACATTTTTGACCAAGAAAACGAAAAATAGAAAAGAGAGAAACAATGATCAGACTGGAACGTCTAACGACTGAAGATAGTTTATACACCCAAAAGTAGTATCGACCAAATTGTTTTTGACATTGTCAAAATGTTGTGTACCCTAAGATCTAATTGATAGAATCGCCTTGGAGAGGCGTTTCTTAGGAGTGCCTATAAGTTTGACATGGCCTTTGATGTCTGTAGTTGAAATAGTCTTTGTCGGCTTCAAAGTTCAAAGGCAAAATCGCCCTTGTGTATAAATGACATGTATATACATGTACTTACGTGACAAAATGCAGTGATTGAACATCGGACAGTGTCGTCTGCTGATTTCAGGAATACCATCAGAGTGTCAAACAGTTTGGATCCAGATCAGATACGACATTTTCGGGCCTTGTCTGGGTCCAACTGGGATCGGTTATCAGCTGGGGTGAGTAAACGAGTGCATTTAGCTGACATGTAAAATAAATAAATAATCAGGGATATTTATATGGAATTATTTCATAGACAGTGAGATTTCTTTAATTGTTTTCCGAATGAGACTATACATTAAATGAGTCGTCTCTTCGTCTGTCTGTCCGTATTGGCAATGAGGGGGTACTTTATGAGCACATCTCCTCCTAAATATCTGCGCAGTCTGATCAGCGTCTTTGATAAATGATCTCTGAAAATTACAAAAACTTACACCTTCAACATTGAAATTTCAAGATTCCAGCTAGTCTCTGTAGCTGAAAAGGCTGGTTTGATTCTTACTTGGTTGGAAGTTAATACGAAGACAGGTTTTCTCGCGTCTTGACGGATATGCGAATTCGGTGTTTCCGGAAAGGTCATACCCAAACCAGTCTGCTGGGCTACAGAGACTACCTAGAAAAATGAAATTTTGCTCAGTACCAAGTTTAGATGTGATTTTACAAGTGCTACTAGATTATGATTTGCAAAGGAGAAATTCTAAGATCTACAAGAATCTAAGACAGCAATCCAGTTTGAGGTCTCCGTGCGTGTTTACATCAACCAAGTCCGCAACCTATGAACAGAATGCGCATTTTCGCAGATGGAGTACGAGCGAAAGCCCAACTCCGGTATGGGCCCAGTAAACATAAAAAAGCGGGCCACAATCAGCCCGCCAGTGAAGGTTGAGAGTTGTGGTAACTATTCTGTAAATAAGGGTGTAAACTTATTGGATCATTCGCGAGAAAACATTATTTTGTTACATGGGAACAAGAGCGCAGACCAGACTGCGCACCCGCAGTCTGATCCATGCATTGGATATTCGCTCTTTAGAGAAGTCAGTAGCTAAATTTGACATAATTATGCAAACTGACAATATCTAATTAGTTCTCGTAACTGATCAGGCTGGTTATAGAGCATGATTGGTCACAAACTCCGATGACAGGTTGATGCCGATACGGAGAGCTGTGGACCACCATTCCCGAACAAACTGATAATACAACCAGAACTGGCAAGGATCAAAACAAAAAAAGACCATACGCATCTAGTGTGGCTTACACAGACTTCAGAATTTTTACCTGCGTCGCTTAGCGAAAGCAGGTCTAGTAGAGGGTCTACTCAGTTAGTCTATTTATCTGTCTGTTCGTACACAACACTTTTGGGATGCCTAATTTGTGTAAACTGTAACTCCAAAAGTTTACATTCGATATTATTCAAACTTTGCATAGTGGTTGTTCACATATTGAAGATGTGCACCTCCTATTTTTTGCACATTTCATGACTATTTTGTAATTGGCACAATCTTGTGTCCGACCTGGCCCAGTTCCAAATTGATTGCTTTTGATATGGCAGCATTTTGTATTCAAATACCGCGAATCAGGCGCAATCCAGACTTTTGTCAGTCTGATCATGTTCCAGGATGTTTGTTTTGTATTCCATTTTTGTTTTATTGTATAAAACAGATTTGGGTCATTTCAGTTCCAACTTTCGCTGGGTCTGAATTGGTCCCATACTGTCTGAAGTTCGTTTTGTTCTAGTGTTTATATATTTATTTAAATATTTAGAAAGAAAACCCAATCGTTGTCTTTGCATTTTTTTTTTAATTTTCATATCATAGAGCTCGTTTTGGGGAGAGGGGAGGGGTCCTGTCTGATTTTTTTTTTATCAAATAGTCCCTGTGTTTCTGGGACTATTGGCGCTGATTCTGATTTGGGACTTTGCGGAGTAGTCCCTACTTTCGATCTGGGTAAACGCCTTATTCTTCCTTTTGGGACCACCTTTACCCAATTATCGGATGTCCCTGTTTTTACATTTTTCCTGGGGTCTCCACAGGTGACGATTCAGTTTCTTTTCTTTTCTTCCCGGGGGTGGGGACATTTGACCAAGTTAAGGTCTTATCCTTTAAGGTCTTACCCTTGGGTGTAAACAAAAGGCGCAGGGCGCTTTGGAGAATTTGATGTTCAGTTTGATTTTACCGCCCCAGGGTTCGTTTTAGTTTGTCTATTTCTTATGACAATTGGGAAATTTCTATTTGGACTTTATTGTTAAAATTCCCTTCAACCCTTCAAATTGGTTTTCTTATTGCATAATAAGTCCAATATGGTGGCCTCTGTAATGTCCCTTGATCGCTGTGCCCTACGTTTTTGTTCTTTTATAAAAAGAAGTATTGCTTGGTTAGTGCGACCTTTCACTTCTCTTTTAATGTGTTGGCTTTTTATAACAGCTGCGACCCAGTGAGTCAGAAAAACTGGCGTGATGAAAACAGCAACAACAGAGCGTGACATAGACAATGACGTCATACAGTTTAACATTGTTTACATTATCATTGGCGACGCTTAGGCATATCGGATATTTCAACAAACAGTCAATAAAACAACAAAATGCAGCCTTTGAATAAACATTCATGCCGCATATCCATGATATCTGGATACTTGGTATACTTTTCTACTTTCACTGTGTTTCATAGAAAATCATCTTTTTATTGCGAAAAGTTTTTTTACAGGAGAAACGATCCCCGGGTAACGATCGACCATCACGATCAGCTTGACTCCTGCTCTTTCCATACCTTGCTTTTTTTACGTCCATAACTCGATTTGTAAATTTTGACTCGAGAAGTTCTCTATTCCAACACGGCGGCGTTTCGTTTACCTGACTGACTTATGGGAGACTGGTTTTATGATTTCTATTGAAATTAATTACGAACCCTCGATTAAAGGTCAATTAACTAATCAACCATTTAATGAGGCTTCGTACAACACATTTAAACACATCAATTAGTTAATCCATCGTTAAGTTTTAAATGACTGATTAACGCTTAATCCATGATTAAATTTAATTGAGCTTCGTACAACCGGGTCCAGGTGGATAAGAGTAATAAACCAACAACAATTCATTTTTTTTGTCTTTTTTGTAAAACGTTTGTTATAGGATACAAATTGCAACCTCTAACTAAAAAATCCATGTAGAATCTCATAAATATAAGCGCATTAAAATTTCAATGAAAAATAAATAGAATGAACATTGAAAAATAATTTAAAAGGTGCAAATGTATGCATGTCTTCCGTTTGAAGGGAAACAATTCAGGAATACATGTACAAGCTCGGCTTTTTAAAAAAGATTAAAGCACTATAGTTGCTTGCATAATTTTAAGCTGAGATATAAAGCCCCTCTTTTTCCATTTTTATCATGCATTTCAAGCTCAGTAGTTGTATACTAAGTTTTGAATAGGTGATCCATTGGAAGCAAAAAAGCCTCGAGAAGGAGGTGGAGGTAACTTTGAAGTCATATTGGTGCGGATGAGCGGCCCAAAATTTCAAAACCAACCCTAGTCATATATGAGCCGCGGCAATGTGGTATGTGCGACCTGCAAAGTGTCAGATCAGCCTGCGCATACACGCAGTCTGATCAAAGCCTTTGCTAATCACTTGAAGATTCTATGAGTGTTAAGCTACTGACTGAACATCATTTGGAGATTCTAAGCTTAAAAGAAGGCTGCACAGGCACGTCTGAGTCCACATTTGTCAAAATGTCACATTATTGGAAATCACATGTCATGACTCATATATAGATGTCGAAAAGTATTATATGTATGCTACATATAATTTCACTATGTGCGCAAATTTCACAAAATGTGAAATATTGGTATGAAATATGTGACATATTGGTACCAATTTTCACACGCTGCTAAGAATTTGAACCAATTTTTCACAGTGTGAAATTTGCGAAATGTGAAATTTGCGGTTCAACAGGGTTTCAATGCCATTTAAGCCCACTCAAGAACATCGTCTGCAAGTTAAGATATCGTCGCTAATGTTTTATGGAGAAATGACCATTTCAATTACCATAAAATACGCTCCCTTATCACACCGGATATGCAGCAATCGAAAACGCTCTTAGCAAGTGATGAACGCGGATCACAAATCGCTAGAAATGTTGTTTTTGATTGCCATTTGTTGCCAGTTTGGCGACAAACGGCAATCGAAAATTATGTTTCTAACGCTCTTTGATCTACGTTCGTGAATAGTATAAACGATTTTGATTGCCGCCTATCTGGTGTGTTTATTGATACGAAAACAATCTGAAACAAGGGCTAGGAGTTACCTTTGTATTTACATTTTTCATGTTTCTGTTAAAAAAATAATTTTGTTTCTCACCGGATAGGCGGCAATCAAAAACGCTCTTAACAATCAATGAGCGCGGATCAAAAATCGCTAGAAACAGTGTTTTCGATTGCTATTTGTTGCCAGTCGGGTGAGTAATGGCAAACAAAAGCTCTTGTTCCTAACTATTTTTGGTCTACGTTCGTCGAAAGTATTGACGTTTTGTGGGTTTGTTGTTTGCTTCAAGATGCTAGGGTGGATATTTTATTTGGAATTGAATGGAAGATATACTGACCCACACTTCCAACGCAAAATCGGATTCAACCTTTAATATTTCATTTATTATTTCATTGATTGTAACAAAATTTGAACATAAGAAAAACAAATTATTTTTGAATAGGGGAGCACTATTGTTTTCGACAATTATTGCTATCGTGAGTCCGTCTATGCTCCAGCGCACCAGAGGGGTATCTAAACAAATGAAGCAATAGTCAGTATCGGGTGTGTCCGCCAGATGCATTAATTATAGCGATGCATCTCCGACGCATGGACCTCAGGTATTGGCGGATGACATTTTGTGGCAGGCTATTCAACTCATGTATCAGAGCCTGTTCAAGCTGTGCTAGAGTGTTGGGCTGTATTTGGCGGCGACGAACTCGTTTGTCCAATTCATCCCAAACCTGTTCGATAGGCGATAGATCGGGGGACATTGATGGCCACTGCATGACATTAATGTTGTTCCCTTGCAAGAATTGTGTTGTAACACGTGCCCTGTGTGGGCGAGCATTGTCCTGCTGAAAGATTACTGGTCCGTTCTGATTGTTTATGAAGGGGACAACAACAGGACGCAAAACGTCATTAATGTAGCCCTGTGCGTTCAAGTTACCTCAGATAACAACAAAATCGGTTTTACCTTGGTGGTTTATTCCACCCCAAACCATGACTGACCCCATACGAAAACGATCAACTTCCGTAACACAAGCATCTGAATAGCGTTCCCCTACGCGTCGGTAAACGCGCACACGTCCATCAGCCTTTTCCAGGTGAAACGGGAGTCGTCACTAAACAGTACTTGGTTCCACTGGCGGGTTAACCATCTCCTATGGGCGTGGCACCATTGTAAACGGGCCTGACGATGTCTGCTTGTCAAGACATGGCCAACATAGGGACGTCTGGCTCTGATACCACATTCCCGTAACCGTCTTATTACTGTGTGGGCACTTATTGGACGGTTATGAGATCCAATTGTAACAGCAGCAGTTCTGGTTGCTGGGAGCCGTCTGTTCCGGAGATGGCGTGTTCGGATCCTGTTGTCTTGGACTTGGGTTGTAACTCTGCCTCTACTTCGACGTACCATATCAGCCATTTGACCTGAAAATGGCAATACACTGTATTTAAAACATACCCACGGGTGGGGTGGGGTCAGGGGTAAAGAACCATGCCGGTTATTTTTTAAATGCCTTTCCCCCCAGAATTGAATCATTACCTGTTTGTGTGAACTTCTGCCATAACCTCTGAACAGTAGATACTGCACAGCGCAACAAACGGTATACAACTGTAAATGACTGTCCAGCCTGGATCATTCCTATGGCTCGTCCCGTAGTTTCAATGGGTAATCTCGGCATTATCAGGGAAGAAGGTTGCTAATCTTCAACACCACTTCAGTCGGCTATCCTGTCGTAAACTTCGTGCAGACTCAAGTGTGAAAAAAATGCCATGGTTGCACGTGCAACGCAAAAAAAAACAGGTTTTGAACGCACATACCAGTGTTCAGTGAAGCGTGACAATATGGTTAGTTGGGTGATATGCACGAGTAGAGCATGTAAATTGATAGATATGACAACGCCAAATTTTGTTTTGAATATTCTGGAATTTAAATTATCCTCCAAAACCATTTTGCGTTGGAAGTGTGGTTCAGTATATATAACAAATTACAATGACGATATGGCATTCCTTTCCGTATATAATGTTTGCCAAGCCCTCGTGTGATAATGTGTTGCAGCCCTCACCGCTTGGCGGTTGAGGCTGCATCACACTTGGGCTTGGCAAACGTTAATACACTGAAAAGAATGTTTTATCCTCTTATTGCATACTTTAATAAGCATTTTCACTGAAAATATACCCGTTTTAGCTCTTAAAATCATTAAAAGGGGGTGGGTGGGTATTTATAGCTGTGTAATATTTTTGCTTGAAATAGCCATTTTTTTCTATTTGGCCATAACAGGGACCCGTCCGTTATTTATGAGAAAGTATTTTTTTATTATTTATATGCAGTCTAAAAAAAGTGAAATTCAAATCTGTTCAAATAAGCATGAAACAGGTCACGTATTCCTTGGTTGAACCGGTACTAAGCAGAAGATAAAGTATCCTGCTCAAGGACACAAGGCAGTGCCTCTCGTGAGGTTCAAAACAGCGATCCCACGATCCCGAGCACAATCCAGAGTAAAGCATTCAACCAACTGAGCCACCACTGCAAGAATATATGCGGATCCAGAAATATTCCTCAGGGTGGGTCAAGGTCCAACTGATAAAGTTCAACTTATTTTACATAGGGGCCGCCTAAATGCCGGGTTGCACTCATGATTTTTCCAGGGGTGGGGAGGCCTGGCCATCAATTTATTTTTCAGGCAGGGGGTGGGGGGGGGGAATTGTATGGATAGTCATTTAACTATTTTTTTCTTGTTATGGATATCCATAAATCATACTCAGGATAACCATAAATCGGTCTGATTTTTTTATATCCTTAAGTCGATTTTTTAACTTCAAAGATGGGTCTCGACGCGATAAAACCTGTCTTTGAGGTTTCTGACAAAGCGAGATTCAAACCAGTCTCCACAGCTACAGAGACTAGCTAGAAAATTGAAATTTCGCTAGTAGCAAATTTAGATATGATCAGGGGCGTACCTACGTGTATGCAAATACGCATGTGTGTATAACCACTCATAAATAGGCAAAAACTCGATCTTATTTTAAATGACGACGAATGGTAGCTTAATGAAGCTCAAAAGTATTGCAGAATACTCCCCTCAGAGCGTTCTGTAATACTTTTGACCTGCATTCAAGTGATAATCGGTCTTGAAAACCAAGTTTTGGTCTTTTTTAGTGTATTTACCGTATTTAATTAGATTTTTGGAACAAAAATGCAGCTAATAGTGAGGCTCTGGAAGGAGTTTTAGGGATACAGGGATATTGGCCAAAAGCATAAAGGGATACAGGATATTTTTGTAGATATTAGGATACAGGATATTTGGATCAATTCTATGGATATGGGGATACAATGCTCTCTGGATTTGGGGATAATTGCCATTTTCCTTTTATGGATATGGGATATTTTTCAAAATACTTAAAGGGATATGGGATACTGGGACCCACCTTCCAGGGCCTCAATAGTGTTTAGCTGCGTGTCTTAGCATGCTTAAGGGCTTATTTTAGCCCTGTGGATTGCACAAAAACATTTTCTGCCACATGGCTTCACCCATAGACCCATATGTGAGAGAGCCCCCCTAACCCCCTCAACAGTGCTTACTCTATAAATTGCCTCAGGTAAGCGACTGATGATACAATGACAAAGGCGCTAACCAGTCTGAGCGGATGCACAGGCTGGTCTTCACCTTTGTTGTTTTCAAACTCCGACGACAGAGTTTCTCGAGTCGAGGTCCAAGAGTTTTATTGCTATCCTTAAATATAGTTGACCCGTTATGACCATTGTCGCAGACAGGAAGCACTCTTGAGGGGGTCAGGAAGGGGGGCTCTCGGGTAAGAATTTGATCGTTTGGTAGGCGGATCAAGGCTCAGCCCCCACCCCCCAAAAAAAAAAGAAAAAAAGACTTCTAGCCCCAGGAGATAGCTATTATACTTGTGCACTATATAATTTGGAATTCACGCAAACGCCTGGATCTTAAAAGCTGTATTTACCTATCCCGAATGCTTAACCGGCAGCGGTTCATCAAAGAAGACAGGACGACGGCTTCAAGTCATATCAGATAGACTGGAAGAGACGGGGATGGAGCTCGGGAGCCCTGGGTACAATGCGCGCGAGTGACTATTCCACTATACCACTTTTAGTGACTTTCCCTGGGTAGTAACCAGCATCGGGATGGAAGGGTTTATGACTTGTGTGGATTTTATGACGGGAACCCCAAAGGCTTAACCGAAAGTGGTTCTGGAGAACTAGGAATTATTGTTTGTGGCTGTGTTCCTTGACTGTACCAGTACTGGCCGGGTGGGTTTATGCTTTTTGTGGTTCTTTGTCCAGCAACTCTCGGAGGCTCAACTGGCAGTGGTTCTGGTTTTAAAGCGTCTTATGAGATGGGGCAGCTTTTGATTTTCAATGCACATTTTAACCTTTAGATACTTATGGATTTACAAATATTATGATGTGATTCTTTTTTCTGAAAAAGAAAAAAGCACCTCTATTTTACTAACATTTCATTTATTTATGATATGCAAATACAATCTTATACTTTATAAATACATCAGCTTTCATGACAGCATGAAAAATAAATAAGATGCAGTTGTTCTATAAAAGGGAGGTGATTTAAGGATATAAATGGTTCAAAGTAAGAAACAGGGCAAAGACATGGCCGTATTTAATGAGGTATTATGTCTTCTGCATGTGCGGATCCAGGAATTTTCACCAAGCAGGGGGGGGGGGGGTAGAGGGTCCAGGCCCACCTGACAGTAAAAAGCTCAGACTACGTTGTTTTGTTATTTTTGCTGTTTTTTGTCCTTACCTTCAACTTAAGTTAACAGTTTTACAGAGAGGTCTAATGGTTTATTTTTTGGAAAACAATACAGAGGGGGTCCAACATTTTACGGGATGGGGGGAGGGGGTCCAACTTTTTTCCAGGGGGGGGGGGGGGCGTTCAAATGCTAATTTCCACAGAAACCTATCGAAATTGTGATTTTCCCCGGACCCCTATCCCCCCTCTGTATCCTCGCATGTTCTGCCTTCACTTGTAGCTCGGACCCAGTAATAGAGTAATTTTAGTAATTTGTTATTTGTGTCCGAGCTAAGTGGAATGGGACTAAGTTTTCTCTTACATATAAAGGTAAGGGGAGCGCAGTGGCTCAGTGGTAGAGTGCTTGACTCGAGACTGAGAAGCTGTGGGTTCGAGCCTCACCGGCGTCACTACGTTGGGTCCTTTAGCAAGACACATTGATCCTAGCTTAGTACTGGTTCAACCCAGGAAGACCCATCCCTACATAACTGAAAGATTGTTGATGGGATGTAAAGAATCAAATCACACGTAGGGGGAACTTCTTGGTAAAAAATCATCCATAACACCGTTTGCAGCGAGTTCTACTTGCATGGGAGAAATTATTTATTCCTGGTAAAATTGGTGCGCCCTCTGGCGTCAAAATACTGAAGCATATTTACTTTCGTATTATGACAACTCAGTTCTGCCTTTTTACAACATACACATGTAGTTCTGACATTTTACTACCTACTTCTGCCTTTTTAAAACCGAGAAATGACATGATTGGAATATGATTACGAGTGAAACGACTATTAAATGACAATTTGCATGATATAATGACACAATTTACAAAATAAAATGAAATTGCCAACATACAAAAACAAAGATGTATGCAATGAATATCGTCGGTTTTCACCTTCCATATTTTTAAAAGGTAAAACTGCGGTATTTAATGTTGAGCAGGACAAATAATCCATTAATTATGTAAGGATGGGATAAAAAAAAACCCTGTCGCTCGCGATCATAGCTTGTCATCACTCGGCAAGCCTCATGATGCCAAACGGAAAGTTGCATGTTGCATGTTAATTCAGCCCAAGTCCTGACAAAAAATTATCGTACATTTATATCGTGCAAGCATGATAGCTGTTAGTGCCAGTTTGTCAATTAAAGTATGACGGTCAAATGTGACGCGCGTCTGATAGAGCATGTTGTCCAGGCAAACAACAAAGACTTTGTCTATTAATCTACTAAGCAAGTAAATAGACAACTCCAAATACGACTTTCCCCTTTCTCTTTTATAGTCCTGTACCGTTGACCCCCCCCCCCCTCCTTCTTGTCTCGGGATAAACACGATGGCGTAGTCATGTTTTTCGAAAATATAGAGGATGATAACAATTGGTTAGTACAGAATGTTAGTTACTGATTATCTGACAAAACTTTTTTCATATTTTTCCATTATTATTCCATATCCCTATGTATATTTTTATTTCTCATGAGTGTCCTTACTAATTCCTATTTGTCTTTGTCCATCCATGGTGGAGCATGTCTTTATTTTGGTCAACTGCCTCAGTACAATTCCGTATCCACGAACCTTCTGCATTCTTTAATTAACATTCTGCTCGTTTCATCGAATAGAGCAGAATATTTGTCTAGTCGGTACTAGCATTAACAAAGGTTGTGCAGTATATTATTACTCAGTCGTCATGCACGGACTGAGAATAATCAGGTATTTGTGAACGAAGTGTCGTGAAAAATCAGTTCTAAGGCGGCTTCACAGACGTGAGCAACAAACAAAAAGCGAAGGACGTTGGTCTATATTTCTGGAGTATGAAGATATCATGGCATCGACCTAGAATATTACAGCAGACAGAACGAGATGAACAAGTTGACTTCTACAGAATTAAAAAGATAAGTGACACTCAAAAATTTATTTTGTGAATTATATGGTAGTAAAAGTGCGTCTGTTGCATCTGCAGATTATACCTCTAAAGGTAAATGCGTTCAATGTGTAGAAGATGGCATGTTCAAAAAATAGTTGATTGCGAAAGAAATCTAAACCATTATTGAACGGTACATAGAGATGAAGAATTTAGCGAAAGGTACATTTTTATCTGAGACGCCTTTAAACGGAGGATGTTGTATACTATAGAGCAAATAATAATAACGCAACACATTACATATTTATTATGAAAGAATATACCAGAGATATCACGTCATGGTTTCAAACATGTTCACCTATATAGAAGTCAAGAGCAAGCTATACATGTTTGTCTGAAACGCTCAAAAGCGGAGAATGTTGTTTAATATAGAGCAAATAAAAAATAACGCAACACACTACATACACATTATGAAAGAATATACCAGAGATATCACGATCATAGTTTCAAACATGTTCACGAATATAAGCGTCAAGAGCAGGCTATACAGCCTCATGAAATGGGCGGCATTTGCTGGTTTTGCAAAGAAAAATAATAATAATAATAATAGTAATAATAACAATAGCAATAATAAAATCATGCAGTCAACGATGGAATCAATCACAGTTTTACATCTAACGTACTTACATTTCAGTTACCAATATTTGGAACAACAGGTTATTAGAATCCACATTGGCTAGAAAGTAGTTGACGATTATTTGCATCTGGAGGTCGCCAGTGATGAGGAGGATCAGAAACACACTTGAAGAGCTCAATCCAAGTCAGCAATGGAAATTTGAAAGTTCATATTTAAAGCACATTGTAAAGATAAGTACAGAAAGTAGTTTTTTCTTGTTTTCATCAGATAGACATTTCAGATATAAAGATTGTTTTAAGATGTGAATCTTGGCGCTATACAGAGGCTGGTAGTACAGATCAGTTAGATCATGAGAGACGATAACGAAGGTGGGTGGATTGGCAGAGTAAGTACAGATGAATCCCCATGAAATAGGCTAAATATTGAATATAAATAGATGCATTGTCATATTAGTATTTTATGTTGGTTATAGAAGAGGATTACACTTTATCTATCTATTTGCTGTACTGATCCTGACAAATACTGTTGTTGTTGTTTTGTTTTTTGTTTTGCCGGAAAGTGCTTATCTGTAAAGAGGTCTTACAGTAATAAAACAAACCAGAGATCCACTGGTTACTATCTTAGAAACGTATTCTTAAAAAATGAAACGTAGCCTCATGCTATAAATACTCTACAAAAAAAAAAGAAAAAAAAACAAGGCACAAAGCATAGATTAGTACTGGATTGTAATAGCATAAGCGATAATTTGCATAAATCCAAGTTTAAAATAATAATGATAATAATAAAAGAAAAAAGTTGCAAGATAACAGGACAACAACTTCAAAATGATATTTCATGAGCTTATTTGAAAATGGTCAGGCTTATATTAACAGCATGGATAAAGCTCAGTCAAATGGAACGGTCCCTGCTTTCTCGTGGCCAAACGCAGGTAAGGCAGCATTTTACATACATAATTTACTGGAATTGGCGAGCATTGATCAAATATTGTGGAAAGTTTTAATAGTGATTTTGTTATGGTGGTAAACGGTCAAAGAATAAGTGCATTTGTAAGCGACTGCTTATGTGGAATCAAAGCTATAACGATTCATGCATTGAAAACGGGTAGGTTTATGTATGATGAAAGGTGGAGAAAATGGTAAAGATAATCAAAGAAAGGAAATTTTAATTAGAAACCTTAAGTTATCAGAGGGTAGGAGCAGAAATCGCTGCATCCACAGTAGAATAGATGTTAGAGCAATGTCAGTTAAAGGTAAGCTTGTTAGAATAAAAATGAGTCATAAAAACTCTGACTATGAGTATCAAAAGAGAATACTGCATTCGATTCTGAATTATTTGCAAAATAAAAAAGGCGGTGCTTAGGTTGGACAGCTGATATGGACAATGTTATAAGTAGTGAGACAAAGTGAAAATATCCAGGTACTCTTGCAGTTTTAATCGATTTCCCCAAACGTGGAATTTCATAGGTTATTTCCAAAGGTAAGAGTATATATCATAGGAGCAGTAGATTTATGTGGGAAGAGCAAACATTACTCATAAGAGAGAGCTCTAAAAATCGGTTGGAGACTAGGTCATATGTAATTTCCCTAGAAGAGGTAACCAGAAGTTCCCCAGAAGTGGAAAAGGCAGTTATCTGGTATAAGGTAATACTTGAGATTGCCCAGGAGGAGGAAATGAGTTTCCCAGAAGTGGGAAAGAGGTATTTACTTGGTAGAAGGTTATTTTCAAAGGTGAGAATATATATCATCGGAGCTGTAGATTCATGTGGGAAGAGTAAACATTCTTCATAAAAGAGCTCTAAAAATCGGTTGGTGACTAGGTCACATGTCATTTCCCAAGAAAAGGAAACATGAAGTTCCCCTGAAGTGGAAAAAGGTATAAGGCATAAGGTAATAATTGAGATTGCCCAGGAGGTAGAAACGAGTTTCCCAGAAGTGGGAAAGAGGTATTTACTTGGTAGGTTATTTTTAACGGTGAGAATATATATATCATCGGAGCTGTAGATTCATGTAGGGAGAGCAAACATTCCCCAAAAGAGAGCTCTAAAATCGGTTGGTGACTAGGTCACATGTCATTTACCAAGAAAAGGAAACATGAAGTTCCCCTGAGGTGGAAAAAGGTATTTATCTGGTATAAGGTAATAATTGAGATTGCCCAGGAGGTGGAAACGAGTTCCCAGGAAGTGGGAACAAGGTATTAATCTGGTAGAAGGTTATTTCTAAAGGTAAGAAAGCATAACATAGGAGCAGTAGATTTATGTGGGAAAAACAAACTTTCCTCATAAGAGAACTCTAAAAATCTGTTGGTGACTAGGTCACATGTCATTTCCTAGAAGTGGAAATATGAAGTTCCCCTGTAAGTGGAAAAAGGTATTTATCTGGTATAAGATACTAATTGAGATTTCCCAGGAAGTGGAAGCGAATTCCACAGAAGTGAGAAAAGGGTATTTACCTGGTAGAAGGTAATAAATGAGATTTCCCCGGAAGTGGAAATAAGTTCCCCGGAAGTGGAAAATTGTATTTACCTGGTAGAAGGTAATAATTGTGATTTCCCCGGAAGTGGAAACGAGTTTCCCTGAAGTGGGAAAAGGGTATTTACCTGGTAGAAGGTAATAATTGAGATTTCCCCGGAAGTGGAAATGAGTTCCCCGGAAGTGGAAAATGGTATAATGCCCGGTAGAAGGTAACAATTGAGATTTCCCAGGAGTGGAAAAAGGTATTTACCTGGTAGATGGTAATATTGAGATTTCCCAGGAAGGGGAAAAAGTTATTTACCTTCAAACAGATAATAACTGAGATTTTCCCAGAAGTGGAAGTCAGGTTGAAAATGCAGACTGAAGGGCTTAATTTTTTAAAGGTGCAAAAGTCTCTGAGAGCAAAATCAATGAGCAAATGCCGAAGTCTCACATATAAATAAGAGTAGACTTTCAAACAATGAAGTATTGGGTTTTTAGTATGGTTTTGAAAGAAAAAATGTCCTCCATATGAACAAAGACGGGGGAGTAAATATGGTTGTATAGAGCAGTATTTAGAAGATAAAATATGAGGTCAATATTTATTACAATAACAAGAAAATGAAGTTACTGATAAAAAATCAGGAGTGGAAAAAGTGGTTTTCAAAATATCGACATGGTGGTAAATTATGTGACATTATCAAAATTAAAATGTCAGTAAAATGGATATGGTATAGTTTTAATGAGATATGCGTTTATTAAAATCAGAGAAAGGAGAAAATTAAATTGGCTGATATATAGGATCACAAACAAATGACAAGTTCAGTGTATATTATAACGTAGATACAAATAAGTTAATTCCAGATGGGTTCCCAGTATAGAAGTTGCCCGATTTTTAGCTTTGTATTAGAGTTAGAAAAAGGGGAACTGCTTAGTATAATAGATATGGCAGTTTGTTGTGCTTTAAGGTTTTCTGACCAGCCGTCTGCACCTGATTGTCTAATTTGAATAGGTGATAAATTTAGCAAAACAAAATTAAATAAATAAGTATATGAAATGAGTACCAGATAAAGTCAATTGTATCAGACAAAGTGCAAAGGGGCATATAAACAATGATATTTTTGGAAAATAATTTTTAGACTTCAACATGATTGCAATTAAAATAAGAATAATATGTATTGACAATAAGGCTATTTGTACATGGCTATTTGTTTTCATTTGTTGCAGGTATTGGCTCAATCAGAAACATAAAACAGCATCCGTTTTTGATAAAGCGATTTACTAGTCAACACATTGTGTCCTGAAGCAAGCAGAACTACAGATAAGTACACGTATACCGCGTGTTGTATGAACTGTTTATCATATTGTGTTATCAACTATTATGGTAACATCTAAGCTTAATCTAAACGCCAGTGTTGTAAGAAAAATAGCACACAGGTGCATATTTCAAGATATATGGCATACTTATGCAGCCCAATTCGGTGGAAGTCACCTGACAGTAAAATATGTACGTTGCAGATTTTGGAGTCGAAATGTTAAACATTACAGAGGTCATGTCTATGTAAGGCATTGTGATGTGACTTAACATGAAAGCGTAATTAAAATCTATACAAAATTTTGTCGCTCTCTAACATTTGTAATTTCTAAGCGCGCCAACATGCAAACTGTGTTTGTTTTCTTTGTTAGAGTAAAGAAAAGACTTAACATTCTGCTCGTTTCATCGAATAGAGCAGAATATTTGTCTAGTCGGTACTAGCATTAACAAAGGTTGTGCAGTATATTATTACTCAGTCGTCATGCACGGACTGAGAATAATCAGGTATTTGTGAACGAAGTGTCGTGAAAAATCAGTTCTAAGGCGGCTTCACAGACGTGAGCAACACACAAAATTTTGTATAGATTCGAGCAAGAGATCTTGCCGTGTTGATTTGCACGTCGTCATTGCTATGTGGTATACTGCACTGTTTAAATCACAGCAAGTTTTTGCCAAACAAAAAATAGAAAGTTTGGTGTCATGTGGGCTGGACGGCAGGTACTTCGGCAATGAGAAGATCTAAGGGTTAAGTAAGCTGTGTTACTGGCAGGGCTTTTACAAGCACTTCTTAAATAGATCTCATCAAGGTCTACAACGTCCTTCCATGTCACGCTGCTCACTTGCTCACATTAAAGCGCGCCAACATGCAAACTGTGTTTGTTTTCTTTGTTAGAGTAAAGAAAAGACTTGATAATTTATAAGATCATGATTTCTAATTTTACAGGATGCGGATCGGTTTGCATTATAGTCGCCATGCCCAGTTGAGTTGAGTATGAAAAGAGTTTTATGAGCTCGGGAACAGGCCGCGAACTCGGGTGCAGGTTTGTTTTTGCAGCAAAGCACAAATTATACTCATCAGGACCCTCTTGTCTATATCGTCTCTGTTGCACAGTCAAATCAGACTAATAAATGATTGATTCCTACAATGATAATCTTAGTTAAGCTTTAGCTTACGAGAGATGGCATTTTTCCGATGTATGAACGCTTCGAACAGACATAATGACATGGCGGATAAAGCATGTATGCTGAGGTCGATCATTCCCGTGCCAACACCAGTTGTAATATGTATTGGTAAATACTTTTATCATATGACGTCGCGTCTGGGAGTGAAATAACGCCATGCAATAAAATCTGTAAACCACTAGTGGTTTATCGATTTTCGGGAAACGTTATGACGTCCATAACAACTTTGCGTACATAATGACAAAATTATAACGTTTTTACGGTAGAAATGAGATTTCAAAGTAATCTTAATGTCATATAATAAATAGAATCTAACATTCGTGCTTTTGTATTATTGAATTTATTAAACTCGTTGCGAAAAAGAGATAAAATGCTCGGCAAGCCTCGCATTTTATCTCTTTTTCCCAACTCGTTTAATAAATTCAATAAAACATGAGCACTCATGTAAGCTCCTCTATATATTTGACGGTACTTTAATTTGGCGTTATTGGCGGTATAAACACAAAGCATTTTACGGTATATTGAATAGAAGAAGAATGGCTATTTCAGCTTAAAGTGTACACCCCTTTAAACATTGTATAAATAAAAATTAAATAAAAAAGAGGCATCCTATATCGATGGCAGGTTTGCAAGCCACATTTCCTTCTGTGGCAGTACATTTTGCAGGTTGTTAAAAGTTTGGCCAGGACCTGAGGTTATGAATATTTTTTCATACTTAACTCAGCTGAGCACGAAATTTATCCTGCTCATAAATATTAAAATGCAACAAGTGTTATCATTTTAACATTTATAAGCATGATAAATACAACATCTGAGAGACTTAAATCAAGAAACTACTTTATTTGTTGGTATTTTAGTTTTATTATGAGCAGTTGAAATTTCTTGCTCAGTTGAGTCGAGCAGCAAATAAGTTTGATAACCTCGGGGCCCAAAATTGATCATGAACTTTGAGACATTCATAACACAAAGTCTGGTCATAGAGTGACAGCAGATATAACCAGTTAAGGCGTTATCTGGAAATATAATCTCCATAGAAACCAGTTCAAAATACAGATAATGAACGGTAATGCGGTTTGGAGCTTACATTATTTTTCATGACCAAACTCGTATATTTATTTGGAATGCTCCATTCTTTCATTCATTCCAAAAATAGTAAGTGAGTATGATCAGGAAATACCGCAATCACAAACCGCAGATAACCCCGTGGCATCTTGAGGAAGAGCCGCTCAACCATCACAAGACACCAGGAAGACAAATCAAGCAAAGCAACCAGCTCTGTTTTCTGTGGTGTGCAGAAACAACAAGGCAAACTTGTTTTCAGGAAAATTGCATTATTCAAGTGTGGTAAACTGTATACTCCGTAATCTAAAAACTAAATCTTATGTAAGCGCTTCGTAATATTTAGCTAGGCATCATCAGTTTTATATAAACAACCGTCATGTTCAGTTTGAGCATTACGAATGTTAAAAGAACCATTTAGTGAATAACATATTTTCATACATTCATATAAGCAAGTAGCTATGCATTATGTCCAACAGCCTTGTATGAGGTAAAATACAAACAAGACCAAACCATACTCTGGACCTGCGTATCCAAAATACTGATTGTATATTGACATATATCTATAAGGAGAGACTATGCAAATTAATTGACCCCCTCCCTCCCCCACATACATATCTTCCAAGGAATTTTGATGAGATTTATATGAATGTAAGGTTTGTATAAAAGGAATGGAAGCTGTAAGTGTTACATATTATACAAAGCAGTCAACCCATAAGTGTTGCAAACGTAAATCTATGTGTTGTGGGCGTAAAAAAGTTTAAGTTCAACATCCATAAAAGTAAGAGAAAACATATATATCAAAGCTGTGCAAAAATAGGAGTTGCATATCTTCAGTATGTCGGAAATCGTTATGCAAGGTTTGAATAAAAAGGAAAAAAACCTGTTCGAGTAACAGATTACACAATGTAAACACCACAAAGGTGGTGTAGATGTTATAATGTCTAAGTTCAACAATCCTAAAATATAATAAACTATTATCAAATGTGCACAAAATAGGAGGTGCACATCTTCAATCGTGTACAATCATTATGCAAAGTTTGAATATAAAGGAATGAAAATTGTTTGAGTTACAGATTGCACAAACCAGACAGCCTCTAGGCATTTCGGATGGGATAAAAATGTCAAAGTTCAACACACCTTAAAACAAGGAGATGTTTATCAAATGTGCACAAAATGGGAGGTACACATCTTCAATATGTGAACAATTATTATGCCAAGTTTGAATATAAAGAATGAAAACTGTTTGAGTTACAGATTACACAAACCAGACACCCATAGGCATTTCGGGTGGAAAATGTCTAAAATCAACACCCCTCAAAAATGAAAATAAATATTGATCAAATGTGCACAAACTAGGAGGTGCACATCTTCAATGTGTATGAACAATTGTAATGCAAAGTTTGAAAATAATGGAATGAAAATTCTTGGAGTTACAGATTACACAACTTTTAGTTCAACACCCTGCAAAAATAAGAAAACATTCATGAAATGTGCACATAATTAGAGGTGCACATTTCGAATATATGAACAATCATTATACAAAGTTTGAATAAACAGTAACAGTTACAGAGTTACAGATTGCACAAACTAGGCATCCCAAAAAGTGTTGCGGACAGACTGAGTGGACCCAGAACTCAGTACTAGACCTGCTTTCGCTAAATCAACGCAGGTCAATGAATAGTGATACAGGTAGGTATAGTAAAATAAACATTACCTTCCTGAGAGGGTGATATTTGAAAATAGCAGCCCTTGAAATATGATTATCAACATCGACTAATTGGGTAATGTCATTCTTCCGGCTGATTTTTTCGACTATCACCCTCCTGTCCTCTGCGGGTCGTGAATCCCTCTTTAATTTGTTGATGGAGGGGGCTTATTTAAGCATAATGATTGCTAATTAACTAATCATTACGTGTAGCATTAATCTAATTGTTTTTACCTTTCAGGAAGCAGTCATCCTTTGTAAATAAAGACTTATAGAATCAAAGATAGTGTAGATGCTCATTTACGACTGCTACGGAGTGAAAACAAGATCAATTACACAATATGCCACGGTTACAGTGCCCGATAGAAGGATGCGATTGGTAGTCTCAGGAGCTGGATGCAGCATTTGCGGCCAGCTTAACAGCAGCTCTCCAGATCTACGACAGAACTGTCCACTCAACACCAGCCCCAGCAGCACCACAAAAACTTAAGTTTGACCCGCCTACCATTTCAGCAGGATGTGATCCAGACCAGTGGTCAGCATTCACTGGACAGTGGGACATGTATAAGATTGGGATGGCGATAACTGACAATGTTCTGACTACTGCCCTGTTCTACTATTGCAACACAAATCTACACACAGACATAATGCGCGATCTTCGACAGGATGTGGCTACCATGACAGAGGCAGATCTCCTAGCTGCCATCAAGAGACTGGCTGTTAAGGACGAGAGCATCTTAGTTCACCGCATAAAACTCAATAAGATGACTCAGTCTCCTGGGACAGGTGTTCGGACTTTCTTGGCAAAATTTAAGAGGTCAGGCTTCACTATGTCAGTATAAGTCTACGTGTAAGGAACCGGATTGCACCCATGTGTTTGACTACAGTGATGAAATCATTAAGGACAATCTTGTTTGGGGAATTGCTGATCCAGAGATTATGTCCGATTTACTGTGTGACCCAAAGACAAACAGAACACTGGAGGAAACCCTGTCGTTTATTGCCCAGAAAGAACAAGGCAAAGCCACTTAAACTGAAGTAGGCGATACAGTTGGTGCCATGTGTGCTACGCGTACGAATTCAAAACAGTCTCTAGCCCCAGGACGCAGATGCTGGGCGTGTGGTGGCTCTGCTCATGGACAAAAGAATGATCGCAAAGCTCGGGCCAGATACTGTGAAGCTTGGACATTGACATGTAGTAAATGTACAACGAAATGACATTTCACTATAAACTGCAGCAAGTGCACCACTTGCGGTGAGTGGTGCCACCGTGAATCTCCATCCAGCGCTTGTGTCAAAGGTATGGCTCACAAGAACTCATCCAATGCTATTGTATCCAAGAACTAAACTAACACCCTGAACAGGACAGTGCAGGTTACGTCTTTGACCAACTATGTGTTGTAACAGACCAAAGCCGACCAGGCAGTCAAACCATGTCATTCAGTATGCCCCATTGAACATTACATATTTGATGGACAGTGGGTGCTTGACCGTCAAAACCTCACCCCATGGTACTTGTGCGCTTGACACCAATGCCTGATGAATATGCATCATTTGGACACCCAATGAAGGACACATCCAAACTCAGACCAATCACTGTGTATATGGTGGCTGACACAGGGTTTCAAAGTTCAAAAATACCCCTACAAACTGCCAGCAGTCTGGGGATACAGACACCGGACCTTGTTCCAGTCAAACTTGTGATGCAAGGCGCTATAAATAGAGAATACTAGGTGATCGTCTTTTGATATCAAGTTTACCAGGCAAGGCTTTGAGAACGCTTGTTGACATCGCGAGGCTTGCCGAGCGATTCAACAAGCGTTCTCAAAGCCGAGCCTAGTAAACTTGATATCAAAAGACGCGAACCTGGTATTCTATTTATCAGATTACCCATTGTTTCAGTCTTCAAACTAGCGATTATGACGTCATTTTCGATTTGTATATTGATTCAGCGTCATTAGCGACGTCATTCAAAAAGTGCAACGTCATCATGACCTGATAAAGGCAACATGCCGTGAGATAGACAACGTTTATCAGGCAACGCGCAACAACGCAGTTGATATGAGAGGTAACTGATAAAGGAAGATCTTGGTGTACTAGGTGCCATTGTTGTTGACGTTGCTACTAGGACATTGGGCGGATCTATCAGGTCAACACGCATGCTATGTTACGTTTCTGATACCATGTAAAAAGCATTCCTATGCAGGGAAGCACTAGTCTCTATAGGGATAATTGCTAAGGACTTCCCCTAGGCAACAGCAATGACCCCGGATGTCACAGTTGTGAAGAGTAAACATGCTCCTGCCCAAGGCGTCAGCAGGAACCACCTCCCATGCCAACATCTCTACCCAATGGTTTGAGCCCAACAGAAGACTATGTAGAGGCCTTGAAAGAATGGTTACTTGACTACTATGGTTCGACTACTTTTAATGTATGCGAACATCAACCGCTTATGAATTGTGAACCTCTCAGACTGCATGTTGACCCAAATGCGGTACCAGTAGCCATTCACAAACCAGCACTCGTCCTGATTCATTGGCAGGGTCGGGTTTATTCCGATCTTGAGAGAGATGTGCGGATTGGTGTGCTTGAACGTGTTGAACCCAACACCCCAACAACGTGGTGCTCTAGGATGGTAGTTACCGGCAGGGCTGATGGTACTCCAAGGCGTACAGTTGACTTGCAACCTCAAAACAAACACTCTGTCCGCCAAACCCATCATATACCAAGTCCCTTTCATCTGGCTGATCGGGTTCCCCAGGACACAAAGAAACTGTGATACATGCGTGGAACGTGTACCACTCTGTGCCAATCCGCTAAGAGGACAGACACGTTACCACATTTGTTACACCCTGGGGGCGCTACAGGTACAAGGTGGCTCCTCAGGGGTTCATGGCCAGTGGCGATGCATATAATCAGCGCTTTGATGTCATTATCTCAGATTTCAAAAACAAAGTAAAGTGTGTTGATGACACATGCATATGGGCGATTTCCATTGAAACATTATTCTTCCAGGCGTGTGAATGGCTCAACCTGTGTGCTCGTAATGGGATCACTCTCAATCCTAAGAAATTCGAGTTTGCTCAAGATACAGTTGATTTTGCTGGGCTATGGTGACTTCGTGTATAAATTGAAGAAGATTGTTGGCTCTAATAGTTTTTCAGCGCAGTTTATTAAAATAATTTCCCATTATAAAAAGATTGGCTATAACATTAATGTATTGCAACAGACTGCATGCTTGGTAGTCAACCCAATCACGGTTGGCAACTTTGCTTTCCTCTTTAATTGCACGCCAGTAGGTCGGACTTCAGACTCTATGATGGTTCTGACTTAAAGACTTATCTATTGATGAGATGGTAGGGGCCTGATGCTTTGGCTGTTTGTCGGGCCCACCGAGGTTTACCTGTTGGATTTCTTTTGCTCCGGTATTCAGTTTAATTTACTGTTGAGTCCTTATTCTTGCTTTATCTCCTTGTTATATCTTGATTTATATGTTTTAGGAGATGATGCATCGATAAGTTAGGGGTCTTTCATGCAAACCAAATATCTATGTGTCTTGATCCACATCTGAATTAAGGGTGAGGTTGGCGCCGTTAAACCGGTTTAAGCCCTCCAGTAAAATATTTTACTGACCGTTCCAAGGCGGTACTTCTTTTGTGGATCTTTTATGTTTTTGTTCTGTCTTGTGTTAGCTATGTCATTGTGCGCGTCTGTTTATTTATGCTTTGTGGTCACATGCTGGGAAAGGGCTGACCTCTTGGCTCTCGTTTGTGGTGACTACTGTGAGTTTGTCACTTTCCCATTGGTATCCTGGGTCAGGTGGGGTACTTGATTGTATCGATTCCTGATCTTTGCACCCTTACTTACTTTTACTATTACACCCACAAACCTACGACCCAGTGCTAAGTTCCTGGATGCAATCAGAAACTTTCCCACGCCTACTGACATAACCGGTGCAAGAGCATGGTTTTGACTGATAAACCAGGGGGGCATATGCGTTTTCAAAGACGAGACAGATGAAGCCCTACAGGACCCTCCTGAAGCCTTCCAACGTGTTTCAATGGACAGATGAGCTGGATAGGTTGTTTCATGAGTCAAATTAGATCATAATCAAGGAAATGAAAGAAGGTGTCCGTCTGTTTGATCCCGCTCGCCCCACATGCCTTGCTACAGATTGGTCGGTGGATGGAAAGGGGTTCTTCCTGATGCAGAAATACTGTCACCTGCCTGCTGTCAAAATGGTTGGAAGATAACTAATCATTACGTGTATCATTAATCTATTTGTTTGTACCTTTCTGGTAGCAGTCATCCTTTTCCATATTTCTTCATCTTTACATAGCAATACTTTTCAGCATGGGGGGAGAAGGGATAATAAGACAAACTTTTATTGGTCACATGTAGCTGACTAGGTATTATTGCTGTAATATTTTATGTTATGATTGTTGTCATGATTGAAAAGTATTTCATCCTTTGTGAATAAAGACATAGAATCAAGGATAGTGTACATGCTCATTTACTAATGCTGTGCCATTTTTTTTTAATTTATTGTGGCGCATTTAGAGAGATATTACAAAAATAGAAGAATGATTCTGTGTTTCAATGACTGAAGTTCGATTTGTTGAAAGCATATGCTGTGCTTTTAAATCAGTGCTGATGTGGGTGCTCTTATAAATAACAATAATAAGATGTATAAATGGGCCTCGACGCAACAAAGCCTGTCATCGGGGTGTCCGAAAAAAATAGATTCAAACTCGTCTGCTAAGCTACAGTACAGAGACTAGCTAGAATATTGAATTTTAGCAAGTAACAAATCTTGCTAATATATACTTAACTACTAAAAAACCCTGACACATACTGTATGCCATTATTTGGTAGTAAATGAATACGATACACACTTGTCTTTCCATTGCGTAAAGTTGAACAAAGATAGACTTACATTCACTGAGATTATTTGAAAAAATGAACTAATTGCAGACGTAAACTATCAAAACGTCACGTAACCCCTAAAATCAATTTTTGCAAGAACAAATAAATCACGCAAAATTCACCTGAAACCACTATAGTTTGATTATTTGTTATTTCATTGACATCTTCTGGGCATTCAAGTAATAGAAGCATAAAAGCATGCATGCATTGCTCAACCCAAAAGCCTATTCCCCTTTCTTAGCGTCAATTTTACGTTATCAGGGTTTTATGAGCTTTTAAAAAGCACTGATACTTTATCAATTTTTTTCACTTTGTATGATGTTTGGAATGCATTTTGATAATGTTTAGTCCTTTTGAACTCCGTAGCTGCCGCCTACGTCCATTTAGTGACGTCAAGCGTTACAATTACATGCTGATATGTGTATACTGCAAAGCTCAAAAATTCATACGCGATTTAAGTGAAGTGTAGCCAATTGGCACTATAACTTAGTAGACAGCACACACTAAACGGCGACATATGTTGACAGAGAAGAAACGGTTGTTACCCTTAGCTTACGCTGTTTCTTAATCGACGTTAAATTTGGTTAATTCCACTTTAACCCTTTAATATGACGCGAAAATTAGGTTTTGATTCTTGAAAATGCATGCTCTTACAATGATTGGTTGACTCCAAGTCATTTCAGTTTCTAGAAATTGCTAAAACAAAGGTAAAAACACTGCCGTTTAGACAACGTCGAAGGCACAATTTAAAAACCCAATATCATATACGTCACAGCAAGAGATTACAAATTTTTAAAATGCAGTTTTGTCTGTGCTGGTATTGGCCTTGCATACATGAAGAAAGTTTTTAAAAAATATCTAGACATACACTCCCAAGGCAAAAGTGATAAAAAAAATTTGACGTCGTGACGTCATGTTTTTTATTTGATTTTTTTTTTCGTAGATTACTTTCTAATGTCTTGTTATTAAAATAAGCATATCGACTTAGCTCTATAATTTGTTATTTACGAGTTTGGACCAAATAAAAAGTGTCAAGTTTCTTTAGTAGTTAAGTATACATGTACTTTTTAGATAGCGAATAATAATAAAAGCGCTGAACAGACGGCGCGGATGCGCAGGCTGGTTTGCGCCTTTATTGTTCGCACACTTCAAAGACAGGGTTTCTCGCGTCGAGGCCCATGTATTATAGTGAGAGAGCGCAGTGGCTCAGTGGTAGAGTGCTTGACTCGAGTCCGAGGGGCTGAGGGTTCTAGAATCTCCGGGTCACTGCGTTGTGTCATTGAGCAAGACACATATCTACTTACTTAGTACTGGCCGTCCCGACATAACTGAAATATTGCTGACTGGGACGTAAAGATTAAACCAAACAAACAAAATATACTAGGCCAAAAAAGAAACGCCGCTATGTATGAAATTTTTAAACTGTACCAGTTATGTATTCCATTGAAAAGCATGCAGTGATTAGAAAATTCATAGAAAAACGGTGATAGAGAATGCTCTTTGCCAGTTTTTCAATTCATTAGGACGCCAGTATTGCCCCGGGTTCCTTAATATGGCGGTAAATACAGCATCAAATGTAAGTTCCGTCAAACGTTGAGAGGTCAGGGTCTTAAACAAATATCTTGCAAACGATTTCTCACAGTTTGAGCGCTGCTTCTTGGATTATGGTTTCCTAGGTATGTCCTAGCTGTGACTGTCTCCAGACGAAATCGATTGCGCAAGTGAGACGTCTGGATGTCTCGATCTTGACGTCGCGTCAACATACGGGGACGTCCTGGACGAGGACGGTCTGACGAAGTCCAGGCTTGTTGGAAACGATTCTTAAGACGTCCAATCATCCTAACATGGCACCGAAATCGTTTGGTTACTACGATGGCGTCACGGTAGCGTGTAACATTCCTATTGCACGTTCACATTTTACAGGTGTCAATTTTGTCACCGCAAACTAGCAATGTGTAATCTTTAATTCCAAAGATTTAAAGTGTTTTCAAACGTTTGGGATGTTCGACTAGATATTTCAGTAGTTAGTACACATATAAATCTTAATAGACTGAGTGTGCACGTGAAAAACAGAAAAATGGAAAAATCGGTTAATGCACTGGTTTGGATTGAACAATGCGGAAAAGTGCGGCAGGAAAAAAGCTAAAGATAGACAGCAGATTGAATTTTGCCGCTCTCTTTAACACGCAGTATTTTTAATTATTTTAAGCGGCGTTTCTTTCAGTCTGGTCTAGTAAATATAATAGTATTTTTTATCTAAATGTGAAAATGGGAATGAAACAAAATCACAGTTGAATAACGTTATAACAACGTATGAGAAAACATAATACAAATCCAGTGTTTCATAACATCACTTTACCATACCATTTTAGAACAATTCTCTGCTTGAGTCTACCATCTTTATAAAGTTTTGCCGTCCACGAGATAACCCGCGGAAACCCTATTCTGGCTCCAAAAATAACATTGCAATGTGCTGGTGTCACCTTAAAAATAATGATGATGTAGTCAAAATCAATCTAATAAACTCTTCCCCCATTTCCCAACAATGCATTTATGCAGATTTACTGCTTCAGAATATAGAGTGCGGAAAATCCAGCCTTTTTTAGTATTTATAGGATGGTGACCTTAAAAAGGTTGGTCAATGTCACCCTAATCTAATCAACTCTTAATTGTGCCACAATGATACAGTAAGAATCCTTTGTTCTGTTCAAGTGATAACATGCGGAAACCTTATAAGTGATATAGAAATAAGGTCAAGGTCACCACAATCAAATATCGGCGCCCTCTCAACGGTGTATCTATGCATGTTCTGAACGCTCTCTCAACGATGTATCTATGCATGTTCTAAACGCTCTCTCAACAATGTATCTATGCATGTTCTCAAAGCTCTCTCAAAGATATATCTATGCATGTTCTCAGCGCCCTCTCAACGGTGTATCTATGCATGTTCTTAAAGCTCTCTGAATGATGTATCTATGCATGTTCTCAACGCACTCTCAACGGTGTATTTATGCATGTTCTCAACGCTCTCTGAACGATGTATCTATGCATGTGTTCAACGCTCTCTAAACGATGTATCTATGCATGTTCTCAGCGCCCTCTCAACGATGTATCTATGCATGTTCTCAACGCTCTCTCAACGATGTATCTATGCATGTTCTCAACGCTCTCTCAATGATTTTTCTATGCATGTTCTCAACGCCCTCTAAACGGTTTTGAACGCTCTCTCAACGATGTATCTATGCATGTTCTCAGCACTCTCTCACTGATGTATCTATGCATGTTCTCAACGCTCTCTCAATGATGTATCTATAAATGTTCTCAACGCTCTCTCAACGATGTATCTATGCATGCTCTGAGCGCTCTCTCACAGCGATGTATCTATGCATGTTCTCAACGCTCTATCAAAATGTATCTATACATTTTCTCAACGCTCTCTCAACGATGTATCTATGCATGTTCTTAACGCTCTCTCAACGGTGTATCTATGCATGTTCTTAACGCTCTCTCAACGATGTATCTATGCATGTTCTTAACGCTCTCTCAACGGTGTATCTATGCATGTTCTTAACGCTCTCTCAACGGTGTATCTATGCATGTTCTTAACGCTCTCTCAACGGTGTATCTATGCATTTTCTCAACGTTCTCTCAAAGGTGTATTTATGCATGTTCTTAACGCTCTCTCAACGGTGTATCTATGCATGTTCTCAACGCTCTCTCAACGGTGTATCTATGCATGTTCTTAACGCTCTCTCAACGGTGTATCTATGCATGTTCTTAACGCTACCTCAACGGTGTATCTATGCATGTTCTCAACGCTCTCTGAACGATGTATCTATGCATGTTCTTAACGCCTTCTCAACGGTGTATCTATGCATGTTCTGAACGCTTTCTCAACGATTTATCCATGCATGTTCTCAACGCTCTCTGAACGATGTATCTATGCATGTTCTCATCGCTTTCTCAACGATTTATCCATGCATGTTCTCAACGCTCTCTCAACGATGTATCTATGCATGTTCTCAACGCTTTCTCAACGATTTATCCATGCATGTTCTCAACGCTCTCTCAACGATGTATCTATGCATGTTCTCAACGCTTTCTCAACGATTTATCCATGCATGTTCTCAACGCTCTCTGAACGATGTATCTATGCATGTTCTCAACGCTTTCTCAACGATTTATCCATGCATGTTCTCAACGCTCTCTCAACGATGTATTTATGCATGTTCTCAACGTTCTCTCAAACCATGTATCTATGCATGGTATCAACGCTATCTTAACCAATGTTTCATTGCATATTTGGTTGATATTCACCCATTAGTTCAATCGGAAGAGCCCGGCACAATTCGAGAATCGAATCAAGCCTCGGGTGTACATAAAGTGCACTACGCGTAGTACTATAAGCTCCGTTTTGTTTGCGGGAACTGGCGCTAGGAAAATAAGTTATGAAGCATGTGGCTTCAGCCCTATTAAAATCCATTTTTCTGATTTCCCAAAAGGTTTAATCAGCAGAATAAATGAAGTTCACGTATTTTTAAAGCGATATTTTACTTAAAAAAAACCCATAAAATTCATTTATAACCGTTTGCCAGTTTTGCTGCAATCACAGGTAGTATTGTGTTCTCTGCTCTCGCTCTCTGAACGATGTATCTATGCATGTTCTAAACGCTCTCTCAACGATGAATTTATGCATGTTCTCAACGCTCTCTGAACGAGGTATTTATGCATGTTCTCAAAGCTCTCTCAACGATATATCTATGCATGTTCTCAGCGCCCTCTCAACGATGTATCTATGCATGTTCTCAACGCTCTCTGAACGATGTATCTATGCATGTTCTCAACGCTCTCTCAACGGTGTCTTTATGCATGTTCTCAACGCTCTCTCAATGATGTATCTATGCATTTTCTTAACACTCTCTCAAAGGTGTATCTATACATGTTCTCAACATTCTCTCAACGATTTATCTATGCATGCTCTCAGCGCCCACTCAACGGTGTATCTATGCATGTTCTCAACGCTCTCTGAACGATGTTTCTATGCATGTTCTCAACTCTCTCTCAATGATGTTTCTATGCATGTTCTCAACTCTCTCTCAATGATTTTTCTATGCATGTTCTCAACTCTCTCTCAACGGTGTATTTATGCATGTTCTCAACGCTCTCTGAACGATGTGTCTCTGCATGTTCTCAACGCTCTCTGAACGATGTATCTATGCATGTTCTCAACGCTCTCTCAACGATATATATATTCATGTTCTCAGCGTCCTCTTAACGGTGTATCTATGCATGTTCTCAACGCTCTCTGAACGATGTATCTATGCATGTTCTCAACTCTCTCTCAACGGTGTTTTTATGCATGTTCTCAATGCTCTCTGAACGCTGTATCTATGCATAAAGCGTTGACACGGTTTATGTTCCGTCAGCGTCACGTTATGTAATGTCAGCGTCACGCTATCAAAGTAGATCCCTCGCTGTACATTCGAGGTCTGATTCCACGGAATTCCAAGGATTTGGCCGAGGCAGTTCCGATTGCCACTACTTTAAAAGATAGAGTGTGGAAAAGGAGGACATGGTCATGGAAGTGGACATGGAAGCCGACGTCGACGGGTTCCGCACCAAAATCATATATTTGGGGTCATAGTAAAACTAGTTGTTGATTACCTTGACCTGATTTGTACCATAAGTTGAAAAAGTTTTCAAACGTAAACATGATGAAATTTCAAACGTATTCTATATCCTTATTTAAATATGGGCCTCGCCTTGTCGCATGAAATGTGACTTTGTGGTATGCGTCCGCACAGTCTGATCAGCGCATTTTTTATCATCTGGCAAGTAAAATATAGCTGTAGTTAGTACATTCTAACTATTCTATTTATAATTGAGCATGCTGGTGGGAGCTTTACATGTACCTAATAGTAAATCAGGCTAAGACATATTTTTGTGCGACGAGCCCATAAAATAACGCTTCAACAATTGATAGCTTCGCTTGACGGCTTCAGTAAGGTTATATCGTTATACCCTTGTAAACCACGACATGTGAAAATCTGTCTTCATAGTTTGTGAGCAGGCAGTGCACTGTAGGGACGAGCTGGATAGACAGCAATGAATGCGTAGCATATACAGGTACCGCACTGCAATGGCAGCGATACAAACTGTACAGTGTAAGAACAGGCAAAAATCAAACATCCATCAGTAGACTGAACTATGTTTTTTTCTTTATCGCATATATACTATGGTCTTGCCATAATATGGATCAAATAGCCTTGTATATAATATAGAGTCGTGACATGTGATTTTCCAAAAAGGCATTTTGACAAGTGAATATAGATTGTGCAGCCTCCTTTTAAGCTAAGAAACTGCAAATGAAGTTCAGTCAGTACCTTTACAGTCATAGGATATTTAAGCGAATAGCAAAGGCTCTGATCAGACTGCGTGTATGCGCAGGCTGATCTGAGCCTTTGCTTGTCGCACATTCCACAATGTTGAAAATCTCATGTCGCGGCTCATATTGCATCTACCCATTCTTATTTAGAAAAAAACTAAAAAGGTTTAAGGTTCATTTTAGATGAGCCAAAGAACAGTAATAGAAACAAAATGGATGTTTTAACATATCTAGTAATAGGTTTAATAACATTCTTGATTATGGTCTGGTATAGGCGGACAACTCAATCAAGCTTCAGGCCGCCACCAGGACCGAGGCCTTTGCCATTATTTGGGAACATGTTTTCTCTCAACTTTAATAGAATGCACTTGACATTTGCTAAATGTGCAGAAGTATATGGCAAAATATTCAAAGTGTCTTTTCTTCGAAAGGAGATTGTAGTAATCAACGACGTGACAATGATAAGAAAGGCGCTACAAGGGGAAGAATTTGTTAACGTGTTTTGTGACAGACCAGATATCTTTTTAAAAAAAATACATTCTCTTTGATTCTGACATCACTCTTGGAAATATCGATCAAGGTGTAGGTACCCTTCGAAAAATGTTACACAAAGGTTTCAAAGTGTATGGAGAAGGGGTTGCAAGGTTTGAATATCAAGTGAATTACGAACTGGATAGATTGGTGTCTGAGTTAAATACACAAACTAGAAAGGATATTGACTTTTGTCCATTGATGAAGAAATCTTTTTCGAACTGGATGTCGTCGCTTATAACAGGCCGTAAAGCCCAACTTTATGACGCAGAGATAATCTGGGATTTTAACGAATCTCTGAATAGTTTGGGGGCAAGGGGAATGAGTTTTTTAATGTCACAATTGCCAAGTTTAAGACTCCTGCCAGGTAGACCGGGAACATTATATCGAAATTGCATTAAGGCTCGCGACAGACTTCTCCATAGGTTTTACTACGGTCATGTCGATGGATCACATGATCTTAGGAAAGAAACAGGTGGTCTTGTAGCTGCATTGATACAAATGCAGAAAGATAAGAATCGAAAAGCTGGATACGAGGTTGTCAGTGATCTACGAGGCTTAGTAATAGATATCGTTTTTGGTGGACTTGACACTACTTTGGCAGCGCTGGTAAATAGTTTTGCCCTACTTTTGAAGTATCCAGAATGCAAAACAAAAATGTGTACTGAAATCGACAGAGTTGTTGGAAAAGCACGGCCACCTAGTCTCGACGATAAAAAACATATGCCATACACAAAAGCCTTTTTAATGGAAGTTCTTCGATACGCCACAGTAGTACCAAATGGGGTACCACACGTCTGTAAAAAAGATGTTACTTTTGATGGCTATGACATTAAACGGGGCACATTCCTTTTCCCCGGCCTATGGTTTATTCATCATGATGAGAAACTATGGGGTGACCCTTGGAACTTTCGACCGGAAAGGTTTCTTGATTCTAATAGGGAGCTGCTGGCAGCAGATCACGACCTCAGGAAAGCATGGATTCCTTTCTCATTGGGTAGGAGAGCATGCCCTGGCGAGGAACTGGCACTGACGAGGACTTTCCTCTACCTGACTCGCATTCTACAAGAGTTTGATATAACACCACCAACTTCGGGTCGTATTCCGAACGTTGATCCGAAATTGTATCCAATTGGTGCAGTCCTCCGTGTTGAAGACTATCTCTGCAATCTAGAACCGAGATTTGCATCTGAGGGATGAGTGTTAAATTCAACATATGTAACTATAATATTCAACGCGTTATATCCCAGTGCGTCTGCAAATAATTTTTGCAAATAGTTTGGACCCAGATCAGGTCCGACATAATGTCGGGCTGATATGAATCCAAACTATTTGACACTCTGAATGTACTCCTAAAATAATTTTTGGAAAAAGATTATTTTGAAAAAAATCAGCAGACTAAGATGAAGCATGACAAATTACCCAGTGGGTGCAAATAGTTAACCCATTTGAGCCTAGCGTCTTTTTTATGGGACAGCGGCAAACAGTCCAGAACCAGATCAGATGCCACAGAACGCGGCGTCTGATCAGGGTCTCCACTGTTTGCTTACAGAATGTTCTACATGTATCAGAATTTGAATAAAAATGGAGAAAAACACCGCTAAAATTTGAAATAGAATCGTCCTACCGATATAGATAGGAAAGTTCATTCGGCTAAAATGGGTATTGTCGATTATTTGCCTCGACTCGAGTAAGACTCAAGCTTATCTACTCAGCTACTGTAACAGTGACTACATAGTATATGGACAGTTTACATGCAGCAAGCTAATATACTGTAAAACATTCAATTTTCGCGGCATCAAAATTTAGCGATTTTAACCAATTTAAGCCGAATGGAATTTCCCATTATTATCAATTGGATTAGTACATTTCCGTTTTAAGGGTTGCTTCTTTGAATTTGTTATTTTTATCAAAATTCTAATAGAACTCTCTGTGAGCAAACAGTGGAGACATACAAAAAGGACGCTAGGCTTATATTTGTTAAAGCCCTATAAAATATTTTTTTATTCTCATAGGGCCCACACTTGACGGAACTATTATTCTCCCTATGAAATAAAAATAAAAGTGTTTCACAGTAGAGCAAACATCAACTGCGTCTTTGTTATTCGCATGCAACAAAATATAGGTTTCAGTCTTTGAGCCCCGATTTAAAGCAATGTAGAGACAACAACGTTACACTATAAGTTTGCGCATCGAAACATTTGCTCTTGATTGTTGGGACAAAATATCAAATGTTACTTCATGCGCGAGAACCAATAAGTTCACAATTTGGATATCTACTGTCGTGCCAACCAAGAGTGATAGTGACGTATTGTTTTGTTTACAATTACTAAGTAAAACACCAACATATACACTTCACTTTAGCTAACGCGAATCGATAGATAAGTATATGATGTCAAGTGATCTAACGATTACACTATAAGTCACTGATAACTTTGTAAACAAAACATGAAGTCACTGTCACTCTTGGCTGGCAGGACAGTAGTTTATATGACCAGGAAAAACAAACTCAATTTGCAAAGTGCAAAACTCACACACTTAGATTCAATAGTATGCGTTGCTTTCTTGTACTTGCTTGTATATTTGATTGCCATTTTAATTTTACGTTGGTTTGGGATCCGTGATTGTGACACTATCATATCAACGTGTTACGAAAACTTGCATTCATTCGAAATTCGGGTAGTAAACCATATACATGTAGAACATTCGCTGATGGGTCCTATTATTGTTATTGAAATAAAAATAATATGCAGCAAAATTTGACGAATGCCAAGAAAACTTCGGGGAAAAACACAGCATTTAGAGCGTAAATATTGCACTAATTTCTTCCAAATTCACACTCTCTTCATTTAAGTGCCTTTGTCATTATCAAGCGGCTGCAACTCTTGACTGGAACTGATTCGGTAAATGTCTTAACTTCTTGCATGCTGGGAAATAATGTATGTTTTTGTCGTCTGCTGACTTTTTTTCAAAATCAACAATTTCATATTAAAGAATCTTTCAGAAGTACCAAGATCGTGTCAACCCAATTTGGCCCCAGATTAAGCCCGACGTCTCGTTGGGACCAAATTGTTTGCTTATGCTATCTAGTAGGCAAAAAGTTAAAAAATGGCATAGATGTTTACTAATATCCTATCGGTTTTGTAAAACCAGACTCTAAATAAAAGCAGACTGAGCTCTACGTATATAGATATATCGAAAGCAAATAAATCCCCATGCATCAGTGTGAGCTGACAGGGAATGTTGTTGTTCTTGCCTTATGTTTAAATGGATCGTATCACATAGATTTTAAACAAACTTATAACTGCTTTGTGTCAGCCGCTTTTAAACTTGTCTTTCAAACTTCATCACATGAATTATTATGCTTAAGTCGAGTTTGTCACTTTTCCATAAAATCTATTGGTCCACAGCGTTTACATGTCATTAACACAGCTAGCACTTCATATTATCAGTCACCCCTTATATTAACTATATTGTTTCAACATAACATAATAAACGTTTCCTAACTCACGGCATGTTACCTTTATCAGGTCATGATGACGTTGCATTTTTTGAATGGCGTTGCTAATGACGCTGAATCAACACAAAAATCAAAAATTACGTCATAATCGCTAGTTTGAAGACTGTTCAACAATCGGTAAACTGATAAATAGAATACCAGGATCGCGTCTTTTGATATCAAGTTTACCAGGCTCGGCTTTGAGAACGCATGTTGAATCGCTCGGCAAGCCTCGCGATGTCAACATGCGTTCTCAAAGCCTTGCCTGGTAAACTTGATATCAAAAGACACTCACCTAGTATTCTCTATTTATACTGACGTCAACAAAAAGCGCCTCACTCATAATCACTGTTCTCTTAACAATGGTATAAAAGATTGGTCGGCCACGTACTGCCGATTCATACAGAGGTTAGGCGAGGTTGGAAACTGACTTTAGTTCGATTGCAAGTTGTCGTGTTATTCTAATGACGTCATACACATCCAACGTACACATGGCGGCATATGTGGTTTCAATTTGAATTTGCACTCAGTTTGTGCCGTTGGTGTTTTGCAAACCATGTTCAAATTTTGGATCATTTTTTTCAAACAGTCATTGTTGCGAGCAATACCTTTATAGAGATATGACGTCATATTTATGTAAGGCCCGTTGATGAAACTATTTTTCTTCAAATCTTGTTAAATTTATTTGTCTTTTGCCCGTTACAATTCCCCCTCAGAGCTCCCGGCGTTCTCTGTGGTTTATGTAAAGTTCATTAAGACAAGAAATATCTATCACTCATACATCGAAACTCTCTCACCAGCTTACGTTGCGAGTCGTGATACGATTTGAATGATGCAATTACAGATAACATCTAAGAAAACGCTTCACAACGTCGATACTCAAATTTGTTGACAGGTTAGGCAGTGTACGTTTGCTTCGTAACAAATGTATAATTATATATTGTATTTTGTATGACATATTGACAATAAATATAATAAATAAAAAAAATGTTACCAGCTTAACATTTTTAATTGCGGACAAGATTTGGACTTTGTTAGATAGGAAAAAAGAAAGACAAAAAAGAATCCCCTCTAAGATTGGCCTGGCAACGATTTATCTTTGCATGTTCTCAACGCTCTCTCAACAATATATCTATGAATGTTCTAAACGCTCTCTCAACGATGTATCTATGCATGTTCTCAACGCTCTCTGAACGATGTATCTATGCATGTTCTCAACGCTCTCTCAACGGTGTATCTATGCATGTTCTCAACGCTCTCTGAACGATGAATCTATGCATGTTCTCAACGCTCTCTCAACGATGTATCCATACATGTTCTAAACGCTCTCTCAACGATGTATCTCTGCATGTTCTCAACGCTCTCTCAACGATGTATCTATGCAAGTTGGTAGCGCCCTCTCAACGATTTATCTATGCATGTTCTCAACGCTCTCTCAACGATGTATCTATGCATGTTCTCAACGCTCTCTGAACGATGTATCTAAAGATGTTCTCAACGCTCTCTCAACGATGTATATATGCATGTTCTCAACGCTCTCTCAACGATTTATCTTTGCATGTTCTCAACGCCCTCTCAACACTTCTGAACGCTCTCTCAACGATGTATCCATGCATGTTCTCAACGCTCTCTGAACTTTTTATTTATGCATGTTCTAAACGCTCTCTCAACGATGTATCTATACATGTTCTTAACGCTCTCTCAACGATGTATCTATGCATGTTCTCAACGCTCTCTGAACGATGAATTTATGCATGTTCTCAACGCTCTCTGAACGATGAATCTATGCATGTTCTCAACGCTCTCTCAACGATGTATCCATACATGTTCTAAACGCTCTCTCAACGATGTATCTCTGCACGTTCTCAACGCTCTCTCAACGATGTATCTATGCAAGTTGGTAGCGCCCTCTCATCGATTTATCTATGCATGTTCTCAACGCTCTCTCAACAATGTATCTATGCATGTTCTCAACGCTCTCTGAACGATGTATCTAAAGATGTTCTCAACGCTCTCTCAACGATGTATATATGCATGTTCTCAACGCTCTCTCAACGATTTATCTTTGCATGTTCTCAACGCCCTCTCAACACTTCTGAACGCTCTCTCAACGATATATCCATGCATGTTCTCAACGCTCTCTGAACTTTTTATTTATGCATGTTCTCAACGCCCTCTCAACGGTGTATCTATGCATGTTCTCAACGCTCTCTGAACGATGTATCTATACATGTTCTCAACATTCTCTCAACGATGTATCTATGCATGTTCTCAGCGCCCACTCAACGGTGTATCTATGCATGTTCTCAACGCTCTCTGAACGATGTATCTATACATGTTCTCAACGCCCTCTCAACGGTGTATCTATGCATGTTCTGAACGCTTTCTCAACGATGTATCTATGCATGTTCTCAACGCTCTCTGAACTATTTATCTATGCATGTTTTCAACGCTCTCTCAACGATGTATCTATGCATTCTCCTAACGCCCTCTCCACGGTGTATCTATGCAAATTCTGAACGTCCTCTCAACGATGTATATATGCATGTTCTCAATGCTCTCAACGATGTATCTACACATGTATGCATGTTTTCAACGCTTTCTGAACGATGTATCTATACATGTTCTCTACGCTCTCTCAACGATGTATCTATGCATGTTCTCTACGCTCTTTGAACGATGTATTTATGCATGTTCTCAACGCTCTCTGAACGATGTATCTATGCGTGTTCTCAACGCTCTCTTCTGAACGATGTATATATGCATGTTCTCAACGCTCTCTATACGATGTATATATGCTTGTTCTCAACGCTCTCTCAACGATGTATCTATGCATGTTCTCAACGCTCTCTCAGCAATTTATCTTTGCATGTTCTCAATGCATCGAATGTGGGTTCAGCCCTATAAAATTCCATTTTTCTGATTACCCGAAAGGGTTAATCAGCAGAATAAATGAAGTTCATGTTTTTTTAAAGCGATATTATATTTTATATAAACATTAACTTCATTTATTACCGTTTGTTTTGCTGCAATCAACATATAGGTATAAAAAAAGAGCAGAACATTAACAAAAAATGCCTTTCATCCTCTTTTTCAGAAAAAAATCACCTTTTTGCCATAACTCCGGTGCTATATCGACAAATGCTCAACCCACATAAATCTTGTTAAGCAGATACACAGCTGAATTTATAAGTGACAATAATATTTTTAGAAGTAAACTACTACTATTTTCGGTTGTAGGAGCGTGTACAGAGGTCCCCCGCAAGTACATTTACATGATTTAGCGCGCACACGGTACATCCAGATTTATGCACCCATTGTGGCTTTGAGAAAGGAGTTCTGACTTTCGCCTGCCATTATCCTATGCCTGGCCGTGTCTGATAGAAGTGTGGGGCATTAATAGTTTGAATTTTGAGAGTGTCCTAAATCAGACGTCAATCGCGCAGGGACCGACGTGACAATTCCCTCTGCACAAATGACTTTGAATGCAGTGATTTCATCTGATTAAATAAAGACCAAAATACCATGACATTTACTTTATATACGCCCATGCTCTAATAAATGCCCATCACATAGCTAAATGAAGATTTCTGGTGCAATTTTAGGACCTCTTAAAGCCTGATAAATGCCCTCTACAAAAAATGGTGAAAAGTCGATGCCATGTATGCTGTATTTTTCAGAATTTGCTACTTGATCACCAAACGTACAACTGTCCATTGTTGGCTAAATAATATGTTACATAACCGACTGTAGCAACAATTGAATCAAAGTGTATAAATGAGTTGACACACGTATCATGATAATACATGACTATTGTATGTACCATACATCGAGGCGAACAGTGGCTCAATTAGTAAAGCAACAAATTGTGTCTATAAAAAATCTCTTGAAAATGCGTGATACTTATTGTTAATGTCCGTTTCATTAGTTTTCTATTCATATTAATTGTTTCAGTTGTTTCAGTGAAAGATGTCCAATTTTTAAAAAGCCCGTTTATTGGTTACACTTGTTTCAGCAGTTTCAGGCAGATTGTGTCTATAAAAAATCTCTTGAAGATGCTTGTTACTTATTGTTACAGTCCGTTACATACGTTTTCTATTCATTTTCATTGTTTCAGTGGAAGATGTCTAATTTTTTAAGCCATTTCATTCGTTACACTTACTCAGCTGTTTCAGGCAGATTGTGTCTGTTAAAAATCTCTTGAATATACTTGTAACTTATTGTTACAGTCCGTTACATTAGTTTTCCATTCTATTTCATCGTTTCAGTTGTTTCAGTGGAAGATGTCGAAGTTTTTAAGCCCGTTTCATTCGTTACACTTGTTTCAGCAGTTTCAGGCAGATTGTGTCTATAAAAATCTCTTGAAGGTACTTGTTACCTATTGTTACAGTCCGTTGCATTAGTTTTCGATTCATTTTCATTGTTTCAGTTGTTTCAGTGCAAATTGTCCATTTTTGTAAGCCCGTTTCATTTGTTTCACTTGTTTTAGCAGTTTCAGGCACATTGTGTCTATAAAAATCATTTGAAGATGCTTGTTACTTCTGGTTACAGTCCGTTTCATTAGTTTCTATTCATTTTCATTGTTTCAGTGTAAGATGTCCAATTTTTTAAGCCCGTTTCATTCGTTACACTTGTTTCAACAGCTTCAGGCAGATTATGTGTCTATAGAAAATCTCTTGAAGATGCTTGTTACTTATTGTTACAGTCCGTTACATTGGTTTTGGTATTCATTTTCATTGTTTCAGTGGAAGATGTCCAATTTTTTAAGCCTGTTTCATTCGTTACATTTGTTTCAGAAGTTTCAGGCAGATTGTGTCTATAAAAAATCTCTTGAAGATGCTTGTTACTTATTGTTACATTCTGCTACGTTAGTTTTCTATTCATTTTCATTGTTTCAGTTGTTTCAGTGGAAGATGTCCAATTTTTAAGGCCATTTATTTCATAACATTTGTTTAAGCAGTTTCGGGCAGATTGTGTCTATTAAAAATCTCTTGAAGATGCTTGTTCCTTATTGTTACAGTCCGTTACATTAGTTTTCTATTCATTTTCATCGTTTCAGTTGTTTCAGTGAAAGGTGTCCAAGTTTTAAGCCCGTTTCAATCGTTACACTTGTTTCAGCAGTTTCAGGCAGATTGTGTCTATAAAAAAAACTCTTGAAGACGCTTGTTACTTATTATTACAGTCTGTTAAATTTGTTTTCTATTTATTTTCATTGTTTCATTTGTTTCAGTGTAAGATGTCCAATTCTTAAGCCCGTTTCATTCGTTACACTTATTTCAGCAGTTTTAGGCAGATTGTGCCTATAAAAAACTCTTGAAGATGCTTGTTACTTATTGTTACAGTCCGTTTCATTAGTTTCTATTCATTTTAATTTTTTCAGTTGTTTCAGTAGAAGATGTCCAATTTTTAAAGCCCGTTTCATTCATTACACTTGTTTCAGCTGTTTCAGGCAGATTGTGTCTATAAAAAATCTCTTGAAGATGCTTGTTACTTATTGTTACAGTCTGTTACATTAGTTTTCTACTCTATTTCATTGTTTTAGTTGTTTCAGTGGAAGATGTCCAATTATTTTAAGCCTGTTTCATTCGTTACACTTGTTTCAGCAGTTTCAGGCAGATTGTGTCTATAAAAACTATCTTAAAGATGCTGGTTACTTATTGTTACAGTCCGTTTCATTAGTGTTCTATTCGTTTCCAATGTTTCAGTTGTTTTGGTAGAAGATGTCCAGTTCTTTTAAGCCTGTTTCATTCGTTTTACTTGTTACAGCAGTTTCAGGTAGATTGAGTCTATTAAAAATCTCTTGAAGATGCTTGCTACGTATTGTTACAGTCTGTTTCCTTAGTTTTCTATTCATTTCCATTGTTTCAGTTGTTTCAAGGGAAGATGTCCAATTTTTTAAAGCCCGTTTCATTTGTTTCACTTGTTGCAGCAGTTTCAGGCAGATTAAGTCTACAAAAATTCTCTTGAAGATGCTGGTTACTTATTGTTACAGTCTCTTACATTAGTTTTCTATTCATTTCCATTGTTTCAGTTGTTTCGGTAGAAGATGTCCAATTTATTAGGCCCGTTTTACTTGTTACTGCAGTCTCAGGCAGATTGTGTCTATAAAAAATCTTTTGAAGATGCTGGTTACTTATTGTTATAATCCGTTTCATTGGTTTTCTACTGATTTACATTGTTTCAGTTATTTCAGTGGATGATGTCCATTTTTTCCACTTTTGTCTTTATCTTGCATTAGTAACAATTCAGTGTAGTCCCACTATATTGTTATTCTTTCTTTGACCTTGTATATTCTTATTCCTTCTTTGACCTTGTATATTGTTACACCGTTACAGTGTAACAAAATATGTCCTTCCGGAAATCTGCTCTCTTTTTATGCACTATCTAGCAATCAAACGTATTATTGTGTTGTCATGGTTTACGTGACGTCAGCGTCACGTTATGTTACGTCAGCGTCACGTTATCAAAGTAGATCCCTCGCTGTACATCCGAGGTCTGATTCCGTGGAATTCCAAGGATTTGGACGGGGCAGTTCCGACTGCCACTACTTTAGAAGATAGAGTGCGGAAAAGGAGGATATGGTCATGGAAGTGGACATGGAAGCCGACGTCGACGGGTTCCGCACCAAAATCATATATTTGGGGTCATAGTAAAACTAGTTGTTGATAGCCTTGACCTGATTTGTACCATAAGTTGAAAAAGTTTTCAAACGTAAACATGATGAAATTTCAAACGTATTCTTTATCCGATTTTATATATGGGCCTCGCCTTGTCGCATTAAATGTGACTTTGTTGTATGCGTCCGCCCAGTCTGATCAGTGCATTTTCAGCATCTGGCAAATAAAATTATAGCTGGACTTAGTACATTCTAACTATTCTATTTATAGTTGAGCATGCTTGTGGGAGCTTTACCTAATAGCAAAGCAGGCAAAGACATATTTTTATGCGACGAGCCCATAAAATAACGCTTCAACAAGTGTGTGCTTCGCTTGACGGCTTCAGTAAGGTTATATCGTTATATACTAACCCTTGTAAACCACGACGTGTGAAAATCTGTCTTCAGAGTTTGTGAGCAGGCAGTGCACTATAGGGGCGAGCTGGATAGACAGCAATGTATGCATACAGCATATACAGGTAACGCACTACTATGACAGCGATACAAACTGTACAATGTAAGCACAGGCAACGATCAGACATCAACAAGCAGAATGAATTATATTTTTTCTGTATGACCGCATATGTAATAGTTATATCATGGGTTGTCCGCCTGTACGTGGAGATAATCCACGAGCTTTAGCGAGTGGATTATCTTACGTACAGGTGGACTAGCATGGTATAACTATTTTATACCACCTACATCAGTGTAGACCTTGCACATCGTGAGATATTTCGTGCTAAAGTTGGTAAGGGTGGTATATATAACACGACCTTGCCGTAACTTGGATCAAATAAACTTGTATATAATATAATTGAGTCGTGACATGTGATTTCCAAAAAAGGCATTTTGACGAGTGAAGACTCAGACGAGCTTGTGCAGCCTCCTTTTAAGTTTAGAAACTCCAAATGAAGTTCGGTCAGTAGCTTCACAGTCATAGGATATTTAAACGAATAGCAAAGGCTCTGATCAGACTGCGTGTATGCGCAGGCTGATCTGAGCCTTTGCTGGTCGCACATACCAATTGTTGGAAATCTCATGTCGCGGCTCATATTGCATCTTACAATTCTTATTTAGACAAACTAAAAAGGTTTAAGGTTCATTATAGATGAGCTAAAGAGCAGTAACAGAAACAAAATGGATGTTTTAACATATCTAGTAATAGGTTTAATAGCATTCTTGATTATGGTCTGGTATAGGCGGACAACTCAGTCAAGCTTCCGTTCGCCACCAGGACCGAGGCCTTTGCCATTATTTGGGAACATGTTTTCTCTCAACTTTAATAGAATGCACTTGACATTTGCTAAATGTGCAGAAGTATATGGCAAAATATTCAAAGTGTCTTTTCTTGGAAAGGAGATTGTAGTAATCAACGACGTGACAATGATAAGAAAGGCGTTACAAGGGGAAGAATTTGTTAACGTGTTTTGTGACAGACCAGATATCTTTTTAAAAAAATACATTCTCTTTGATTCTGACATCACTCTCGGAAATATCGATCAAGGTGTAGGTACCCTTCGAAAAATGTTACACAAAGGTTTCAAAGTGTATGGCGAAGGAGTTGCAAGATTTGAATATCAAGTGAATTACGAACTGGATAGATTGGTGACTGAGTTAAATACACAAACTAGAAAGGATATTGACTTTTGTCCATTGATGAAGAAATCTTTTTCGAACTGGATGTCGTCGCTTATTACAGGCCGTAAAGCCCAACATTATGATGCAGAGATAATCTGGGATTTTAACGAATCTTTGAATAGTTTGTTGGCAAGGGGAATGAGTTTTTTAATGTCACAATTGCCAAGTTTAAGATTCCTGCCAGGTAGACCGGGTACATTGTATCGAAATTGCATTAAGGCTCGCGACAGACTTCTCCATAGGTTTTACTACAGTCATGACGACGGATCACATGATCATAGAAAAGAAGCTGGTGGCCTTGTAGCTGCATTGATACAAATGCAGAAAGATAAGAATCGAGAAGCTGGATACGAGGTTGTCAGTGATCTACGAGGCTTAGTAATAGATATCGTTTTTGGTGGACTAGACACTACATTGGCAGCTCTGGTAAATAGTTTTGCCCTACTTTTGAAGTATCCAGAATGCAAAACAAAAATATGTACTGAAATCGACAGAGTTGTTGGAAAAGCACGGCCACCTAGTCTCGACGATAAAAAACATATGCCATACACAAAAGCCTTTTTAATGGAAGTTCTTCGATACTCCACGGTAATACCAAATGGGGTACCACACGTCTGTAAAAAAGATGTTACTTTTGATGGGTATGACATTAAACGGGGCACAATCCTTTTCCCCGGCCTATTGTTTATTCATCATGATGAGAAACTGTGGGGTGACCCATGGAACTTTCGACCGGAAAGGTTTCTTGATTCTAATGGGGAGCTGCTGGCAGCAGATCATGAACTCAGGAAAGCATGGATTCCTTTCTCATTGGGTAGAAGAGCATGCCCTGGCGAGGCATTGGCATTGACGAGGACTTTCCTCTACCTGACTCGCGTCCTACAAGAGTTTGATATAACACCACCATCTTCGGGTCGTATTCCGAACGTTGATCCGAGATTGTATCCAATTGGTGCAGTCCTCCGTGTTGAAGACTATCTCTGCAATCTAGAACCGAGATGTGCATCTGAGGGATGAGTGTTAAATTCAACATATGTAACTATAATATTCAACGCGTTATATCCCAGTGCGTCTGCAAATAATTTTTGCAAATAGTTTGGACCCAGATCAGGTCCGACATAATGTCGGGCTGATATGAATCCAAACTATTTGACACTCTGAATGTACTCCTAAAATAATTTTTGGAAAAAGATTATTTTGAAAAAAATCAGCAGACTACGATGAAGCATGACAAATTACCCAGTGGATGCAAATAGTTAACCCATTTGAGCCTAGCGTCTTTTTTATGGGACAGCGGCAAACAGTCCAGAACCAGATCAGATGCCACAGAACGCGGCGTCTGATCAGGGTCTCCACTGTTTGCTTACAGAATGTTCTACATGTATCAGAATTTGAAATGGAGAAAAAACACCGCTAAAATTTGAAATAGAATCGTCCTACCGATATAGATAGGAAAGTTCATTCGGCTAAAATGGGTATTGTCGATTATTTGCCTCGACTCGAGTAAGACTCAAGCTTATCTACTCAGCTACTGTAACAGTGACTACATAGTATATGGACAGTTTACATGCAGCAAGCTAATATACTGTAAAACATTCAATTTTCGCGGCATCAAAATTTAGCGATTTTAACCAATTTAAGCCGAATGGAATTTCCCATTATTATCAATTGGATTAGTACATTTCCGTTTTAAGGGTTGCTTCTTTGAATTTGTTATTTTTATCAAAATTCTAATAGAACTCTCTGTGAGCAAACAGTAGAGACATACAAAAAGGACGCTAGGCTTATATTTGTTAAAGCCCTATAAAATATTTTTTTTATTCTCATAGGGCCCACACTTGACGGAACTATTATTCTCCCTATGAAATAAAAATAAAAGTGTTTTCACAGTATAGCAAACATCAACTGCGTCTTTGTTATTCGCATGCAACAAAATATAGGTTTCAGTCTTTGAGCCCCGATTTAAAGCAATGTAGAGACAACAACGTTACACTACATGTATAAGTTTGCGCATCGAAACATTTGCTCTTGATTGTTGGGACAAAATATCAAATGTTACTTCATGCGTGAGAACCAATAAGTTCACAATTTGGATATCTACTGTCGTGCCAACCAAGAGTGATAGTGACGTATTGTTTTGTTTACAATTGCTAAGTAAAACACCAACGTATACACTTCACTTGAGCTAACGCGAATCGATAGATAAGTATAGGATGTCAAGTGATCTAACGATTATAAGTCCCGGATAACTTTGTAAACAAAACATGAAGTCACTGTCACTCTTGGCTGGCAGGACAGTAGTTGATATGACCAGGAAAAACAAACTCAATTTGCAAAGTGCAAAACACACACACTTAGATTCAATAGTACATGTATGCGTTGCGTTCTTGTACTTGCTTGTATATTTGATTGCCATTTCAATTTTACGTTGGTTTGGGATCCGTGATTGTGACACTATCATATCAAAGTGTTACGAAAACTTGCATTTATTTGAAATTCGGGTAGTAAACCATATACATGTGGCACATTCGCACATGGGTCGTAAAATTGTTATTGAAATAAAGTAATATGCAGCAAAATTTGACGAATGCCAAGAAAAATTCGGGGCAAAACACAGCATTTAGAGCGTAAATATTGCACTAATTTCTTCCAAATTCACACTCTCTTCATTTAAGTGCCTTTGTCATTATCAAGCGGCTGTAACTCTTGACTGGAACTGATTCGGTAAATGTCTTAACTTCTTGCATGCTGGGAAATAATGTATGTTTTTGTCGTCTGCTGACTTTTTTCAAAATCAACAATTTCATATTAAAGAATCTTTCAGAAGTACCAAGATCGTGTCAACCCAATTTGGACCCAGATTAAGCCCGACGTCTCGTTGGGACCAAATTGTTTGCTTATGCTATCTAGTAGGCAAAAAGTTAAAAAATGGCATAGATGTTTACTAATATCCTATTGGTTTTGTAAAACCAGACTCTAAAAGCAGACTGAGCTCTACGTTTATAGATATATCGAAAGCAAATAAATCCCCATGTATCAGTGTGAGCTGACAGGGAATGTTGTTGTTTTTGCCTTATGTTTAAATGGATCGTATCACATAGGTTTTGAACAAACTTATAACTGCGTTGTGTCAGCCGCTTTAAAACTCGTCTTTCAAACCTCATGACATGAATTATTATGCTTTAGTCATGGTTGTCAATTTTCTAGAAAATCTATTGGTCCACGGCGTTTACACAAAATTTGAGCCAGTGCATGAGATTACCAACAATGTGGTATGTGCGACCAGCAAAGCCTCAGACCATCCTACGCATATGCGCAGTCTGATCAGAGCCTTTGTTTGTCGCTTGAGTATTCTATGATTGTAAAGCTACTGACTGAACACCATTTGGAGTTTCTAAGCTTAAAAGGAGGCTGCACAGGCTCATCTGAGTCTACACATGTCAAAATGCCACATTGTTGGAAATCTCATGCAAAGGCTCATTTAATACTTGTCGCTAACACAGCTAGCATTTCATAGTATACTGACGTCGACAAAAAGCGCCTCACTCATCTTCACTGTTCTCTTAAAATGGTATAAAAGATTGGTCAGCCACGTACTGCTGATTCATAAAGAGGTTAGGCGAGTTTGGAAACTGACGTTAGTTAGATTTCACGTTGTTGTGTTATTCTTATGACGTCATACACATCCAACGTACATATGGCGACATAGTTCATCAATTGCACGTGGTTTCGTTGGTGTTTTGCAAACCATGTTCAAATTTTGGATCATTTTTTTTTTCAAACAGTCATTTGCTCGCCAGAGCTCCGGGCATTCTCTGGCGTTCATGTGCAATTGTAAAGTTCATAAATACAAGAAATATCTATCTATCATACATCGAAAACTCTTTCACCAGTTTACGCTACGAGTTCATAATATGATGTGCATGATACAATTACAGATAACATCTAAGAAAATGTTTCTAGCAAAAACATTTAATTGCGGACAAGATTTGGACTTTGTAAGAGAGGGAAAAACGAAAGAAAAAGAATCCCTTCTAAGATTGGCCTGGCAACATATTTATATATCTATTCTGTTATAATGGGAATTAAGCTCATGGGGCATTATATGTAACTGATAAAAAACTTTGAGTTTCCTTATTACTTATACTGTCTATCAGAATTTGATACGGGTTCCATTTTTCAGCAAATTCATTCAATGTGTTATTCGATGTAGAAAATACCCAATGTATTTTGTACATTAACTGTATTTATTAATTGAATATGCCCCCCATTCGCCCCCCCCCCCCCCCCCCCAAAAAAAAAAAAAAAAAAAAAAAAAAAGATAAAAAAGTTTTAGTGATGCACCGAGTAGTATATATGTAGTTTTTTCATATAGCAGGGTGAAGCTGAGTATTTCAGGAAATGCACTAAAGTATGAAACTCTCTTCATTTATATCACATTTTATATTTGGCAGTTTAAGCCAGTTTTCCAGGCCTTTTAAGAATTATTGTACCTTCTCACAATGCCAAAACAAGTGTTTTATCGTTTCCTCATGTGAAAGGCAATTGTAACAGTCTGGATTATTTCCTAGTTTTATTTTGAATAGATAACTGTGCGTTACTAACATATTGTGTTTAATACAGCTTTGGAACCACTGTATCGCAGGGTATTTAGTTATCATGATAGGATACATAAAGATTTTCTTCCAGTCCTCGTTACTAAGTGTATATTTTTATTCCAAGACAGCATTCCACTAGTTATATCACTGTCCTTATTAAGAATATTGTATATAGATTGGGTTCCGTTTTTTGTTTGTTGGATGATCTGCTTTAAATGTGTCTGTGGCTCTTCCTCACGGCGCCTAGGGTTGGTCTGCAGTATGTGATTGTGGTATTTCCCGATCATACACACTTACTTTTTGGTATAAAAGGGCCTTCTTGATTTGATTGACTTGGTTATACCTTGATAAGGCAAATCATTTGTAGTTATATTATACTTTGCTACCAGTTCATCTTGATTATAGAATTCTCCATTTTCTTTTGCTATGTCATTTATAAATCTGATTCCTTTCTTGTACCAGTCTTTCCAGAAAACATACGTTTTATCAATGCAAATGTTACTATTGTAAAATATACGAGTTTTAAAATATGGGAAATGCCTTCTTCCCGTTCTGTGTTTTCGTTTGATTTCATAAAGCCTTTTCTAGAAAGGATTTTTCTCTTCATTATTTCCTCAGACTACTTTGTATCTACAGCAGTCATTTTTTCTAAGTTAACATGTTTGGGAATGTTATCTTGCCATTTGCAGTTGCCTGTAATAAGTTTCAGGATCCATGTTACTTTTAAAGCTTAGCTGTAAGCTGCCATATTTATCATTTTCAACCCTCCTTCACAATACTATTTCACCACCACTGACTTTTTTTTGCTTTTTTATTCCATTAAAAGTTATAGACTATTTCGTTTATTGAATTTAAAACTGCATTGTAAGGGTTTGGTAAAGACAACAAAAGATTGTTCACTACGCTTGATTGAAAGTCAGCTTGAAGTGAGACTTGTATTTTTTTCGCGGACGGCGATGTACATGTAACGATCTTTTCAACATGTTTAGAAAGCTAATAAGCAAAGATGTCATGCTGATGAGCGTGTCATGCGTGTGGTCTACTTGACAGATAACTGTTTATTTCATGCACAGTATGAGTCTGCATGACACAATGTATATTATGATTATCTGACCAGCTACCGATATAGTTCATTTGCAGACAGGTGTTAAAAAAGGTGTTAAAAGTGCCTACTGATCGTCGTAAAAATGGTCGCTTGCGAAAATATCATTATAGCAAAATTCGAAATCTGGTGAATTGCGTTGTCCGCACAGGAGTGCAGGATATTGGGTGCATAAGATATCACATGTATGTGTCACTTTTGTTTTACACTACTAAAAATTGGCGGGGGAACCCGATGCAAAATGGCACTTTTTCAGTCTAGGGCAAAGATTTGGTACCAGTAAAATACATTTAAGCCCCTCGGTGGCTTAGGCCGCTGTCCGTTCTAAGGTGGTGGTTCTGTGGTTGTTGTTGACTTTTTGTTTATTGTTACTCCCATTGTCGGAGTCTGTAATTGTTCTATGTTTTGTTGTACGCTACTTTCCATTATAGTATTGCAATCATCTTGATGTGGAAGAGAGAGCTGATTGCTTTGCTTAATTTGTCTTCCTCCTGTCTCGTGATGGTTGAGCGGCTCTTCCTCGCGGTGCCATGGGGTTGTCTGCGGTTTGTGATTGTGCTATTTCCTGATCATACTCACTAACTTTTTTGGGGGCCTCCCAGGGGTTTCCGGGAACAAGGTTAAGGGGAACTGAGGAACAAATGCAAATCTTTGAACGGAACAAAGACATTATTATGGAACAGGGAAGATAAAAAACGATTTTGGGGGTAACATGTCAATCATTTCAGTGGAACATGAAACAGGTGACCCCCTGAGAGCCTCCCGCAAGATCGGCGATATACCACATGTATGTGTAACTTTTGTTTTACACAACTAAAATCCTGGCGGGGGAACCTGGTGCAAAATTGCCCTTTATTCAGTCTTTGGGCCCTTCCAGGGGTTTTGGGGAACAAGGTTAAGTGGAACAGAGAAACAAATGCAAAACTTTGAAGGGAACAAAGGGATTATTTGGGAACAGGGAAGATAAAAAAATGGGGGGGGACACAGGAACACGTCTATCATTTCAGGGGAACATGAAACAGGTACCCCTCCCCCCTGAGAGCGCCTCATAATTATTTGTAATGTATGATTTGCAGTATTAGCGAAGAATTCTAAAATCACTTGTTGTGTATTTGAAAAGATTGAAGGTCATCCTCTACAAAAATAATGCAATCCATCGCCTGTGATATTAAATGATTTCTTAATTAGGCATTTACAGGGTCATGCTCTTTTAAAGAAGCTGCCATACTTGTTAGAGATCCCTCATTTATTTGGAGTACTATAAAATGATTTAGCGATAATTAAAGAGTTTTAAAATCCTATATTACATTGTTACAAATATTTAAAAAATACATTATTTTTTAGCATAGATAATTGAAATTATTTCAAAATAATTATAGAAATTATTGTGGTTTTATTTCCAATTGATGATTTCTCTAGCATAACAAGGGAAGTAACTCCTGGTTATCAATGGCAACTGCATTTTAGTCCTTTTTTGCCATAGATAACCTAAAAACACACGGGTTTGACTTTTAAAATAAGAAAACAAAGGCCGTTGCCGTATAATAGACCCAGTTCCATAATAATAATAGGCCCATCATGAGAGAAAATTCAACATCAAATTCCATAATGGAACCCTATGGGAATTTCATCTCAAATGATGATTTTTGATCCTTCGATAGTATTCTTCAACAAAATCGTTCACCATTAAAAGGGTCATTTGACTTATTTTAGGACATAATCAATGGGGAAAAAAACGAAAAAATGTTCATATTTGTAGGATGCGATGTATCACCTTTTGTAGGTTTTGCACGGGTCTTATCAAGAGCTGTACTTAATACATGCTGTTCTTTACTGTTTTTAATTGTAAACTTACACCATACATGTACAACACCATCTGTATCGACGCATCTTGGGTTTTTTCTTTAATAAAGTGTGTGTGTTCTCTTATTATGTTTTGGCAAGCTTTTCCTTTTTCGCATCGAAACGTCTTGGCACGATGTTTGAATATTAATGTGATTGGAAATGTGTTTGTAAACTTTTGCCACCGTTTATTTCTCCTGCTTATTCCATATCAATGTCTGACACACATCTAGACGATATGATTATTATAGAATAGGGGGACAGAAAAACACACATTATTTTGAGATGGAAAACAGCAGCAGTTTAAGTATGCGGTCAGAATTCGCGAGTGTTCCAAGGTTAGTTGAATTTTCACAGATGCCTTGTGCTCTCTTTCATTGGACTAGGGTTTGTGTTTACACATATTTATTTCTGGGAAAATGATGGGATCTGTCGACTTGTGGATGTTTTAGGTCTGGCGTGTTCCGATACGTTTCTCAACCTACAGACCTAATTACCAATTATCAATCACAGACGCCAATATTTATATAACTGACAATGCTTATAGTGTATTGGTGCTGTGAAGTTTTTGATAGAATCAGGAATTATTCAGTGTACCTTCGATAGCTCGCAGAGAGGCGCTTGCTCCTATTACACAGTTACGAACATGCGTTAAGAAAATTTAAAAAAAAAAATCAATGAAGGAAATCCTCTAAGACCTCGGACAGTGCCCATAAAAATGGCCAGATACAAGTTTCAAAGAAATTTATATTTTCCATCATGGATACGGTAGTAGATTAAGCCACTCGAGTTATCCGCAAAATGCTTCCCTGATTGGACAAGTACCAATTAAATGATATAGGTTGAAAAACTGTGGTTTTGCTATTTAACATATAGGAAAGAGAAAAAGGTTTTTAATTGCTCCCCCCACCCGTGACCGAAATAATCCTTTTGCAAACGTTTTTACGGTCGGCCTGTGGCCGACCGTATGATTAAACTTTATGCAAATCACACATCAAATTCAGGTTTTGACCGAACCTTTTTGCCCTGTGCTTGGGGTATGTTTTATTTGCTGCCGAACAACGATTGGGGAACCGAATAACGTTGACTTGTTCTCGAATGTTTCGACACCTCCACATTGGCACATAGGCTTTGGTTTTTCCTGTATATGTTGGCATTTATGAGTAGCACTCAAGTCTAATACGAGTATGGAGGATTTGATCCATGCGTGTGCCTGTGTTGTCATATTTTGTTGGTTTATTGATGTCTCTAATGCTACGTTTACACTATATCCCCGGCGCCCACGACAGTCACAATTTAGGCCACCCTGGACGAAACGGGGTGACCGTAACACAACCTAGGGGAATGGGGTCGACAAACGTAGCTCGTCGTGGTTGCCGTGATCGCCGGGACAGATTTTTAAACAGTCAAAAAATTTGCCACGGCAGCCCTACTTAAATGTGCCGTAGTAGAACGGGGAGAACGCAACAAAACGTGACGAAACGTAACATACCTTAACACAACTTGGAGTATGTCCGCAGCGGGACGGCTTGTTACGAGACGGCAACCCAAGGTCAGCCAAGGTCTTTCAATGTCTATCAAGTTCTGTTGCGGTCTGCCACGTTGTCCTAACCGGACTCCACAGCTCGAACCTGAACATGGAGTCTAAGAATCTCAGAAAGATGCATCTGAGGAGGAAAGTAGTGACAAGGGTAGAAATAATCATTTCTGAATGGACCTGGGTAGTTTCATTATATTATAGAGACGACACATAGGTTATAATTTCCCGTGGCAGAATATTGCATTTATTTCTCTGAAGATCAGTCAGTTTAGACATTGATAAAATGCTGCATTGTGCGCTATTTCATTAGAATCTTCTGTGTGTTTTTTGTTAAAAAAAATACTCATAAATGAGTCACTAGAGTTCAAAGGATTTATGCTGATACCAATGGATAGTGTTATTGTTTCAAGACTCTCATCGAACAGTTTCGAAGAGCTTTGGAGGCCTTAAATGCGTTAAAATCTTCGATGCGAAGCTCTCTTGCTATAAAAAGTGAGAAAAACCCCAATTGTTGCATTCGTTCTTCCAAAAACCGTGTCCGCACTTTGCATCAGTCTTTAACCTTCCTGCTTGACGATCATTCTTCTATACAGCTGCTGGTGGCCTCCTTGCTGCCACAAAGGCTAGATGTACGCTCCTAGCAAATAATATAAATATGAAATCGGCTTCTACATTGCCATTACATGTAATGATGTTTTTGATCAAGGGTGCATAATATAACGATTGCAGCAGCTTTGCGGACCTCTTCTTTATACCATGGGCATATTGGGGCTCAAACACCATTCATCGCTCAAGTTTCATTGTAGAAAACCTTGACAGAACTTGATAGACGTAGCAGAACTTGATCGCAACGTAACAAAACGTGAGAGGCCCCAACAGAACGTGGCAGGCCGAGAGGAAACGTAGAACAATCCGTGACAGACCGTAGCGCGCCGGCGAGCCTCTGTCACGGCAGACCTTGACAGACCGTGAGAAAGCGTAGCGAGACTTAACAGAACTTGATCACAAAGACAAAAATGACTAAAAAAAGACGGCGAGCTACGTTTCTGGCTACCGTGACTGCCGTGGCTGCCGGGAACATAGTGTAAACCTAGCATTAGAGACTATTGAGTCGAAATGTGAAAGAAGAAATGGATGAGGATTGCTTTGGATCTTCGGGCAAGCTATTCTACGCCCTTATCGTTGATGGAAAGAAAGAACTATAGTATAAGTTTGTGCAAGCATGGAGGCGTTCCGTAGGTTGTAGTTAGTTGTTTCTTGAATAATGGGAGGGACAAGATTGAGAAGATAGTTGGGTGTAAGACCATTGATTATTTTGTAGAAGATGATGAGTTAATGTTTATTTCGTCTGTTCTGGAGTGATTCCCAACCTAATTCAGATAGTAGTTTTTCGATGCTACACAACTTGGTAGCACCGGTGATGATTTGCGCGGCTTCTATATGCACAGCATCAAGCTATTTCTTGGAATCGACTGAGATGTGTTGTCCCATACTGAATCACAGTACTCTTATAGTGGTCGAACGAAATATTTGTACATCTGTTCCAATGATATGCGACTATCTCTAAATTTAAGGGCACCCAGTAAGCCCTCATGGCTATTGCTGGAATATGATTGGACAGGGTGCATGTATTTGAGAGTGTTAAACCTAGTTGTTTGTGTGTGTGTCCGTTTCTGTTAGTATGATATTGTTCTAGAGTTATAGTGGGTGCTGTGGAGGGTTTGCATTCCGTGAAAGGATCATTGATAATGTTTTTTTTTTCAGTATTAAAAGCAACCAACCATGCATCTGCTCATGTACTTATAGTGTATAGATCTATGTTCAGTGAGAGTGCAGCCAGTTAGGAGAATCTACAATGATGTACAAACTGGTATCGTCAGCGAACAAGCGAATTGAGCAGCCTAGTATTATAACTATGTCGTTAATGTAAAGGGTGTTAAGAAAGTTCGTTCTGCTCTTCATCATAGAATTTCAAATCATTTAAAAAGGCAATGATGCTATAAAATTACATTTTCCAGGAGCATGATATCCCTTGTGATACTCTATGCGCTTAGCATCGTGTCTGACATCGAATGTCTTCGCACAATTATATTCACTTTGGAAACTGTCTTTCAATCGTTCTAGAAAAATCTTAATTTTTCAAAAATATTGTTGCATTTTTAATTTTGCATGGTTGTTTACAGTCCTGTAGTTTAGTAAATGTACTAAAGGGTCATATAAGATGAACAGAAACTCCTTTTTAAGGTTTCTTAACCAAATAGGAAGTATTCCTACCACTATGGCAATTGCATTACAATCGTTCTTTATCATATACCCCCCATTTTGCTCCTCAAACCAAAAAAATTCCGAGGGGTACTTGATTTTGAAGATCATTTATTCCGTGACAAAATATCTGATTAAACATCCCGTTGTTTATTTCTTATCAAGTGAGTCGACTTTAAAGAATTCCAGTGACTTTTATGTCATTAGACACATTACAACTTATATAATAGGAACATAATTTTATTGCGGAACCCACTTTCTTAACACCCTTTAGATAAGGAAAAGTAAGTAACTCTGCGGGACGCCTGCTAGAATAGACATCCAATCGGAAACTTGACCAGAAAAGACAATATGCAATTGCATTCGTGTTCGGAATCATAAACAGGCATAGACAACCCATTAAACGAGGCTGTGACCTATTTTATTAACACAAGTCACTGCACAGGGTGAAAAACATCCCTCTCCATGGACAACCATCGACCACAAACTGCTTTTTAAAGATAAAGTACATGTCTAAAAGTCTAAAAAAATATCTAAGGGATGGGTGGCAATCTAGTGATTTAGTCACTTTTCGAGGCAGACATCCAGAGACACTTAAAATGAATATTCGACTTTTTTCAAATGCATTTATTAAATAGCTTTACAGTATGATATGAATAATTTCTCATTAAATGCTTGTTAAAGCGGTTTAATAAGCATGTAACATAGCATAATTTTTTTAGGCATTAAACATAATAATATGAATATAGCCATCTTAACGTACATACACAACAGTAACAGAGTCACTATTAATTAATACACAACAGTAACAGAGTCACTTTTCCCTGTTTACACATATTTAGAGCAGTATCATAAATCATTGAAAATGGCTAAAATTCACAGTGTTTCATTGTGATATTTAATGGTATTGATGAGTATATTTTGATAGCTCAGCCGATATTTGATAATTATTTCTAAATTTTAACGCTTAAAGAACTGAATATTACTAAAGCCTGACGATATATTTTGTTACAATTTTCCTCATAATGGGTATAATAAGACATATGAAAACAAATGAAACTTTTTTAACAATCAAAATACTTTTCTTGTGTTAGTTGTAGCATTTTACATTTGTATTGATTGTTATTTAAAAGAATTATCCATTATTATTTATTAAAATGAATGCACTATTTTAAAATGGAAACACTAAAGTCTCCAAAGGTAATGTGAAACCATGAAGCATTAACTGATTGATGCAGAGGTTTGAAATCCAGCTTATTTGATGTCTGTGTCTGCCCTGATGTTTGCCAGGATAAGAGCAATACATTTCTGCTATTTTTACCTTAGAAGATGAAGAGATGATCTTTGTAAATTAAACCAGTACATAATGATTTTTATTGTGATTTAGGTAAAGTGTTCAAAATCACGAAGCCCGCCACAAGTGTATTCGATAGCTCTGTACAAATGGGATGTATTACAACAAAAAGAATTGAATTTTAAATTAAATCGTTAGCCTTAAAGGAGAACGCAATATTCATTTGTATCTTATTTTTCATTCGATTTTGATTCAGTTTGGTGCAGATTGCATTGTGTTATAAGATGAGGTCGTTTGTATCAGATTCACTCAATTTCAACGTTGCTTCCCCGTTTAAAGGATGCTGTTTATAGTTCCTTTTACTATGGTCTTGCTTGGTCTCTGTAGCTACAATAATCGTTACCTAACAGAAAAAAGAATGAAAATAATAGAACGTTATCACGACGATCTTCAAGTACGCTATCCGCATATCTGCAGAATATTTCATCATAACTGGTGCAAACTGGTGCATTAAAGCCTGTTCATGAGAATTAGGAACGAATCGCATATGCGAGCCGCAAATGTTCAGAATTGACTGCGCTGCACAGTCTCGTCAGAACCATTGCTGTTTGCATACAAAAAGAATATACGTAGATGAAGATTGCGAAAATTTAGCCTTCTAACTCCACTGGCTAGAGTTAGCTGCGCATGCATGTTTAGATAATAATTTTGCTCGTTTGCGATAAATACCAATATCTCGTTTATGTTTCGTTTTATGAACAAGAAACAACTACCGGAGGCACACTGTATCCTCATAGCTAAAATGTTAACTGTGCCGTAAAGCATCAACTAGAACACATCATGGGATTTCGGTGCTAATTGCAAGACAAACAGCGATGACTCAGACAAGCCTGTACGTCCACGCAATCTCGCCAGAGTTTTCACTGGTCTGACATTAATGTAGAGTTTTCACTGGTCTCGCATTAATGTAGAGTTTTTACTTGTCTCGCCGCTCATGAAATATGCATTTTTCGCTTCACTCGATGAAATAAATGGCATATTCATTCAAAAAACAATGAAAAACCTCTAGGAATTAAAATCGATAAACCACCAGTATTTTACAGATTTTCGGGTAACGTTACAAAATATGAAATGACGCCCATAACAACGTTGTGAACATAATGACCTTTTCAGCCAGAAATGACATTTCAAAGAAATCTTAATGCCATATGATAAATCTGTGCTCCTGTATTAATGAACTTTTTAAACTCGTTGTCCGATCTCATTTAATAAATGCAATAAAACATGAGCACTCATGTTAGATCCTCTGTGAAATGTTTATGCAAGCAAACTATATTACGTCGAAACCGAAAATGAGTTTCATCCTCTTAATTCCTTCACTTCACTATCCCTTTTTGTGGAACCATGCATGAATTCAACGACCTGAGAATATGACTGATCTGTTTGAACCAGATGTACGTACATCTTGCGTATATCAAACTGTTTTTCAGGTTGTTGTATCGTTTTTTTACAAACAGCATCTGCAAAATCAATTGAAAGACTTTTTTCTTTGAGGATTACATTTTTATGTGTTCACTTTAACAGCTGTATCAACAGAGGGCTGATATTCTATAAACACCAATAGATAGAACTTCAAAAGCTGTGTTTTCCATTGTCATAATAAATCATTGTTACCTTTGATGGGGTGGGCGAGTGTGCTTTTGTAGTATTTTGCAACGTTTGTTTTACCGAGAAAACCACTTATGCTTTTAATTGATGTTATCATTCAGTTTTTCCGAACATAATGCTGCTAGGTGTACCCAATACCATCCGAATTTGGCGACAACCTCATCATAGATTGTATAATTGTCTGATTACATTCGTCGCAAGATGCCATGATCCACGATTCACAAATAATATATGACAGGCGATTTGAGCTAACGCTTCCTGCTTACCAGTTAAATATTTGCGCGGATACGTCAGCGCACCATGATCAGGCTACGTAGGCTTAATCGCACGGTTATTCACGCTTTTATTATAGGAATGAAATTTTATTTTCTGGTTTCTCTGGCGAATCACTCACAAATTGAATAAAGCCTGAAGGGCTTTATGTTAAATTTGTTAGTGATTCGCCGGAGTTTACGCATCGATAAAAACGAAAAAAAATTAAATTCATTCCTTATAATTCCATCTTTGGAAGAAAACAGCACATTTGTAAAGGGTTGTTGACAACATTTCAAATTAAAAAACCCACTGAAGGAAACTAGTTCATAACCGCTGTCTATGAACGATGGGGCAGCCATCTTGAAAATTATGTCAGTTTAAAACTTTGTTATGCTAAATAATGATTAAAACTGCACTCTATTTGCAGCGAATATATGAGTATGAGCTAAAAAAAACTCCATTTCGTTTGGAATTGTTTCCTTTAGCTTGCTTGGCTCATTGAAGAGCATTTAGATTAAGGCCCTTCCACAGAATGACAGATTTTAAAAGCACAAGTTTACATGTACCTTCACAAGTCCCTGCCTAAAATCCCCACATTAGTAGGCCCTAAGCGTTAACCTAAAAAAGTTCGTTTTGACGCTGTCAAACTGTATTGAATCATTTCGTTGTTGATGAAGCCATTGTTTTGATGCCGATTCTCTTCGATGACGTTATTGTTTGTGTTAAGTGACGTCACATAACCACGTCATCGGGTTCATTTCTTAGAGTTCGTCTTGTTGCTTTGAAGATGCATCCTCATACGGTGTAAGGGTTTTCAAATGAGCTTTCAACATGTTTATCTATATTTAAACTGGCGAATGTTTTATCTCGGACACAACAATAGGGTACCCTATTTGTCACTTGTAATCGAAGTTTTATGTACAGTTCGTTATTAGCACTGTGAAATCAGGCAGATATCAAATATTCATACGCACGGGTTTTTATTGAAGTGTAAAAACCATTTAATTCTACCAACGAACCAATCAAAATCGCCGAAAAAAAGGATAAAAACATTGAGTTGGAACTATATATGGATAAAAATGAATTAGCTGGGATAACTGCACTACAACATTTTCGAGACTCTAGATAGCCTCACGCTGAGTAGAATCTTACCCACTTTGTCAACCGTCGTTTTCTCGTGATGAGACGCATTTAATTACAGACAATTCGTCTGCAAATTGAATCATTTTCTAAGCAATATGAGAAAAGGCCACTTTATGGCATTAACGTAATGCGAAATCTTGTCATTTAGGCAGTACAAGCCCAGCTATTGCCCGTCAGCGAAACGCCATTTCGTTCCGACCTACTTTTATATGATCAGAAGGGAACACATATTCAAACAGTGAGGAAGCAGACGAACAAAATTCAAATTTCGGGAACATGGAACATTGACAATCAAGATAATTATGTGAAAAATATCGATTTAGCAAGTTTATACCACTCTTACCAAATTTAGCACGAACTATCTCGTGATGACTGCGTGCAAGATCTACACTGATGTAGGTGGTATGCAATAGTTATACCATGTTTTTGTCACCTGTAAAGCTCGTGGATTATCTCCACGTACAGGCGGAAACCCGTGGTATAACTATTACTTAGGGAAACAGGGGAACTGCAACCTACAATCCTGGGTGGGGCTCGAAAATAAATAGCATGTATTATTTCGTATATGTTCTTTCTTGTGAATGACTTTCCACATCTGTTCTTATTTGTTGGCAACAAGATTGTATTATCAATTATGATGAATTTCCGTGTACTTGGATGATAAAGATGGAATGATCCCAGGGGAATTAATTAGTCTAAAATAGATTTCGAAAATAAATATAGCATTAACTATTTTCCTGGCGTTATAAGTTATTCAGCCATTGCCCTTCTGAACCGCGATTATTACCATTTTTAAATCAGTATTTATCCAGATCATGTCTTTGTAAGCAGCATAAACTACTCGTATTTTCCTGTCGCTATAGATTGTTCAGTCCTTGCCCTTCTGAACCAAGATGTATGCAATTTTGACTAGAGCATATATCCAGAGCCTGTCTCTCTGGGTTGAACCAGTACACAGCAGCATAAACTAATTTTCCTGGCAGTATAAATTATTCTGCCCTCGCCCTTACGAACTGATATGTATGCAATTTTGAAAACAGTTCGTAGCCAGATCCTGTCTTCCTGGGTTGAACCAGTACACAGCAGCATAAACTAATTTCCCTGGCGTTATAATTTCTCAGCCCTTGTTATGAACAACCACGGTTTACGCCATTTTGCAGATCAGCTGGCTTGGATACATACTATATACCATTCAGCCTTTGAATCGGTTGTAATATAGATGAGTTGAGAAATATAAACTCAATAAGATGCAGAACGATGAACAACACCAATTAAAAATGGGAAATTGACAATTTCAAAATCAAAATCGTTATTCTAAAGTTTGTTAGATACAAAATCATTAGAAATGGACAACTTTAATGCAAATCCAAAAACGAGGCTTCGATTGATTGATTTATTTATTTCGGTATAAAAGATCAACAATACATGTTACAAAAACAATGTGATAAAAAAATACATGCTAAAACATATACATTTAAAAGTCACATTGAAGAGATCATGGTTTGCTAATCAGTACCAAGGACAACGCAAAAAAGAGAGAGTAATTTCTCTTATTTCCATTGCGGTCCTTAGGTTTTGATTGCAAGTCAAAGTGAGGCGCGAAGCTTAAAATTGATTCGGGAAGTAAAAATCTAGTACATGTTTATTAAAAAATAAAAATAATAATAATAAGACGAACCAGTAGACTACTAATGCCCTGAAATCTTAAGATTTCCAAAAAAAACTAATAAATAGTAAAATGACAAAATGGGAAATTCACATATAGAATGTAAGATAAAACTATTCTGGAAGCAATTCTAAGAAATGCTTTTTAACAGTCATTTTAAAATCATAAATGCTTAGTTTTTCTTTTATATGACAAGGCAGGTCATTACACAAGATGCATCCATTGTAAACAAATGATTTCTTGCCAAAACTTTTCACTTTAAGAATGGAGAAGTCCCCACTTTCCCTAAACCTAGCGCCATAAGAATGTAAAGAACTTGCTTGCATAAAATCATCAGCCATATACTGGGCCGACTGCCAAAATTTGATTTAAAAACATGGTTTAAAATGATCTGATCAACCCTACGTGTAACTGGCAACCAGCCAATGGACTTGAATTCATTACACCTACGTGAGACCTTGGATCCATTTTAAGAACGAACCTGATAATCTTATTTTGTGTAACTTGAAGTCTGTTTTTTAGCAATTTTGAAATTCCCATATACCAAAAGGAACAGGCGTAATAGAAATGGCATTGTATGAGGGACATGACTAAAAGTTTTTTGAAATTTAAAAAATTCTGTTTCCGGTATAAAAACTTAAGTCTGGCGTTAGCTCTCTGCAAAATAGAATTTACCATGCTTTCCCCTGACAAGGTTTGATCCGAAATAGCTCCAAGGTATTTGACCTTGTCTTTTGGCTCAATTTTACTGCTTTTGCATTCAATATTTAAGTTTAACCACTATCTGAGCCTTGATTTAGAGCCAAATGAATAGACTCAGTTTTACCCAAATGCAAAGATAATTTGTTATCAATCAGCCACTCACTAACTAGCTGGAGATCTGTTTGAAGAGCATTTTCAACAGTAGATATATCCTTATCTGCTACCAATATTGCAGAGTCATCTGCATAAAGGAGAAGTTTATTACCAATAACACCAGACATGTCATTCACATAGATTAAAAAACAACAAAGGTCCAAGTATTGACCCTTGAGGAACACCACATGTAATATTTTCACATGAAGAAAAAGTTCCGGCAACATCAACAAGTTGTTGACGACCAGACAAATATGACTGGAACCATTTAACAATGTCATTAGTAAGGCCCATGACTTCCAATTTTGCAAGTAAAATGGAATGGTCAACTGTGTAAAAGGCATTCTGTAGGTCAAGTAAGACCATACCGACAGCATTCCCTTTATCCATTTGAAATTTTATGAAGTCATTAAGGTGTATCAAGCAGGTATCTGTAGAATATTTTGGACGAAAACCAGACTGGAGATCGTATAGAAGTTTTCTTTCAACAAGATAAGTTTCAAGTTCGGGAAACAGATTTAAACAAGTCTGGGACTTATTTCTGTATCCCTTTCAAATGTAATGTATTGTGTTTATAAATTGTTTGTATTGTGATGTACTTATATTTGAATAAAATACTGTTTACACTAAGTTTCAAGTTGATCAAACACCACTCTTCCAAAACTTTAGATATGATAATAAAGATTGATACTGGGCGATAATTTCCAACCTCAGTCTTATCATTCTTCTTAAAAAATGGGAACAATTCTAGCGGATTTCAGGTCATCTGGTACAATACCTTGTATCAAAGACAAATTTATAACATGTCTCAACGGACAAGCAATGATGGACGCACTGTCCCTTACAAAGCGGGCAGGAATACCATCCAACCAGTAGCCTTTTTAGCACCAAGCCTACCCAGACACTTCAAAATCTTGTTTTCAGATACAATGGAAAATGAATAATCATTTGGCTTAACACCTTTTAAGCGATAAAAATTTTCAACAAATTGTTTTCCAAATTGATTCAGACCTTTTGGCAAATACTGTACAAGCTTAGACCCAACTGTTGTATAAAAATTATTAAATTTTTCTGCAATAATGCATCTATCAAAGCTGACTTTATCATCGATTTTCAGACCAATTGAACTTGATGTAATATTACTTTTTTTGGAAGGCATACCAAGCTCTTTAAGAGCATTCCATAGGGATTTTGAATCAGTGTTTTCATTTTCAACCTTTTCTTTAAAATAATCCTGTCTTGCAGTGTATACCATGGTCTGTGTTTTATTTCTTAATTCTTTAAAATTAGAAAAATTATCATCTGATGAATCTTTCTTGTATACTCTTAAAGCTTTGTCTCTGTCCTTTATACATTGTAAAATTTCATTTGTGATCCATGGTCGTGTCCTTTTCTTGATAGGTACTTCTTTCATAGGGGCAATATTATCAATAGCAAACATAAAAATAGATTTAAAATTTTCCCAAGCTTGGATAACAATATCTGAACATATAACTGAACTCCAGTCGACATCTAGCAAATTCACCTGGAATGCTTCTTCATTGTAATTTTTCAGAGACCTTATTTTCACTGTATTATGACTGTTTATTGTATTTCTTAATACTTTTCTAGTACAATATATAAGACAATGGTCACAAATTCCAAGATCTAAAACACCTCTTTGAGAAAACACCTCAGTATCAGAGGTATTGGCTTTTATTAAATTGATGCTCTGAATGGTATATTTGACTTGATATCCTGGGTCAGGTGTGGTACTTGATTGTATCGATTCCTGATCTTTGCACGGGATCGCAGTGGCTCATTGGTAGAGTGCTTGACTGGAGACAGAGGGACCGTGGGTTAGAGCCTCACTGGCGTCACTGCGTTGTGGTTCTTGAGCAAGACACATTTATCCTAGCTTAGTACTGGTTCAACCCAGGAAGAACCGTCCCTGTTTAACTGAAAGATTGTTGATGGGACGTAAAGAATCAAACCAAACATAACAAAAACTGATCTTTGCACCCTCACTTACTTTCCCCATATTGTCAAAATATATACTATTTATTTAAAATATCATCCAAATATCTTGGTGTAGCGTTAACTCGTCAATAATATCATCGGAAAGAGACATCATAAAATCTTCTTCATAACAAAACAAGAATAAATTCACAACCAAGGGAGCATAATAAGTACCCACTGGAACCCTGACAACTTGTCTATACAACTTAGTTTTATAAAGTCAATTGAAAAAGATTGTTGTCCAACAAAGAGGTCAGCGCATCACATGCATTTTGACAAGACCATACATGATCTTTCTTCGTATTAGTGTCAATTAGTTCACGTTTTAAAGCAATCGTCAAAAACAACTACAACATTTTTGCAGGTTTATCGATGATGCCAAAAAGTTTTCATATGAAAATCCTGGAAACCACGCTTAAGGTGAGGAAAAGATGATTTAGGTCTCGGGGTAAAGTGTTGTATTATGAAAGTAAATTGAAATACAAGTATCAATAATTTTAGAAATGTTAATCTTCCATTCCTTCAATGCATCAGGTTCAACATTTTCTCGTTTACACCAACGATTACTGAATTCACTTAAGTAAAATGAAGCAGCAATCTCGCTGCGACATTTAGGGAAATAAATATTGGAAGTAAATCTATATTTAAGGCCTTAAGAAATAATATTTAGCGAACTCTAGAATCAGGAATGCTACTTAGATTACCAAAAATATCACGCCCTGTAGGGAGATATGAACAAATCGAATTTCAGCAATCTCAAAAGTTTTGAGTATTGGAATCTAAATCCATGCCTATAACATTTTTATTAAAGCTGGATATAGTTTATCTAATAGGTTTGTTATTTTTATAACAAATGATAGGAGTTTCAGTATTATTAGAGTAATTAGGAACAGAGGAAATCACTGGTCTATCTTTTAAGATCCAATGCAAATCGATTAATTCCCTATCTTTGATTATGAATGGAATTTTGATAAAATGGCGTTTATGGTTGACATTAGGATTGATATAAGGACTAAGAAAATGTTGAACATAACACCTAATAAAAGAGCCGCGTTATACGATTTGGTAACCCTATTTTAAAATGTAATAGCCTCTTCCTCTTAATGTCTTTAAACAGAAATAGGCAAATACATTTAATATGATAGTAAAATATGACGACCATGATTATTTAAAAGAAATGAATGATCCTTTAGAAATTATTAACACATCTTTCTGAACAAATGTTGCGTTTAAATTGCAGTTTTTTTCTTTACCATGAATTCTACCTTTACATTCCTTAAGTTTCAAAAGAGAGTAAACATCTAAATCAGGCATTTCAAGATATTAACTTCATGGATATAAATTATAATTAAAAGCTAAAAGGGAAAAGAGATTGCAAGAAATGTCTATTTTAGTTCCGTTTTACGTCTTTTGATATTTTTTTATTTAAGTGGAGAATTTTGATTGTATATAATTTTTTCAACAGGATGAATCAAAACTGTTTTAAGTGAAAGACCTGTGTGTTTAAAGTGGCGATACAGAAAAAGTGTCATTTTTATCAGACTTTTTCATTTTACAAAAGTACTCACTAAACATAATCTTAAGGGATCAACCAGTCTGTTTAACATGTTGTATGACACAATTTCATGTAGTTTCAGTTCAAGTTATAACATAAACCAGATTTGAAAACGTTCAGTCCAAATCAGTATAGTTGATAAAGGAGAACTGTCTACCTTTTACAGCTGAGATAATGGTAGACATATTACATAAATGTGTGAAACAGACCCACCCCTAAGCATTGCACTTAGAAACATAAGGGTACATTCCACGTCTTTTGAACGCAAAATGATCTTGTATACTTCCTTAATATAGGTGACCAAAGAGGAGATAAACTAATGGAGTGGTTCCGAAAATTGTTTACCAGACTAGGAGTACGAACAAAAGATGCAAAATGTAACCTAATGGGAGATATATGTAATTTTGGTATTTTATTTGTTATAATCAGATGTATATAGAACTAGCATCCAATTACCACCGATAAACTCACTGGTTATTACGATGATAAGACTGGTTTGACATGCATCATTTAAAGTGAAGGAATGTATAACAAATAATCTCCATAACCCATATGTCTAATACAAGTCAACAGAGATAAAGTAAGCAGTGATCATACAACGAGGTATGAAAATCCGTCATCAAGAGATCCTAAATGCGGTACTTAAGACATAGAGGATGCCTACGAAAAGAAATAATGGAAAGAGATTGTACACGCAATACCTGGGGAATGGAATAATAGAGCATCAAATGAAACTTATGGGACTTTGTAGGGCCGCTAAACAGCATAGATTTGGTTACAAATTAACGTTATGCACACATTTATATTCTTATTGGATCATAAATCATTAGAAACAATTCTTGTATCCTTCATTAAACCATTAATAGAATACAGAGATGTTGTTTTGGATAACTGTACCCAGCAAGATAAATTGGACATTGAAAACATCCAAAATTATGCAGCCAGAATAGTCACAGGCACAACAAATTTAGTATCAATTAACTCATTATACGAAGAAACTGGCTTGGAAAACCTTGGAATATGACGAACAGGCATCAACTTACTCTTCTTTAAGATGATCAATGGTCTATAACCTCCGCATCTTTCAGAGATTGTGCCTGCAACTGTTGAAAACTCTTCAAACTACAATATGCGCAATGATAATAATATTCATCTGGTCGATTCACATACTTTATTTACTATAACTCTTATAACTCTGCAATTCTTAACTGGAAAGATATATCAGATTAGCACAGAAATATAGAAATTGTCATGGCATTTAATGATGGTCTAGGTCGTGACACATATTCTTTACACGCATCTTAATAATCTGAAAAAAAACAGATCCTTCAGAAATAGAGTGAATATACAATATAAGAAAACAGCAGACTCAGTTTTATTGGGCACGAAGAACTAATGGTAGTGTTTTAAATTATGATTTATACTTGAAAAATATAGAAAAATATAATTGATTCTCCACTCTGTCAACAACATCAAAACTGTACAGCTTTTCTTTCTAGAATGTCCTATCTACAATAACCAAAAGATAAATCCGATGTAAACACCCTCACGTTTTTGTGCAATAATACATAATACTCTGCTGAACGGTAATAGCAATATCTCTCTATAGACAAATGATTTCATCCTTAAAGCAGTAAAACAATTTTTGAAAGACACCAAGTTTGGATATCACTTGCAGTGACATAATTTGATTAAAACCTGTTGCCAACAGGTTAAATCCAATTTTGTCACTTCAAGTGATCTCCAATTAAGATATAATATGTAAATGTGCTACTGGAAACTTGGAGGCATATGGGTATTCGTCATCAATTAATTACAAAGGTGCATCCTGGTGTTCATCTCTCTTTCATCCCAACCTTTTATATTTCCAACCTCTTATATTTCCAACCTTTCTATTTCTTATCTCCATATGATATATTTCCTATATCCATATTATATCTCTTTTGTTCTCAATAGCCCTTACTATATTATACACTGAGCCGAAGTTATAAGTGGCCACTTTTCAATTTCATTGTTCTGAGTAAGCGCTTATGATATTGAAATGAATTTTTGCCTAAATATACGCATTTCTATGGACTAAAGTTAAACGTTGCTTTGGAAGAGTTTTCTATCACTTTACAATTTTTGGGTTCGAAAATGCAAAAATCAACGTTTTGAAGAAAATAAGCGTGTTGATTGCAGTTTTTATTAAATTGTACAGGTGATTAAAAACCCGTCTAGGGTACTTGGAAAACACCTAATACTTGTATGTTTGCTTATGACATATGTTTTCTGATTTTTTTAAAAAGCTCATTTTCCACATTTTCCTATATTTTCGAACAAAATCATCATCTTACATACCAAAATCATTCATACAATGATTTTGGTATGTGAGATGATGATTTTATGTGAACATAGTTGACCAAACAAATCACAGCTTGATCAGCCCATTTTCTAACGATATGTTTTTTTCAAAACTGGTATCCACTTCCGGATTTAACGTGAAACGTTAAAAGTCATTTTAATAAAATATGTATAAGATTTTTAAATGTTTTTAAGTATAACCGTGATGCATAATCATAATAAATAATCGCTGAAAATGTCAATGCCGTGTGGCAGATAATAAAATGTACACATCAAAGCAACGTGTGTATTCAAATCGCATGGTTAAAGCTAAAGCTGCTGATATAGGCTCTCCTCATGTTAATGTAGAAGAGAAAAGAAGAGTTCAATTGTCACAAAACTTTTGATCCGTTTTCATCTTATATCACAGCTGCGAGCTAATTAAAATATAAATGGATTACATATCTGAGGAATATTTTATATCACACTAAAAAGTGTGACTTTTTGAAATCAGGGTACCTTTACTCCAATTTCGTCTGTGCAAGATCTACCAATCATTTTGAAATGACATAATTTGCAGAGTCTCAACAAATCCTTGGATTTTTTTTTATGAAATTAAAATTTTATAAGAGCGATTTTTACTCTCTGAACAGGCGCAAAAAATTAAACAGCCACTTATAACTTCGGTTCAGTGTAAACTGCCACAGTATTGCCATGCACAATATTTTTTAGCTTTCGTTAAATTAATTTTATAATGTTGTTGTAATATTTGAAATTTGTACTGATGTTTCTCGGGGGGGGGGGGGGGGGGGATAACTTTGTTCACATGGGTTTTTACCTACGTGTGTCCTTTTTTCTGTGAAGACACCTGGATTACTGAGGCTAAACAATGTCAGGTAAAACAGCTAAACCTACGTTTAATCCTGTAATGTGCCAATACTGCTTGTTTTATATTTTATTGTTGCAGAAACACACCTTCAGGACTGACAAAATTAATAAGGCAATACAATCTGTAAAGACTTGCTAGTGTTTTAAGATAAGATTCACACATTTAAACTTTCAAAATGAGACTGAGTGCTTTATTTTAAATGATATATATATTGAACGTTACACATACAAACGTAAGTGCAACAGTCAATAAACAATTTTAGGAGGAAAGGTCTGGAAGGCAGACTCGCAGAAGGTAGCATGATTTTGTTAGTCAATTACATGTACATTCAAAGATCAACACATCCGCATTAGTTTCAACGTATATAATATGAATTTAAATCCTAGAATATATTTAAAATTCCTGAATTTGGGATAACCTTATATATGAACGGAGTGGGTACTTAAATTTTCGAAAGCAGGTCTGTACCATGCTAAGTAAATCACCCTCTCTTCCCCACCTTGTCCCCACCGTCTCTCCCCACCCCCTCTGTGCGGGGCATTTTTCGACAATCTGGGGGCGTAGTACTGGATTGTATCGATTCCTAATCTTTGCACCCTTACTTACTCATGTGACATAGGTAATAGAGTTAATCTCAACAAAACCTAGATACTTTGTTTACATCTCTTAATGATATATATGTGAGCGAGTTCGGTTAAAATCCATCCATTAATGAGATATGGTTCATTCAAAAAGTAAGTGAGTATGATCAGGAAATACCACAATCACATACTGCAGAACAACCTAAGAAGAGCCACAGAACATTTAAATTAACAATACATCTGTAAGACAACAATAGCAAATCAACCAGCTTTCTCTTCCTCTAGAATGGACACAAAGTAATGTATAACAAAACATAGACAAATACAGAACCCCACAACCAATCGGGAAGTGCATTAAAAACAGATCAACAGCAACAGAACCATCGCCTTAGAACGGACAGCAGCCTAAGCCACCGAGAGGCTTTAACGCATTTTACTAGCGCTAAATCTTCACCCTAGATTCTGTTTTTGTTAAAACACAAAATTGTTTAGCTCGCATGGAGGCTTTATAACTAATGCAATGTATCATCACAGAGAAACAATCAAATTAAATCAACACATTATGATGATACAAAGAAAAAAGGGTTCATGACTCACAGATAGTCAGTGCTAAAGAAAACCTCAAGTTGAGCTACGGTGGCCCCAGCCAACGACAAGCATCAGGCAACAACCAACGGATTCAAGCTTTACGTCAGGGTCATCATTAAGTCTGATGTCTGACCAACCGTCGTGCAATGAAAGAGGAAACCATAGCTGTCAACCGTGATTGGGTTCACAACCGGGCATGCAGACTGTCGCGTGAATTTTTTTCGTTGAAAATAATAGCAATGTCACCATAGTCTGGACTATTCTATTCTATCTCCCAGTGATATCTGTGTTAGTGTCACAGAGTCTAGGTAATATATTTATCTATATTTATATTGGCTTGTGGTAGAAGCCGCTTTAACAGTGACTTGGCTTTAGGAATGGAGCATGTGCTTTCCAATGCCTCTAAGGTCTCAAACAGCTGCAAATTTTTTTGATTAAACCTTACAACCTTTCCGAGCCGGGAATCAAGCCCAGGAGCTGGATTCTACAGGAAAATGCTCTATGACCGTTGTTAAGCAAGGCAGTAGAAGTGTATTATATAACTAGACCGTGTGACATTATTCCAGTTTAAATCCACTCATCCTCTTAGGAGATATGGTACAGACAAGGATTTTTGAAGACCCCCAGTGACCTAAGATTATTGTTGAAATTGCCAAATTACAAACAGTTCTATTCACACACTAACGCCGATGGAGAATTGCAACAAATCCCAATATAACGCCAAGTCTCTCAACTCCTCCACCCACCTGGTGGAGAACATAAAATCATCAGAGAATGACTTGCAAAAATATTTATTTTATTAACTCAAACCAGTGACCATATTACAGGTAAAAAAAAATCAAGATTTTATTGTTCCATTCAGCATAATAGTAGGTGTCATTAGCAGTTTTGGTGCATATACTTATGATTAGCATGTTTATGTATTGTTAGGGAATTTTGGCACCGACTTGTTTCTATTTCGTAAAGTCGCGCTGATAAGCCTGTCAATTCTGGTGGGATATCTTAACATATTTGAAAGGTCTCATTAATAAATAGTACTATGTTTGGTATTATTTCATCAATCAAGTTTGTCATTGATTCCCAGGATTTTGCAATGCATACAAACATTTGGAGACATTTCGCAGTTGGTATGATGATGAGACAATTTTTCGTCTTCCCATTGGCTGATTTAAATAGTAGCTTACATATGTAGAGGGTGCTTCACTTATAACTTTGAATATGATTGGTTAACGCTGATGTTATTAGATGGTGCTTCTATCGGCTTCTATCACGTGCCTTACGGTATGTAAGTTTTCGATATTTGAAAAAGAGCTAACCTCTTGGCTCTCGTTTGTGGTGTATAACTGTGAGTTTGTCACTTTCCCATAGGTATCCTGGGTCAGGTATGGTACTTGATTGTATCGATTCCTGATCGTTTCACCCTTACTTATTTTGAACTCAGGGTTTTAATTAGTTTCTACATGTAGAAATTACTTTATTTTGCCTAAGATTATATGCATTAAACTAAAAGTAGCTTTGCACTTTTTAGTATCGAATATATCCATACTCGTTTTGATTTGAAGCAAATTAAATATTGCAATGAGTCGGCCATCACTTGCCGTAACATAATTCATGAAAATCTTTCTCGAGTTACCTATGCTTTCATTAAAAACACGAAATCAGCAGTTTCTCAAATAATCTCAGGTAAGCTGGGGATTTGAACACGCTATCTTAGGGGCCTTCGAATATCCATAAAATTTAGTGCCAGACATTTTGTCTTTGACGCTAGGTTAGTTTTTGGCAGTATCTTAAAGTTGCTTCGCGTCAAAATGGTCTGCCTTTGGAATAAAACAAAAGTAATCTTAAGTCCACTCTAAAAGTAAGTAAGGGTGCAAAAATCAGGAATCGATACAATCAAGTACCACACCTGACCCAGGATACCAATGGGAAAGTGACAAATTCACAGTAAGACACCACAAACGAGAGCCAAGAGGTCAGCCCTTTCCCAGCAGGTGACCACAAGGCACATATAAACAGACGCGCACAAAGACACATCAAACACAAGACAGAACAAAAACATAAAAGATTCACAAAAGAAGTACCGCCTTGGAACGGTCTATTTAGTGGAGGGCCTAAACCGGTTTAACGGCGCCAACCTCACCCTTAATTCAGATGTGGATCAAGACACATAGATATTTGGTTTGCATGAAAGACCCCTAACTTATCAATGTATCATCTCCTAAAACATATAAATCAAGGTATAACAAGGAGATAAAGCAAAGATAAGGACTCAACAGTAAATAAAACTGAATACCGGAGCAAAAGAAATCAAACAGGTAAACCCTGGTGGGCCCAACAAACAGCCAAAGCATCAGACCCCTACCATCTCATCAATAGATAAGTCTTTAAGTCGGAACAATCACAGAGTCTGAAGTCAAACCCACCAGCGTGCAATTAAAGAGGAAAGCAAAGTTGCCAACCGTGATTGGGTTGACCACCAAGCATGCAGTCTGTTGTGATAGCCTTATTACTGATTACTTTTGATTATGTATTCAGCAGTAATTCATTTGGACATTTACTGATGACTGATAATCAGGAAAATTTCGCGAGGGCTTTATTTTCGCGAAACCTCGAAATGTAGGTAAATCATGCCAAAGTCGGGAATTTTTTACTTGGCAAATATGTCTTTTAACGCTGTTTGCGAAAATAAGTATCGAAAGTATGTAACATGTTTATCTAAAAAAGTCCCATTGGCTCCTAAAGGTAAATGGCATGAAAACACTGTAAAGCTACGTTGGGTTTTAAGTAATATAATTATAAATTTTGCTGCTGGAATTCTTCAAGAGAACTGAAAACACACCGCAAACCCAGAAGAAGAATAACTACGTTATAAGTGGAAGATTCCAACGAGATATAAAATACTAAAGCTCTGTGACAAACTCGACCTACAATTGCCATTTAGAGGACATCCATCAAACGTATGTCAAATTAGCGATGAAACTGTAACAACACCTAAATTAATTCGGAAGAGCTAATCTCCTTAGACAGACACTGTCTACAAGGGGAATAAGTTGGGGGGTTTTCATCAGGCTCCGTTAGAGATCCCCTTCACTGCCATAATACACCATTAAAGACCCAAGTCTGGAGATTCCCTGGTAGCAAATAAATAGAGGATATTTACTTTTTTGAGGTGAATACCAAATATATTTCATCGAGTGTGTTGAAAACATCAGAATTTTCATGAGTGCGCAGCACGAATGAAAATTTCGATGTTTTCAACTCACGAGATGAAATGTATTTGGTATTTACTAAAAAAAAGTAAATTTTCTTTTTATTTCATACTTTTTAGAAGATTTCGATATATCTACAGTTAATTAATTTGTTAACCATGCTTCAAGCCGAATCACAATAATGTAAAAGAAGGCAAAGGAGTATTTGTCACAGAATACCTGGATCAATCTACATGATCTATAGTCATCAGGACTTACAGATAAAAAGAAATTTATTCAGCGTCGAAGTGAATGACAAGTGACGTCATAAGCGACGTCATAAGTTGTTGATGACGTTGCGTAGCATATGTTACATGCATTGCCTCACTCACTGAAGCGGGAGGTGTAGAAAATTCAAAATCGAAAAAATTCAGCAAATCTGAATCATTTTGGTACCAAAATGTTCCTCATGCTGTAACTAAGAAAATGACTACCCACACTTGATGTTTTTGTTCACAAATAAGAAAGTTATAGGCGTTTGAACTTTCGAAGTGAGCTGCATTAAGTGCATAGAAAAGTCAGAGGTGATCCAAAAAACGCTACAGTGAAAATATAGGCTGATATCAATCACTAGTGATTGATATATCATTTCACTAGTGATTGATATCACTTTTATTTGTTTTTGATATGCATTGATTTCACTGCTAATAAAAGCGTTTCTTGCACAACGGATAAGGATATCTAAGATTTTACCCTGTGATAGAAAAACTTATCTTACTCATGCTATCTTACCCAGGACGTCAAGTAACGTCACCATGTGAAATGCATCCTAGCGTATTCAGGGACTTCTGGAAGCTTATTTTAAAATAAATAAATAAATAAATAAAACAGTGGTGTGCAAGAAAAAGAATCGATTATTCGTGTGAGGTTAGGATAGAAAAATCCGTCCCTCGGGATCACTGTTTGACATCACTCTGCAAGCCTCGTGATACCAAACGGCGTTCCTCGGGACGGAATATTCTATCCTTCCCTCACATTCATGATAGATTTTTATAGTTCCTATCAGCTAACTCCCAAACGTCATACGAAATCGAATGGTGGTTCGCTGGTGGACCGAGAATGGCCTGATACTGTATGCTGTTTGCTTGGTTGTGCCCCTAATGTCATCTGTGATCAATGAAGGCCAAGATCGGTCTGCATGTAAGAGCCGTGCTAAGTCGGGCATTCTAATGCGGAGGCAATACAAGTAAAAAGAGCACCCATTAGAATAAAATGCAAGATGCTAGACACTTAAAATAGTGTCGATTTTTATACATGTTTTGATAACTCGTACACTTTTTAGGTTGAATCTATTACTTTGTCCACGCGATAGAGACAGAAAAGAGTTTTGTAACTCATTCGTAAACGATTGAAAAGGAACGGATAGAACATTTTTCTTCTTCTTCCTTTTCATTCCCAGTGATATCATGAATAATGGCTTTCTAAAAATGTCAAATAATAAAACTTGGAATATAAGCTTTTAACAAACTTGTCATTTACTCACTTTTCAGATGAGACAGTTCTAGTTAAATCGTCACAGAAACCCCAATTGTTGTCTTTATCTATTATATCTCAAAAATGGTACATGTAACCCCAGGTCACCTTCATCCCATTTTACCCCCACCCCTTTTGTTGGGGTGGGTGGGGGCAATGGTCAAGGATTGTGAATAGCGAGTTGCAAGTGAGCAGTACAATGCAGCGCTGAAACAAAATTGGTGATGTGATTTGCCCTTAATAATTTGCATGTGCATTAGAAATCTTAGTTATAAAAAGCAACTTGATTTGTATTTCGACTTTTTTAGGGAAACAGTTAATTGTACAAAATCCTGGTTTACCGAAGGTAGTTGACTGACATTTACATAGGTACATGTATATTAGTAAGCGTTTGTAAATCGACCTTTTCGTGTAGTGCCAATTTCTACTAGCTTATGTTATTTTTGTAAATATCAACTAGTTCAACACCAAATGCAAATGCACCAAGTGCAACAAACGTGTGCCCATTCGCAGCAAATCCCATTATCATATTTGGTGCATTGGTGCATTTGGTGCCAAAACAACCACCTACAAGCATATCGCATGCGTTATTTACTAAATCACTTTAACACGCGCCAGTGTTCCGATATCGTCATGGGTGCCTGTTATCATCGATAGCTCGTCGGTGCCAATGCCATATTGTATCAACTGATTGCAATCTTCGCCTCGACCAGGGGGAAAACAATCCGCGACCAGCGCAAACTCTTGTCCAAATTAGCGATACACCTTGTTATTCAATCTTCTGGATTGCAATAGAAACTAGGATATGCTGTCCAGATGAAATCTTCGCTTGCAGCGAAGATTTCAACTGGTCATCACATCCGCGTTTGGCCTACTATATAGTTTCTTCGTGTAAATAGGTACCTTTTCTAAAAGCCTATTTAACTATATATCAACAAGCTCTGTATCCATGATAAGCCTTTGATCTATTGCTACTTAACTCTGCTTGAATCTGATATATCTAATTGTTTCCTTTTCCTCCGATCGCCTCCATGCTTTCTATCTTATGTGAAACAATATTTTAGTATGTAATATGGAATCGACATGCTGTCTGTGCTATACTTTACATTCTGAGGGGATTTACTTGAAATAATGAGAAAACTATGGAAATAAATGAATTTCTTATTGGATAAAAGGGCGCCAATTACCTGGCAATTACTTAGAATGATTTGTTCGACGTTTTGGAGTGTGTTGCTCGTTACTATTGCAGGCGTAGCAAGCAGAGAACCAATTCGTCAGACGTCGAGTGGACGGGTGCGGGGGTTTGAAACGGAGTCTCTGCCAGGACATACCGTGGAGATTTATCTTGGAATACCATATGCTAGGCCCCCTGTTGGGCAGCTAAGATTCGAGGTAATGCCGTTTAAACTCTAAATATCCGGATATGTAATTAAGTTCTACATTCTGTTATGATAGCGTGCACGACGTATTCTATCATCGGGAAAGCATTGAAAAAACTGGCACAGGCTTAATCCATATAAGCATGCCGTCATTTTTGTGGGGCATATACAAACAGTGCAGACCCAGATCAGACGCAACCTGTGGCGTCTGATCAGGGGCTCCACTGTTTGCTTACAATATGTTCTATCAAACAATTTATATAAAAATCAATATACCACACAACAACCCTTAAAGAGGAACTGGACTGGTCCAAATGATAAGAGTGGGATTCGGCTGAAATGGGTTAAAATGGGATTTCAGTGATTTTGAGATACAACTTATGAAATAGACGAATAAACTAGGGGTTAAAATGAGGGCTGAACTAGGAACATCTTGCGTGCGATATGAGCGCCCGTTAATTTGGTCACTAACTGATGCCCCCGTTTGCTTATTCACGTACGGCACTCGCTGAAAGATGTTGCCATGACGGGCATTTTTGAAAATGAAAAGAGCCCACATTTGTCGTATATTGTCGTTCAGGTTTACCTCTCGTCTGTGACAGTTAGACTAATTCCACGCCCTAAGAAAGGAATGAAGTTGGTGCTGGAAAACATTTTTATCATGTGATAGTATAAAAACAGTGATGCGTAGGAACTTTCTGTATATCTCAAATGAAGTTAATACAAATATGAGCCGCGACATGAGATTTCCAACAATGTGCGACCAGCAAAGCCTCAGATCAGCCTGCGCATAAGCATATATATACATGTACCAATATCTCATGGGCTTGGTAATATATTGCAACTTTCCTATAGAATGTATCAAGGGTGGCCTTGGTAGTTGGAAAAAGAAATAAAACCTATCATCAGCGATTTCACCGAGTTTTCGTGATTGACAGACGTCTCTCGCAAGCGATTTTTTCCGAATAATCGCTGCTGAGTCTGACAGACGTCTGACACCAGCGATTTACCTGACTTTTCACTATTGACAGACGTAAACGTATCAGCAGTCGACGCCGAGAATGAAAACAAAAATAGCGACTTTTTATAATAACTACGGAAGGAACTGTTACAGTGATCTCAGCATGTTAGCTTTTTAACGAAGGAATGGATTTTTTATTACAGATGTAATCATGTTGGCATGCAATTTATTACATAATCAAATGTCTAACTCTACGGTTGTTAAGATGATATTATTATAACTTGTCATGCAAAGGGCACCACGTGAAAATTACAGGATATGGCTCGAAAGTTACCGGTACCAGTGGCACTTTCGGCAATCAGTTGTTTGTGATAAAAGGAGCCTGTCAACTGAAAAAAAAACTATTTCCATTTTCTTCAATGAGTTGGTACATCGAGTAGTGTTTCCCAATAAAATGAGCTTACGGTATCCTGTATAAGTTACAAGTTGGCATCTGCGTACAGCGGAGATTCACTTCAGTCTGAACATCTGCATCGTCTGATCAGAGTCTTAGTTTACGCCGGAAGATACGTTCGAGCCGGGGCTACCCACAGAGTGCTGAACGAAGACTCTGATCGGACTGGGCGTACGCGCAGGCAGATTTGAATCTTCGATTAACGCAGATACCAACTTGTACCTTTTGCTGGACACCGTTTTTTATCGATTGAAGCAATGCATAATCGATCATGCGCGGATCAAGAGGGGGACAGGGGTCCGGACCCACCCCCAACCCCTACCCCCCCCCCCCCGAAAAATCGCAAAGCTATAGGGGGTCTTAGCAATACTTGCCCGGATCCTCTGGAAATCAAAAAGCTGCCAAGCAAGCATTCAATGTCGGGCCATCATCGGCACGCCAGTTAAACGCCATTTAAATGGCGTTTCGCTGGCGGGCAGATGATGGCCCGCTAATAGTGGTATTTGGATCCTCCTTCCACTCATCAACTAAAAAAACAAAACAAAAACAATCGTTGTCAAAGTTGAACCCCTTTCTGGATCCGTGCATGATCGAGTATGGTTTTCGTTGATCGATTAAACATTTTTCTTTCTTTAAACAGTAAGTTAATTTTTGCTATGTTTGGGCACTATACTAAACTTAATGTTGAAATAAATGCACACCGCGTAACTAAAACTTATTTTTGGGAGACGCCCTTATTTGTAAATGAAGTCCAAATCCCCTGTACAAAAGAATAACTTAGTTGTTTTTCCCTATGAATATACCCATGTGTACCCCTATAGATACACGTGATATATTTGCATCGCTATGATGATATATACTAGCCTATAGGACTATCTATATCCGCTGGTTCAACGAAAATCTATTCCGCAAACCTCACTCGTCATCACTTGGACACATACACGCACACGCGCAATTGTAAAAGTCTATATGGGTCCTAGACCGTGCCGTATTGAAAGCAGGCAAATATAAGGCTTAAGCATGAAACCTGCATGTACATGTAGCACCTTCCATTTCAATTCATCGACTCTTTTTACCTACGAGGTAATTTGCCATGGTTCTGTCGTCTGCTGATTTATTTTTCAAAATCGTATTTTTTGATGTTGTTTTTTTTTCTTTTTTTTTCGGTAATACCAGTAGAGTGTAAAGAAGTTTGGATCCAGATCATGCCCATCGGTCTAAATTGTTTGCAAAGGTTATCAGCAGGCGACACTAGTAAGAAAATAGTTTATGACGACAATTCAAGCAAATTAGAGAGTTGACGAATAATAGTGAATCGGGGATAAACATTAAACTTCAAGAGCATCAAATATTTACCTGCTTAAGATATTTCGCTGATAAACTTTGTCAACAGATGAAGCCAAGTTCAGGCTAAAATGTTGGGCATTATCTGAATCCATACTGTTTGAAAACCGACTTGTATTCCTGAAAGACATATTTTTAGAAAATTATTATCTCGAAAGAAAATTCAGCAGAGGACAACAACAACCCAGCATTTTAGGTTTAGACAATACTATTACTTGAATCATCGTTTTTTTAGATGTACATTGAAGTTTATAAGTCAGTATAAGCAGTGAATCATAGGCCAATGCGCGAAGATTGGTCCAGTTAGCAATTTTAGCGTGAGCTGCGACTGTCTTCATCAGTTTAAACACGTGTTTTGTGTGCTCAAAAGAACCGTATCATCGAGAGGGATGTTTTGAGTACACGCCAATTTTTTTTGCAAATATTTTTGGTTGAGAAAAAGGAAAACATAATTTTCTGTTACGCGCTCTTATCTGTAGGAGTGACGGACTACCTCCGCTGACCCGTACATGTATAAGCCATGTTTTATTTATATCGTTAGGTTCACTTGGGGACTAATTCAAAGAGAAGCGGCAAAAACACACCAAAATTCCATCTAATCCCAACAGACCTGAATCTATCCTCTAAAAATCAGCTCCGAACCGTCCGTCTGGAAAACACATTAAATTTGATTTAATTGCTTTTTCTTGCAGTGGGCAAGAGAGTCTGCAATCAAACTTATAAGACAGTTCATAATTAAGTTATTTTTCATGCTTAGGTTAGATAGTTTATCTGTCATTTAGCTGTGTATAAACAGCAAACTGAAATGCAAGACTTTTTATGAGTTGTTCAGAACTATAGGTCACAGGAAGATTTGGGGATAGATTTTAGTCTGTATACAAAAAGTCACATGTATGTGGAAAAAAATAATTCAATTGCGCGGTCTATATCTAAATTCAATTCTCTTATTTATTTTTCAATTAAAATCAACATTAAAGAATAATTAGCAAAAAACGGGGGTCACTTAAGTCCTGGAAACACTATAGTATATAGAGTAGTGAATAATGCGTCCATTACGAAACATGTAATTTGTCACAAATAATAATTATAAAAAAAAAACAGAAAATAAAAAAGGTCATTTTTCTGTAACATATATACTATAGTTAAATTCTATCTACATGTACATAATTGATCGTTTGAATAAGGCGATGATCGACCATAATTGTTTTAGCCGAGTTCAACCACTACTTTGAAGTATTTACAACATTCATTTCAACTAAAGTATTGCTCACGGTAAATCACTTCGATTTATAAGCACAATAGAGATTCTAGTCCACTGCTAAAACGAGTCATGAATGAACATCATAATAAAAGCTTGAATTGAAAAAAACAACAAAAAACATACCGATTTCTGGTTGAGTAAAAAGGTGTATTTCTGTGAATATGGTTATTCCTATTATTCTGCCAGCCAAGAGTAGGAGTGACGTCATGTTTTGTTTGCAAAGTTATGGGACTTACCTGTCATGACAGGATTAATATCGATTCGAGTTAGCTCAAGTGGTAGCGAGGGGGATTATTGCACTACAAAGAAAATGTTTAAGGTTTGAATCTCACTGACTGCTCTTTTTTTATTCATTTTTTTTATTTTAATTTTCGGAGGGAGGGGGGGGGGCGACTGATTTTATTATTCTCTTCATGTCTTATTTTCTTTTTATTTATTTTTTAATTTTTTTTTATCCCTTTAACATGTATAATGCACATATATAAAACGTCTGTAACAACACAAACCACTGTAAAGTTGGAAATATACGCGAATAGCTATTCAGACCCCTCTCCCCGAAAATAAAAAAAAAACTGAATAAAAAAGAGCAGCCAGTGAGATTCGAACCTAAAAAATTGAAGATATGGTTTAGTTATCCTCCTCGCTACCACTTGAGCTAACTCGAATCGATAGATCAAATGTGTATTAATCCTGTCACAAAAGGTAAGTCCCATAACTTTGTAAACAAAAAATGACGTCACTTCTACTCTTGGCTGGCAGAATAATACCGTTAATGATTATTTTATAATCACTAATCTTGCTAAGTTGGCCCTTTGTAAACAGCTTAGACAGTATTCAGTTTTAATACATAAAATGAACGTATTGTGAATGGATTCTGAGAGAAGTTGTAATTATATCAAACGAAAATATAAAAACTAAATGATCTGTTATGTCAAGGTGAATGTAGGTGAATATAGCATAGATGAAGTCAGCTATGTCATCAACAAAGCACAAACAGATCGCTACCACGAAAAAGATCTTCACACAACGTAATACACTCTAGAGCAACCCGCCATATTTGACATGAAGCCATAAGTATATGGGTTTCAAATAAGCCCTAAATAAGGAGAAAAATACACCAATCATTTGAAAGGATGAGAATGGTCTCAAATTAAAGCTGATCATCTCTACTTTCAATATCCAGGTATTGACACTTCGAAAAAGTGTAGCGGCATAGCGTAAAATGGGAATTTAATTCGATACTATGATTTTCGAAATCTATGAGGAAAATAATACAATCTTGCACACAAATTGAGGAACTTATGTTGTGTTGTGTTTTTTCCAGTTATGCAATTTAATTTTTGTGATAAGAAAAATAACTATACTTTTCTATCCTGTCATAACTCATCTTCCGAAATTTAAAACATCTGTTATCTTATTGGCTATTCAATTCTTAAAATTTAGGGCTGAGTTGGTTGGTAATTAGACCTACCTGGCACCCATTGGGTTATTTTCTCATGCATGCTAAATTGTTATTTCTCTCAGAATCTAAATGGAAAAAAGCGTTATTAAAAACCTGTTTGGGCTATGTGAAAATGCGTAGTTTCCTTGGCAATTCATAATGTGATTCTCAAGAATTGGGTGTACCAACAAAATACTCATATTTCAGCAGTGTCTCATCATTGAATACTATACGTGGTACCAAATAAAAAGTTAAAACTTCTCTTACTCATTGGTGAAATATGCAAGTGTTCTAATTTGTATGTTCATAACTATTAATGAAAACAATAGAAATGAGAGAAAATTGTAGAAAGTTAATGGGGTGTGTCTACCAAAGAACCTATATCACAGTTGCTTATTATCCCTTGCAACCAAACTTTATACAAAATTAATGCTACGACATGGCACCTTTAGTTAATGGTCCGATATGCAAGTTATCTTATTTGCATATTAATTAATATTAATGAAGACATTAGACATAAGAGGGAAATAACGTAGAAAAATGTATGGGGTGTACTAATAAAATTAGCTATATCTCATCTGCTACGTTTTCTATATTACGAATTCGGTACCAGATTAATGCTTAGACATAACAGGTTTTATATAATTCACATTTTGTAGCATAAGATAATTAACAATTTAGATCTTAGTGATCTTGTAAGTACTCTACCATTAATTTGACTTCGAATATTTCTTATTTTCTTACGTTTTCATTAGCATACATGAATATTTAAATCAGATCATTAGCATATTAAATAACAGAGTAAAAGAACATTACATTGGCTTTGATAAGGTACCAAGTTTTGAAGTTTATGATAAATGGTAGCTGAGATATGAGTAGTTTTGTAGGTAACCCCTCATTTATGTTTTCCACAATTTTCTCTCATTTATAAGGTTTTCATTAATATTCATGAATATTATAATTAGATAATATGCATATCATATCATTAGGTAAACGGTTTGTATCTTAGCATGCATTTGTTACCAAGTTTAGTTCTCTAGAGCAATTAGCTACTGAACTATGAGAAAATTTCTAGGTACATCCCTACCTTTTTCTCTGATTTTTCTCGAATATCTCACCTTGTCATGATTGTTTATGAATATTAGAATTAGATCATTTGCATATTAGTCCATTAGTGAAACATACTGTGTCTAAGCATACATTTGGTGCCAAGTTTTGTACTCTAGGGCAATTAACAGCTGAGATAATCGAAAATTTGAAGGGTGGATGCCTGTATTTTTTTGCAATTCTGCTTTCATTTCTAATGTTTTAATTAACATCATGTCATGCATACCTTTTTAAATTAGATAATGTGCCTACCAAATAATAGAATATAACAAAGGTATCTAGGCTTTGATTAGGTGCCAAATTTTGAAATTTGTGATAAATAAAAGCTGAGATGTGGGTAGTTTTGTAAATAGACCCCCATTATCTTTTTCTATAATTTTCTCTGATTTCTAATATTTTCATTAACATTCATGAATATGATAATAAGACAATTTGCATATCTTACCATTAGGTTAAAGGATTCTACCATAACATTTATTTGGTACCAAGAATTTTTGTAGGCACACACCCTAAATTGTCCTACAATTTTCTCTAATTTCTCATGTTTTCTTGATTATTCATGAGTAAAGGAATTAGATCATTTGCATATCAGACCAATGGATAATAGTGCTTTAACTAAGCATTAATTTGATTAGTACTCTAGATCAATTAGCAAATAAGATATGAGTATTTTGTTGGTACCCCCCTTATTTTTCTGCAATTTTCTCTCATTTGAAATTATTTCATTAATATTTATGAATATGCAACTTATGTGAATTGCACATCAGACCATTTGGGTAAGAACTCTTTGCCGTAGTATAGATTTAGTACCAACTTTGGTAGTCTGTGATAGTTAGCAGCTGATATATGGGTAATTTAGTAGGTGCAAACTTGAATTTTTCTACGAGTTTTCTCTCAAATACTAATGTTTTCATTAAATTAATGAATATGCAACTTATAAACTTTGCATATCGGACCTTCCAGTAAAAGTACTATGACATAGCTTAATTTGGTACCAAGTTTGTATCCTAGAATGAGTTGCTGGTGAGCTATTAGCAGTGTAGAAATGCACACATACAATGCGAGCTGGGTGCGGGGGCTAACATATATTCTAATCTTTGCCCTAGATTCTGCTGCAATTAAAACACAGATCATTTTAGCTGACAGAGGAGCTTTCAAATTTTTTTTACATGCACTACCTCAGATACATAATAAAACAACATTCAAAAACTGTAACAGAACTGAGAAATGGCCCATAACCAATAAGCGTTGTTGTGCAACGGTGAGCTAAGCAAAAGACAAGCACTGTGTACCAACCCAATAAAAACACATGAGTACATGCGTTACAATCATAGATCTAGGACTATTTCATAGCACCACCAGGAAGTGACATCATGTCACAGACAAACACATAAGTAAATGCTATGATCAAGAAATGTCACAATCATAGATCTAGGGCTATTTTATAGCACCACCAGAAAGTGACATCATGCCACAGACAAACACATGAGTACATGCTATGATCAGGAAATGTCACAATCATAGATCTAGGGCTATTTTATAGCACCACCAGAAAGTGACATCGTGACAAAGACATAGCGAATACTAGGTGAGTGTCTTTTGATATCAAGATTACCAAGCAAGGCTTTGAGAACGCTTGTAAACATCGCAAGGCTTGTCGAGCGATTCAACATGCGTTCTCAAAGCAGAGCCTGGTAAACTTGATATGAAAGACACGGACCTGGTATTCTATTTATCAGTTTTCGATTTTTGTGTTGATTCAGCGTCATTAGCGACGTCATTCAATAACTGCATTGTCGTCATGACCTGATAAAGGCACATGCCGTGAGTAGACAATGTTTATCAGGCAACGTACAGCAATGCAGTTAATATGAGAGGTAACTGATAAAACAAATACACGTGCGCAAGAAGAAACTGCGCAGATTGCCACTGGGGCTACCAAACTGGTCATTTTGGAAATATGTTTCTAGTAAACGGATTTGAAACCACTCAAAACAGGTAGACATTAATATGCATGTACGTTTTGTCTCTTTTGTCAAATGAACACTGGTGTTTAAGCAAATTCCCAATCCCCATTAATTCCTGGTAATACTATTAGACACATACTGTCATGAGCCCATTTGTACTATAGATCATTTCGCTCTCTTACTTACAAGAGTGAGACGAACTTTCTCTTAAATATATATGTGATGGTTAATATACATGTTTAACTTGATGAAAGGTTATTAATCAATTAAACAAAACTTTTGCCAAAGCAACATAATGTATAGCGACTGTTATGTTTTCAGTATCCGGAGGAAGTCGAGGATTGGACAGATATACTGAATGCCACCAAGCTACCTCCCGCCTGTCCCCAGAGTGACCAAGACAAAACCTACATTCAAATACATCTACCAGGTTTCGATTCAGAATCTGAAAACTGCCTTTACTTGAATATGTATGTGCCGAAGGTGAGTTTAAGGTTAATATATATGTCTAAAAGGTGAATTTATGGTTAATCTATATGTCTCAAAGGTGAGTGTATGGTTATCATATATGTACCAAAGGTGAGTTTATGGTTACAATATATGTACCAAAGGTGAGTTTTTAAACTTAAAAGTTAAAATATATGTCACAAAGGTGAGTTAATGGTTTAATTATATGTACCAAAGGTGAGTTTATTGTTTATAGATACATGTATGTCTCAAAGGTGAGTTTAATGTTAATACATATGTTTCAGTGTTGGATTTTAGGTCAATATATAGGTACCAAAGGTGAGCTTAAGGTTAATATGTATGTTCCAAAGGTGAGTCTATGGTAAATATATGTGTACCAAAGGTGAGTTTATGCTTAATATATATGTTTATAAGGTGAGTTTAAGTTTAATATATATGTTCCAAATGTGAGTTTTTGGTTAATATATATATATGTTCCTAAGGTGAGTGTAAGGTTTATATATATATGTATATATGTTTCTAAGGTATGTTTTTGGTCAATGTATATGTTTTAATTTTCATGTATGTTCCATAGGTGATCTTAAGGTAAATATATACATATGTCTCAAAAATGTGTTTATGGTTGCTATATATGTCTAAAAGGTTTTGGTTGGTTTGATGATTAACGTCTCAGTCAACAGCTATGGTCATGTCGGGACGGTCAGTTCACCTAACCACACTTTTTTCTGGGCAAGCTCGACTGAGTTGTTAACCAGTACTTAGTGCACATACTTTCGCTTGTAGTTGACAAGAATCCTTCTTGAATCAGCGGAAGGTAGGAGAATGGCCGTAGAAATTATTACATGATCAATCTCAACGAAAGTTTGGGAATGGGCGGGGATCGAACTCAGACACGTGACCCACTGCGCTACGCGACCCTCCATGTCTCAAATGTGATTATGTGGTTAATGTACATTTTGTATATGTTTAAATGGTGAATTTAAGGTTAATAGTTGAAATAAATGTTATTATGCTAAACTGTAAAACGTTCAGCGTTATTAATCTGTATTCAAGGTGGCCGATCACGTGGTTAGCATGATTAGGTTCACGGATTTCCTGAACCAGTTAAATCATTCATAACTTTCGTAATACTAAGTCAAGTTTCATGCGGTAAAGTGCAAAACACCTCATATTGTGTCAAAGTTTCTCCTTGGTCAGCTGTAGTTTCCCAGATTACCTCGACCAACTGAAGAAAAAATGGAATATTCTCCGCGATTGGGTACACACTTCAGTTGTTCGAAGTAATCTGGAAAACTGCAGCGAACCCAGGAGAAACCTTTAGACAGTTTTGTGCAGAAAAATATGAGGGTTTTTTTTGCACTTTACCGCATGAAATTCGACTTAGTATAACGAAATGTTTGAACGATTTTCCTTACCTGTGATGTCTGATTACTGGTTGCGTAAAGTCCGTGAATCTAATCAGGCAGACCACGTGATTTCCAACCTTGTGTATTATAGAAATGGTCAAACGAAGGTATGTGTTCCTAGGAGAGTTAAATGCTAACTGGTTACAAGATAAAGTTAAATAAAGGTTAACATTTTTTTCAATGTGAGTTAACTGTTAAAAAGCTCCTAGGGTTTTTTTTGTACCCTGCCTCTTAAAAAGAGTGGTGTTTTATGTAAACTCTTTTGTGAAAATTCGACGTTTTTCATCTAAGAGCTGATATAGGGAGGGTGTTGTTTGGGAATGAAGAAGGGTAAATTTCGTCAGATAACAATTTGATGCGAATTGAAATTGCATTTAGCTCAATTTTTATCTTTTTAAATAAATGGATAGATTTTGATAACATGAAACTGAAACTTGGTGGGAGGCATTGGGGCAACATGTGTTGTGAAAGGAAATAGATAAACAGTCCAGGACTGTGCTATAGAGTCTCTTACTGGTTTTCGGCACTTGAATTCAATAATTCCCAAATTTATTTCGAGTTGGCGGTCTCTTCAGATTATCAATGTCCGAATTATTGAGGTTTTAATGTAGATGAGAAATAAAGTTCACAACTGATTTGCACTATTTCTTGATACGACAGGCACAATACAGTAAAACCTGTGTAAAATGGCCACTTAAAAATAGATAAAACAAAGATCTTTATGGTAAATGGTAGCTTAATAAAGGTCGAAAGTATTGCAGAATGCCCCGATTTTTCTGCGAGACTTTTGACCTGCATTAAGCGATAATTTGTCTTGAAAACCAAATTTTGATCTTTTTAAGAACGGCCGTTTTACACAGGTGTTAAAAGACAATAAAGATGAATGGCATATATTAGCTTGATTTTTCAATTTGTTTTGACGTAATCGCGTGTTTTTAACTTTCCATGGCAACATTTTCCAGGGTAATAATTTACCTTTGTAGACCGGAAACCCCTTAACGGGTACTTTGGCATACAGTAACCCAGATGAAATGCCACACTTTTTGGGATAAAAGCAAATCTTCATGAAAGAAATCTGTCAAAATTTAGAACTTTCTATCAAATAGACAATCCCATTCTTATTCTATTAAAATCTGTCAGAATGAAAATGAGTAAGACCAAAAGATCAACGAACATCATCAATGACATCGGAGAGTCTCGAAGGATTATCCATTTAATGCCCATATCAAAGTTTCAAAGAAAATGATATTTTCCCATGGAAAGACAGTTGATTCAGCCCTTGAATTATCCACAAAATGGATTTTCGCATTGGGCAGTAGCGATTAAAATATGGGTTTAAAATTCTGTTTTTTCTATTCAAAATATAGGAAACTGAAAAAGTTTTTGACCCACCCCCGTGACCTAGGTTATTTTTTAAAATACTGTTGTAGTTTTACAATAAACAAATCATATAAAGATGGCATGCTTGGTCAAAGGGGGAAAGCTGTCAAAATGTTCGAAACAATGTATTATATAGAGGATATTTACTTTTTTGAGCTGAATACCAAATATATTTTATCGAGTGCGGTGAAAAAAATCAGTATTTTTCACGAGTGCGTAGCACGAGTGAAAATGCTGATATTTTCACCGCACGAGATGAAATATTTTTGGTATTTGCCGAAAAAAAGTAAAATTTTCTTTTTATTTTATAGGCTACTCAACGGAAATACAGTAATCACAACCTTACTTTTTACTTGGTCGTTTCTCGTTCGATTTGACTTTTGCAGTGTGTTTATTGGGTATAACATTGGGTGTAAACATAGTTTGCACCTAGAAAATGGCTTAGAATCATATTTTAACGAATGAAACGCAAAAAATCCGCATTTAAAGAAAGTCTATTGAGTGTGCCTTAGGATAGGCGTCACGTGCAAACTGGGGCTACGCCAGGTCAAACAGTGACGTCATTATGTTTGGTGTTGACGTCACAACATGCGTAGCGTTATTTCTGACAAATATACTTCACTTAAAACCTTATGTTAAAAAATCCCAGTCACAAAATTGCCAAGAAAGGCTTGTTTTGCTACAGTTCTATTCTATTCTACAGTGAAAATATAAATCGTATCAGTCACTAGTGAAAAAATACGATATTTTTTCACTGTAGAAAAATACCAATTTTACTCACATTTGATATGCATTGAATTCACTGCTTGTGATAAAATAAAAAAGCTCATTAGTCGCTAATTTTGTACAAACTTGTATTAATATCAATTTACAATGACATGTATACAGTATGAAATTATGAAACACTTCAGTAAATCAACATGAAACAGAACAGAAATTATCTGTTTGTAAGACTTTTATAGTAATGGACAGCATACTTATTTACAAAAAACAACAACAATGAAATATTCTAGACGGATTCTATACAATCGCATTACTCTCGTCTGAAGTTTTATGCTGCAAACATTATATTTTTATGTATTTAGTTGAATATTCGACGAAGCTTTGGCTTTCTGCGAAAATAATTGGTCACAAAAATTACCCTCACCGTAAACCATGAGGTCTTGGCATTAATATGCAGTATTTTTCAAATATTTATATATTGCTATCAGGTTTTGATTTAAGCTGAACAATACAGCTGTCATAACATTTTATCCTAGCCATAGGCTATCGAATTTTTAACAGATTGAATAGGAGACTGTCCGAGGTCCTTCATAGATAAACAAAATTGACTTTTTCTGTGCAGGTTTCAGAAGTTAATCAAAGGCTACCTGTGTTGGTCTGGATCCATGGAGGATCGAACCAGGCTGGTATGGGAGCGATGCTTGCTGGTGACCTGTTGGCAGCAAGAACCAAAATAATTGTGATTAACCTAAATTACAGACTTGATGCATTGGGTAAGAATCAGTTTACCATTTTAAGAGTTACCTAAAAAAATCTTAACACTTCCCTAAATGGATACTTTTACAAATAGCGAAGATCCAGAAAAAAATGCCGCATAATGCGATATTTCATCGGGTTATACACTGTTTGTTAGGGTAAGAAAAGATATTCGGATAAGAAAAAAATACAATATTATTTGAAAATTATAACCTGACGCCCCTCAATATATATTATGAACCATCTCAGGTTTATTCTGTTGTATCAGTGGAAGTACTCATAAGTATACAAACGGTTAACTGGTACTGATTTGTTCCCAATCTTACTTGCATAAAATCATTGAGTTTCGCTTAGAAGTCTTCTTCCCCCCCAAAAACAGCTTACCAGTTTCTCAGTTAATATTTACCTAGCTGATTCAGAGAGCACAGTGGCTCAGTGGTAGAGTGCTCGACTCGAAACCGAGGGGCCATGGGTTCGAGCCTCGTTGTGTCTTTGAACAAGACACATTAATCCTAGCTTAGTACCGGTTCAACCCAGAAAGACCCGTCTCTACATAACTGAAAGATTGTTGATGGACCGTAAAGAATCAAATAAAAACTCAGCTGATTCTTCATTGCAATTTTGCCCATTTTCAGGATTCTTGTCATTGGGTGATGGTGATAAAGAATTCCCAGGAAACCTTGGTCTCTACGACCAACTGATGGCATTACAGTGGATACACAAGAATGTTGAGCATTTTGGTGGTGATCCCAACAGAATAACACTCGCAGGGCACAGTGCAGGCGCACTGAATGTAGGGATACATATGGTATCACCCTTGACCAAAGGTGAAATAAATGATATAAACACTACTTATAGGGTTTCTTCGCCCCCCCCCCCCCCCCCGCCCTGAGAAATCACAAAGCTGCCAAGCCAGCATTCAGTTATGGACCATTATCGGCACGCCAACGAAAATGCCATTTAATGGCGTTTCGCTGGCGGGCCAATCGGCCCGCTTAAAGTGGTTTTTGGATCCCCTCTCCACTCATCATCATTAAAAAGCAAACGTTGTCAAAGTTGGAACTCCTCTGACAAAACTTTCTGGATCCGCACACGGTCCTCGTCACGAAAAATCTGTCTTTTTGACACGATTGTTAGAAAATTAGCTATTATATCTTGCTACAAAATCAATCTTATATTCCGACGAGGCCCTTATATACTGATCAAAAAAAAGAAACTTTACACTTTCTAAATAAAAATTTTACCAATTTAACGCTAAATCATTGCAAATATAATAGACGGATGGCTGAGAATGGGTTTGCTCCCCCCCCCCCCCCTAGGGAATTTTGCAGACATATCCTATCTTGTAGAGAATTGAAAGCCGAGTCTTTTAAGAGATGTTTGCACTCTGTGGTCCGGGGCGTTAGTCTGTAAGAGCCTGTAACATACGTTACTTAATCAAACTAAGAAAAAGTAAATTGAAAGTTTGGGCTACAAATTAAAGACATTCAAATATTTATTTTTAAAAATCATTCATATAGTCTGCATACTGGATATCTTAACTTTGTATGACAGCCATTTGAACAAAATTGCGGCTTCCTAAGGTGTCATATGCGTTACATAAATCAGATAACCCATTAAAATTTGCAAGTGTGGCTAACATCATTTACATTCACAATCTCTCTGTGTGTTTTACAAAATGTTTTTAACCATGTCTGACTAGCTTATGCAATTGGCTAACAGAAAAATTAAAGTTTGCTTCCCTAGCTTAAATATTTTTTTCTGAAATAAGCAATTTAACAACCCTACCCCTACCCAAATTTAAGGTGAAATGTTTGGTATTAAAACTAAAGTAAAAATAGTTAAAACATATTTGCTGTTGATGAATGTGTTTCATTGTTTGGGATTAATTTGCTTATATGAAAAGACTCATAAATCTGCAAGTTTGTTGCAAAATTTTTAATATCAGAAGCTGTAACATATGTTACCTGATGTAATAAATGGGCAAGCTCATTGTCTTTACGTAAGATATGCCTAAAAATGTTTTAATCTCCTCGAGGGAATTTTGCAGACATATTCCTTCTTATAGTACAACTCAAGCTGCATCGAATAAGGGATGTTTGCACTCTCTATGTTGGGGCGTTAGTCTGAAACAGCGTGTTACATGCGTTACTATATCAAATAAAGGAAATGTAGTTTGAAAGTTTGAGCTAAAATTGTGAAAAAAACTCGCAGCTTTTGGATATCTTACATTGTTTAGGGATTTTAAACTGGCTCCTATGATAAAGACTTATAGATCTGCTAGTTGTCAGCAAGTTTTAAAGATCAGAGAGCGTTATATATGTTAGCGTGATAAGTAAAATCATCAAACAGTATTTTGACATCAAGCTGAGTAAGGGCCTGCTCATTCCTAATCCCCTTTGGAATTCTGCAGACAAATTACATCTTATGTAACCATTCAAGGTGCATTTAATAAGAAATGTTTGCACTTTGTAAGTTGGGGCGTTACCCTGTAACAGCTTGTTACATATGTTACTATATCAATTTGAGAATAAGAAATTTGAATGTTTGAGCTACCAAAAGAAGACAATAAAATTATCTAATAAATTGACATTCTTATAGTCTTTATACTGGATGTCTTTACTACATATGGAAGCTGTTTAACATTAATACGGCTAACTGTGGTGTTATGTGCGTTACATGAACCTTATTAAAATTTAAAAGCTATAATTGTGGCTATCGTCATGTAGTTAAACAACTACTATGATATGGTTTCAAACTGTTTTATTAAATTTTACAAACATATACTCAATTGATGAATAGGAAAAACCAACTTTGCTTTTCTATCTTAAATATATTGTCTTATAGGAGCTAATACACAGCCCTACTCCCAGTTTTACAGAGAAGCGATTTTTTTATTACCGTTTAAGTAAAACACATGAAAGCGATTACAACGTGTGGATATTTTTCATTTTCTTAGTCTGTCTTGCTCATATATCTACAAGATGTCATTAAGTTAAGGTTAGGACACTTAATGTGTACTTATAAGTCTTTGGTGCCAAAACACTAGGAATTATATTCATTTCTGATTATCAAGCCCATGGACTGGTGTTACAGATGTTATCAATGACCTTTTGGACACATTTCCTAATACTGTGCATATAATGCTAAATATAGAGCCACAAATAGAAAAGATAGTTTTACATTTTTACAAGAAAATACAATAAATGAAATGGTCCAAACTATTTCTCATCGATTTAACACTCATGTTAAACGTTTGTCGTTGTCTGCTTCTGTGGTAATCATTATTACCGGGTATCACACACCTCCTTCCAACTAGAAGAATCATCACACAATATTTCAATCATTTACTAATATAAAATTTTACCACCAGTCCACTCAAAATTGATGAGCCATTATCAACTTTCCAATTTTGCCATTTATGGCTTGGAACATTTGAAAACTTATATAAATTCCTAATAGCTGGCTCTTTGAGTATGTGTTTCAAGTGATACTCTGCAAGTAGGAGAAAGACTAAAGCTTTACAATGAGGAAAACTATGCCATTAAGAGCAATAAGAACCTGGACTGATGTACCTTGATATTTCTGTGATAAAGAATCATATCTTAGCTGGTTAACTTTTATAAATATAGCCTTTCCATACATGCAACCCACATATTTTCATCTAATAATGTCTCTGCACTTATTATCTTTCCCCAAGCATTCAAAAACTTATTTGAAGTCTTAGTACTTCTGAAGTGCTGTAACCGAGGTAACTCTTTCCCTTCAGATAAACGAACTAGATGCATCACAGCAGGTAAAGCAATGAAATGCAGGATGAAAAGAGAGCAAATTAGACCCTTTCAATTCAATGATTCACTAAGTTTCTTAGATAAGAGCGCTTATTAAAGGATGTAACATATATAACTTGTCATAATAAATGAGCAAGGGCATTGTCCTGACATCCTTTTTGATTACACAGTCAGAGGCAAGTGTTTTCAATTTCAGTGTTTTCAATGGATCATGAAATGAGGCACCTTATCAACTTGTTTACTCTGTATAAATCTTCCATAGAGCATAATATAGAACTACTGGTTATCCCATTCTACCTATAGTCCACTTTCCTTCTTTTGAATGCAACAGCTAATGATATTGCTGCGAAAACTGAGAAATCATAGGTTTTACATTATTTTAAGACATGCTTCAATGTACTGAAATCAAAAAACAACCAACTGCAAACATAATTGATGGCAATGTCCAGCTTCATATTCTTTCTCTTATACCAGATAACTTTCAAGGTGTAACAGAAATTGTTTCAGACGGTCTGCCAAAACCATCAAGAGTTAACATTGTAACTAAAGAAAACTTATAAAGTTCTTAAGGCGCAGCAAAATACTATTGATCTAAGACCTGAGGACTTAAGCACCAAAAGACTGGATAGGTTCCATGGCAAATGATGCAAAAAAGCAGCCTATCAAATTTCTGTTTGACCAATGTCAGAAATCTTAAAGTATTCTTAGAAGTACACGGTAGAGACATAGATTTTGCAAAATCAGAGCAAAGTTATCGTTACGGATGCAGAGGCAGCTGCAGTTAGATTGCTCTTGCCACTTCACAGGAAGAGATATATACCAGACTCATACTCCATTGTATGCATATATGTGAAATGGCATTAAACCCATATTTAATCAGGTGTTTGATCCCATGACACTGACATGCTGTTTCTGCTTTTGAAGAATGCTAAGGATTCAAGTTTGGCTGAGTCAAGTTGTTTGATGCTGGCACTGGCCACACATACAAAGAAAATTAAATCTTTTGATGGCTAAAGAGGAGGATCACACGAAATAATTAGAAGTGATGTTTGTCACAATTACCAATTTTAAAAAGTAATCTTAATTAATGTAACACATATAACACCATAGGAAGCTGTATATTTGTTAAAAATCTTTTCTTATGTATCAAAGGTATTCAGCATGCAAACTACTTGAATAATTCAAAATAAATAGATAGTTTTATGTCTTCTTTCTGTTTCTCAGACTTTCAATTCATTTATTCTTAAATTGATATGGTAACATACACATCATACCATTACAGGCTAACCGCCTACTTAATAGAGAGCAATCATCTTTTATTTGATGCAGCTTGAATTGTTCTTTAAGGTAGGATATGTCTGCACAATTCCCAAAGGGGTGGAGAGGAACAGGGTTGTACTCAGTTTGCAGTCCTAATACAATGCCATGATTCTACTGGTTGTGATGAAATGGGTGATTATTTTGCAATAGAAGCAGACACAATGATAGACATTGTGAGGGTGACTTGAATAAAGATTGTTTTTGAATAATTTTATTTAATAGGAATTTTTATTAAGTTGTGTCATTTAAATGAGAACTATTATTTTCCATCTATATGTCTATATATTTTAATATCAAAGGCATTAGGAAATATGTGATTACCAAGGTTATATATAACATAGGTAACACAATTCCAAGGGCTTGTTATCAGCAATGACTGTAATTACTAAGACTAAGGCACCAGAGGCTAGAGATTAGTAGGAAAACATGTGAAAAACGGTATTTTTCTGAAATATCATCTCTTACTTCCAAGAAAATTTCCTAGCTCATTCATTATGCCATGTAACATACGTTACATACTTTAATAAGTGCTCTGATCCTGATGTCAAACTTGCAAATGTATGATTCTTTATTGCATTAGCAAGACAGTGCCAAAAATGTAAGATATCCACGAGCGTCAAATATTTTCATATATTTTTCTTCAATAATAGATACCAAAATAGGATACTTAAAATTGGGGGTAGGGTTGTTTAATAGCTCATATAAAACAATGTATTAGAGATAGAAAAGCAAACTTTGTTTTTTCTATTAGTCAAATAAGTACTTTAGTAAACTAAGATTAAATACACTTGTAAAAATGCACAAATTGTCTGTAAAATGAATGATGTTAGTCACGATTTCAACTTTCAAAGGGAAATTTAATCTATGTAACGCATATAACACCATTGAAGGCCGTAATTTTGTTTAAAATGCTGCTTTTATGTAGCTTAGGCATCCAGCTTGCAAACTACATAAGAAATTTGAATAATTAGATGGTTTAATGTCTTCTTTCTGTAGCTCAAACTTTCATTTTGATTTTTTCCTTAGTTTGTTACAGTAACATATGTAACAGGCTGTCAGAGACTAACGCCCCGGAGCACAGAGTGCAAACATCTCTTAAAAGATGCGGCTTGAAATTTTCTTCAAGATAGGATGTGTCTGCAAAATTCCCTAGGGGGGGGGGGAGCAGGACCTTTTTTAGCTCGAAGTCTATAAAGGACACACGTCTGACAAGAGTCTTGTCAGAAAACCATGCAAAAAGAATTCAAAATTGATCAGGCGTTAATGAATAGCGTTGGGAAAAGGTCAAACTGCATTTTTAAGTCTAAACGATTATCATAGAACTTTGGAAAAGCATGTGAGTATGATCAGGAAATACCACAATTACACACTGCAGACCAAGCCACGATACCTCAAGGAAGAGCCACAGACCACTGACTGTCACAATACGTCAGGAAGACAGTTAGATTCAAGCAACCAGCTCTCTCTCGTTCTCATCAAAATGACTGCAAGACTAGAAGGACACAACGCACTGAATAACAAAACGATATCCAAATACAGAACCCCCACTAACAATGGAAGCAACAATAAATAATGAATCAACAACAGCAGAATCACCGCCTTAGAACGGACAGCAGCCTAAGCAACGGGGGGTTTAAATGCATTTTACTGGTACCAAATCTCCGCCCTAGATTACGTTGTTGTTAAAACAAAAAATTGTTTATCTCGCATGGAGCCCAGCATGGAGGCTTCCTTTTTATTGAAATGTATCATCACAGAGAAACAATCTAATCAAATTTAACATATTTTGATGATACAAAGAAATGGGCTCATGACTCACAGATATTCTGAGCTAAAGAAAATTTTAAGTTGAACCACGTTTGGCGCAGCCAAATACAGGCATCAGGCACCAACCAGCCGATTAAAGCTTTACGTCAGGGCAATCATTGAGTCTGATGCATGACCCATCGAAAAATTTGGAAGAATTTATTATTTTACGAAATCTTCCTTTATATAAATCAAAGCCAGTTTGGTCACAAGAGTGGGTTTTTTTTTCAAGAATATGGTACAAGTCTCCTCTACAATGTTTTTAGCAAATAGATTTTGCAAATATCCATTGTAAAAAAAAATATCCCTGAAAATCAATGTGAAAAACAATAAAATGCATATTTACTTAAAATGGTAGGCATTACAGGTCTATTTTGGTTATTTGTAATTTAATCTGGTGCAGTTTTTATCAATATGTGTGGAGCTAGCCTCAGTTTGGGTATATATTTTAAGCATGTTTACATTCCAGGTCTATTCCAGTCGATGACCATTCAATCTGATACCGCTTTCTACTGTGCTTCCAGGCTTAACGTGACCCCGTTTTTTGCCATTTATTCATAATTCGTTATTTTAATTGAAAAATAAATTACAATAATGCATTAAGATATAGACAGTGTAATTGGAATATTTTCTCACTTAAGTATTAGCTTTCATATAGGCTGGGATTAGATGGAACTGCTTGTTTTTGTTCCTCCACTTTGAATCAGTCCCCAAGTGTACCTTATCGATACACAGATAAACTACGGATCAGTAGTTTACAATTCGTGCATTATGCTTATGATAACACTATAATATAGAGGCGCAAATGGGTATATATCTCAAGGAAAAAGTCTAAGTTTGTCCAAATTGCAGGGCATTTGGGCCTTAGTTCAAAATTAAGGGATGCTGTCAAAATTGTGTTTTAGTTACGCGGCATAAATTTACATGCACATGCTAAACGTCGATCGTATTAGTAAGGTTTAAAAGAAAAAAAACAGGGGTCGCTTCAAACCTGGAAACACAGTAATCAACCGCTTGAGTTAATCTCAGTTTGAGTGTACATTGACTACTATGGTAATATTTCAAGTCTATTCCAGCCGACGATCCTTCAGTTTGTTTATTGCTATATTTTGAAATGAGTGAAGTTTATCCCACTCAGTTTGAATATACACCAAGAATAGTAATATTTCAAGTCTATTCCAACCAGTCATCCTTCAGTTTGTTGCTGCTATCTTTTGAAATGAGTTTAGTTAATCTCATTCAGTTTGAGTATACAGTAGACCCCGTATTAAGCGTCCACTCAAAAAAAAGACCAAAACTTTATTTTCCTAACCGATTATCGCTTAATGCAGGTCAGAAGCATTGCAGAATGCTCTCTCGGAGCATTCTGCAATACTAACGACCTACATTAGGCTACCATTTGTCTTTAAGACCTTTGTTTTGTCTATTGTTGAGTGGCCGCTTAAGACAGGTTTTACTATACATTAAGTATGGTAACATTTATATCAAGCTTATATCTGTACCAGCCGGTGGATCACTGGCTGGTTTTGGCTTGAAATGTTACCAATATGTTACCATATGTTCCCATATGTTCCATTTGGTGTCGTAAACTGAAATTAGGGGAATATATCTCAGTTTGAGTACAGTAAAACCTGTCTTAAGCGGCCCCTCAAAAAAGACAAAACAAAGATCTTAATGACAAATGGTTGCTTAATGAAGGTCAAAAGTATTGCGGAATGCTCCTTTTGGAGCATTCTGCAATACTTTTGACCTACATTTAGCGAAAATTGGTCTTGAAAAACATTTTTGGTCTTTTTGAGAGTGGTCGTTTTACATAGGTTTTTATGTGCATTAAGTATGGTAATATTTCAGGTCTGTTCCAGTCCGTGATTCTTCAGTCTGGTGCGGCCATCAGTTTCTGGTCAGTTATGTCGCCGTTATGGAGACAAGAGTATGATAAACGATTCCAAGTGTTTCTTAATGGTATTCAATGTAACTTCAACGACTCGAAGCTAATTAAGTCATGTTTAAAGCAGAAGACAGTTAAAGAAATTCAGGATGGCCAATTTAAGGTAAAACTTACCAATTTTGCATTCTTGAACCTGGCCCCGAGGTTATAAAACATTTTTATGCTCAACTAAACTTATCATAAACTCTCAACTGCTCATAAAAGCTGAAATGCTGCAAAATAATATGTTTTCTGGATCTCTAATGATGTACATTTTGTAATGATCCTGCTCATAAATATTTTAACAATCTAACATTTATGAGCAGGATAAATTCGTGCTCTGTAAAGCATAAAAATATTTGTAACCTCTATGCTTTATCAACATTTATCAATTACCTCAGGCTCATATTACATGCATTGTTGCACGTCGCCTAAAACGTTGTCTATCTCAGGGCATGTGCCTTTATCAGGTCATGATGACGTTGCATTTTTTGAATGACGTCGCTAATGACGCTGAATCAACACAAAAATCGAAAATTAGGTCATAATCGCTAGTTTGAAGAGTGAAACAATGGGTAAACTGACAAATAGAATACCGGGTTCGCGACTTTTGATATCAAGTATACCAGGCTCGGCTTTGAGATCGCTTGTTGAATCGCTCAGCAAGCCTCACGATGTCAACAATCGTTCTCAAAGCCTTGCCTTAGCTAGGCGGCTAAGAGCCAAGATTGTGCTATTCCGGATACAAGCATGAAACTTTCCACACTTGTTTAGGTTGGTGAGCTGATGATTTTTAGATATAGAACCATCTCGACAAATTTCCATTGCGCATGCGCAAGGCAAAATTCACTTCCGGTATAGAAAATTTTATCTTACTTGACTACACAGACCAGTATTTTCGTTTAACATAGTAAAAAATCGACCCACTATATCTCTAGATGTCATTAAAAGACATAAACAAATATATTTTAAAATATTTTCCATAATTACGCATGCGCAAACTAACTAATACTTCCTGTTATCTTGTTCAATGAGGTCAAAATGGTAAAAACCATTGAATAAATCGAATACTTATATATTTTGACTGGGAAATGAATGTTTTACTGCCCAAATATTTATCCAACATTTTTTGCTGGGCATGCATTCACGCTAGAGAACCACTGTACTGGAACAGTGCAGTCATCGCGGGTCGGTTGCAGTCGATGAGGGCACACACTATACTATTTTGGTTTACTGTGTTCCATTCTATGAGCTAGTTCTTTACAGCTATTAATTTTCACGATGATGTTTTCATTTTACTTATCACTTAGATATTGTAGTCCATTCTTGCTCAATTGGAGCCTTTACATTTTAGAACTAGCTAAGTACCAGCCAATTTCTGGATAGCCAGTGGGATTTTCTTATGTGTCCGAAATGTGTTCACAGACTAATGAGTGCGCTATTTAAGTCATTAGTTATGATTAAATGGCATCACATAATGAAGAATACAAATAAGTGAATGGATAGAATGTTTTGTATATTTCTGTTTATTATTTGTGAAGTTGCAAACCATTTTGTAGCTGTACGCGAAATTTGAATAGTCAAGGGTATTGTACCAGTAGTCGAGGTTCTAAATGTAATCATTTTGTATGCAATCTATGACCCGGTTACTGGGCCAGAACAGCCGATATATGTAGTATTATGCCTACAGCATGAAAAGATTGTATAACTTTCAAAATGCTCTGCCCTCAGGTTTCAAACTCTTGCGCATTAAAGTACTAATATTTTGCATTGTTTCTAAACTAACTAAAATAAGCATATATTCAAGAACATAAACAAAAATGCCTTCCGTCCATTTTTCTGGAAAAATATAACCCTTTTTGGCATAACTCAGGTGCTGTATAGACTAACGCTTAACTCACATAAATCTTTGTTAATCAGATACACAGCTGGATATATAAGTGACAATAATAAGCTCAGAATATTTTCAGAAGTAAAATATTGACAAAAATATTACCATTTTTTAACAGCCAGGTACACTTAAACGATATATTTTGTGCCCTCGTCAACAGCAGCAAACCCGTGATGACCATGCTGTTCGAGTATAGCGGTGCAGCATTTGACATGAATGAATTTCTCGTTATGCTGGGGACACGCAAGGTTTACCCATCATCTTGTTGAACGACTACAAACCGTAAAATAACTTCGACTGTAACTCATTTTATGGAGTTTACTGAAGAATGTTTGACTGTCTTTTTGATCTATGTCCATGCACCGTTATGCATTTAGTTTTGGTTATATGGCACCTTGGCCAAGACGACAAGATCACGTTGATCTGACATACAAGTGTATACATTTTCAAGGTGACATATAACCAAGAGAGCTAGCAATATGTGCGATAATCTGTATGTATGCGGATATGCCACAGCCTTCTCAAAGGATTATCAGCCCTTTAACATTACCTATTTTAAAAACAATCATCAGTTAACAGAAATTAAGTGTTCAAAGTTGCCACCACTGGCACAAAGGGTCGTACAATGGAGAGCTGCATTGTCTTCTTCTGCAACCTTGAAGACAGCCATATCTCACAAGGTCAAGAGAAGATACTAATGCTTGCGGTACGGTGGCCCACGGTTGACTGTACATTCCAGTGTCTAGTTCTATCCATCACAGCTTCCTGGACTTGGTCATCATTTCCCCTGTTCTAGCGCTGACCAACACACATGAGCCTTGATATGTTAACTTTAAAATGTGCTGGTACAAAGCCAACTTCGTAACAGTTGTCATTTATCGTACAAACCTTTTAGGTAAACAAATGTTTTCTAGTCTAAATTTGTGTAGGTGCTTACTTGTTTTACCATACAGTACTATGATAAATCGTCCAATGGTGCAAAGGTAATCTGTAGGTGGCTTTCCAGTGAGAAAGTTCATTTTACAAAATACCCAGTTACAGCTGGAAAGATTACCCACCGTTTGCCACGACCAAGGAGAGAGAATGTTTTATCGCACCCTGTGAGTGAATGAAAAAAAAGAAGACAATTTGATTTCCGCCCAACGATAGTAAGCGATTTTGCCAACCCCACAGTTCATTCACTCACAGCTGTTGCATCACAGGTTTGACCAGAACTACTACATCAGTATCAACAGTGCAACTGCTTATTTTCTTGTAAGGCCTTTTAGTTGCTTCCGTAGCATGAGCAAACATTATTGTATCTGCCTCCTCATGCAAACAAGGCGCAAGTGAAGACATGTCCCAAGCTGGAAATACTAAGACCAAGCTTCTTCTCCCGTAAAGTGCAGGGTTCTCTCTAGAGTATTGTCGCACTCCCATCGTGCAACACCTGATCTCCGTCTGTGGTTAATGTTTCTTTGTTGGCATATCTTATCCCAAAGAAACACAGCAATAGGAAAGATAATGAAATAGTTTATTGTCATCTACTCACAAGAAATCTTGCCATTTTTTTTGTTATGGCATTTAATTGATGTACCAACCCCCGGTGGATGTCGTTTCCCCGTTTACCCCTTGTTGATGCTTTTAAACAGTCTGTGTTGCACACTAAATCCACTCCATCAACTGTACAAAAAGTGGAAAGTATGTATCGTTATAAAAACATCATTCGCATACTACTCACATAACAGCGCTATTCCCTACACCTGTAAGCATCTGAACAATGGAGGCTCCATCCAAAATGATAACACTGACTCCAAGTGTAAAAAGTTTTACAGGGGGAACAAATGCCTCGAAGCCAGACAGAAGGTTTACAACCAAAACTTTGAGGCATAGCAGGCATTCTCCCACCCCCACTTCGCAAAACAAAACAAAAAAAAATGAAATGTTATCAAACCCACATAAAATACACTGGCGTAGACTAACTAATGTTTGCTATGGTTCGGATAGTGAGACATTGGAAACATATATTTAAGACAGTTCACTGACAGTTTGTTTGTTAGTTTGGTGCTTAACGACGCATCAACCCTTGTGGGTCATTAGCGCCAGGCGGTATTAGACTAAACATGGTTTGGATGGAAAAGTAAAAATTTGTAATAAATAAAATGGATGATAATAATGAATTTTAAAATGACATTGAGTTGCAATACGATTTTTGACAGGAAAGATCATGTACAATATCTGACAGTTTCAAAGAGCTATTCAGACGACTGTACGTTTTCTTTGACTGAGCAGATTATAGCGATTAACGATCATCTTGATGCAATGATACTATATATAGGGCATTATAGTTCAATACAAATATAAGATAAAACACATTTTTTAAAAAAAAATAGCGATTCGATTTTGTTAAAAATATTTATTTCTTTTAAATATGTCATAATACTATCAACATGTATATCTTGAAATAACTGTTTCATGTTGTCAGCATGGAAGCAATTATTTCTTACTTGTGCGAAATCGCCACACTCCAAAAGGAAGTGACGTACAGTGAATGGTGCATCGCAACCAACACATTGACAGTTTGGAGACAGTCCATCGACGGACATTGATATGAGGTCTGTGAGCTCGAGCACGGCAAAATGTATCTGTCAGTCTGCCTGTTTGTCTGTGAATCTGTCTGTCTGTGAGTCTGTGAATCTGTCTGTCTGTCTGTCTATCACAAATGTATATTGCTCTTGGCCAGTGATACGTCACTGCCTTGTCTTAAAGCATATTTTTTCAGACAGAGACGTCCCCAAGTCAAAACAATCCAAATTGGTCAACACAAAGAAATATGTGGTGGTGACTTTGGACCACCCTGGTAACTCAGGTGGTGAGCGCGTCTGTCTATTGTTTCCAAGGGCTTTGACCTCAAGTAACAAAGTCTGATTGCATTCATGTCTGTCTGCCACAAGCCTTGTATCCTTTTTGCTCAAAACTTGACTTTTAAAGTAAGAAAGACGACAAAGATCAGGAAACGATACCATCAACTACCACACCTGACCCAGGATAGCACAAGGGAAAGTAACAAAAATACAATAAACATTACCAACAAGAGCCAAGAGGTCAGCCCTTTCCCAGCAGGTGACCACAAGGCAGCAATGAACAGACGCGAAAGCATGAGAAACACAAGACACAAAATACAAATTATCCACAATTTATATATGCTTAGCGATGACAGAGCTTTTTTGTGAAAGCTAATACTTGTAATTAAATGGGGCATGAAATGCATTTTTACTTCAGAAAAACCTAAAAAATATCATGCATGGTCGTGTCAAAATGTATGTGATGCGCTGACCTTTTTGTTGGACAACATTTTTATTCGATTTGGCACCAAGCTCTATAGACAAGTAGTTGGGATTCCTATGGGCACTAATTGTGCTCCCCTGGTTGCAGATTTATTCCTGTTTTGTTATGAAAGGGACTTTATGATGTCTCTTTCTGATGATAAGCAGGCTGATGTTATTGATGCGTTTAACACTACATCCAGATATTTGGACGATATTTTAAATATTAATAATGTTTATTTTGAAAATATGGTTAGTCAAATATACCCTTCAGAGCTCCAACTTAATAAAGCCAATGCCTCTGATACCGAAGCCGCATTTTTAGACTTGCATTTGTCAATTTCTAATGGTATTGTTTCTACCAAAATTTATGATAAACGTGACGACTTTGATTTTGAAATTGTCAATTTCCCATTTTTAGATGGTGATGTTCCTCGTTCTACATCCTATGGAGTCTATATCTCTCAACTCATTCGTTTTGCCAGAGCATCTAGCTATGTTACTGACTTCAACACTCGCAATAAATTGTTAACTCAGAAACTTCTTAAACAGGGCTATCGGTTTCATAAACTTTGCAAAACATTTTCAAAATTTTATAGACGATACTTTGATTTGATTTCTAAATTCCAAGTTGGACTTAAATCTCTCTTGCGCCAAGGACTTTCGGAACCTGATTTCTATGGTGACTTGGTGTATAAGTTGAAGAAGATTGTTGGCTCTAATAATTTTTCAGCGCAGTTCATTAAAATAATTTCCCATTATAAAAATATTGGCTATAACATTAATGTATTGCAACAGACTGCATGCTTGGTAGTCAACCCAATCACAGTTGGCAACTTTGCTTTCCTCTTTAATTGCACGCCGGTGGGTCGGACTTCAGACTCTATGATGGTTCCGACTTAAAGACTTATCTATTGATGAGATGGTAGGGGCCTGATGCTTTGGCTGTTTGTCGGGCCCACCAGGGTTTACCTGTTGGATTTCTTTTGCTCCGGTATTCAGTTTAATTTACTGTTGAGTCCTTATCCTTGCTTTATCTCCTTGTTATATCTTGATTTATATGTTTTAGGAGATGATGCATTGATAAGTTAGGGGTCTTTCATGCAAACCAAATATCTATGTGTCTTGATCCACATCTGAATTAAGGGTGAGGTTGGCGCCGTTAAACCGGTTTAAGCCCTCCAGTAAAATATTTTACTGACCGTTCCAAGGCGGTACTTCTTTTGTGGATCTTTTATGTTTTTGTTCTGTCTTGTGTTTGCTATGTTTTGTGCGCGTCTGTTTATATGTGCTTCGTGGTCACCTGCTGGGAAAGGGCTGACCTCTTGGCTCTCGTTTGTGGTGTCTTCTGTGAGTTTGTCACTTTCCCATTGGTATCCTTGGTCAGATGTGGTACTTGATTGTATCGATTCCTGATCTTTGCAACCTTACTTACTTTGTTTGTCGTCTAAAAAAAAACCAACTGCGCATGCGCATCTAAACAGGTCTGTAGGTCCCTATATTGAAGACATGCTTTTGTCCTTTGATAGTGGCGTCTGGTTTTGCGCATTTTACAATAAAAGAGAAACAGAATACCATCTTAATACAATATTCAAATTTTATGCGCATGCGCAGCAATTAAAGAATTAGGACTAAACTACAAACAATTAACACCAGCTATGTCACATTTTATCATTCTACAGCCAACAGGACCCCTTCTTTAAAGTCAAACTGTATGAAAGATCTATGATAACAGCCTAATATCAGAAAATGCTTTGCGCATGCGCAGTAGGCCTTTCCCAATGTGGTTCTATATCCTATTCTGCTTAGTCAGTCATGGTCTACAACTGTGCCAAATTTCATACTTGTATCCGGAATAGCACAATCAGGCCAAAATTTGGCTCTTAGCCGCCTAGCTACCTGGTAAACTTGATATCAAAAGATACTCACCTAACTAAAGAGTATTCTCTATATATACCCCTTTAAGTGCACACATGGTACTTACTTGGTTGATTGCACGATATGAGCTGGTGTAAATTTATTAGAAATATGGATCGTCCTGTGTGTGAATAACTGCGTGTATCCTGATTATTTGTCTTCATCAAAAGTCGGCTGATCAAAATGTACACTTTTATCAAAAGTAGGAAACTATATGATTTGGGTATAATTATGCACACAGAATGGTTCTAAGGTCGAATAAGTTAATGTTCGTAACATTTTAGTATTCGGTTTCCACGTCATGTGTTTGTAAATAGCATATGCTCCAGGGCACATTGCAACTCGCAAATGTTAAATTATATTACTCTATCAAAATAAGGTCCAGGGCCCGGAATTACAATGCCTCCTTAAAGTTAAGCAAGACTTAAGTTAAGTATTGATATTTCAACATGCTATATTAAATGCTAAATAAATTGCCTGGATCGATGTGGTATTTGTGGTCAAAGATATCATTGAAATCTTCAGAAAAATCAAAACTATTTTGATTTTAATCAGTTTTAAACGTTATTCTTCGCATCCTGAAAAATCAATACTTAACTTAAGTCTTCCTTAACTCTAAGGAGGCATTGTAATTCCGGGCCCAGGTCATGTTTATATATTTGTAGATTTGAAAAGTTTACACACAAAAAAGACCTAAAGCACTTTGCCCACGAATCTGTGATAATTGGGGAATAAAAGCAAACACTATATATACTACTAAAAACAAGTTTTGCAACAGTTTTAGAGATTTATGTATTTTTATATTAGTGAAAAAAATTGAAACTAAAATACAATAGGGCAAACTTTTTTATTTGCAACAGTTATAACCATGCATGTATTTTTTTATATTGGTGGAACAATTGAAACTAATATACATTTAGAGCAACCTTTTTTTTTACTCACAGATTCTTAGGTGTATGGTGGTTGTGTGTTTGGTCCAGATGTTGCTGGATGAGCTCAAACAGAGTAACACCGTTAAATGGATTTGATTATTCCAGATTTGATATATATATATATATATATATATATATATATATATATATATATATATATATATATATATATATATATATATATATATATATATATATATATATATATATATATTGCCTTTAGCTAATCATTATGGATGGTTACATGAAACTGTTTGTGTCCAAATTGCCCACTCTGTGATAATTATAAGTATCTCAGCTTAAAGTTGGAAGATGTGACATGGTTTTTGCTCAAAAATGACATTTTAACCCCATTTTTTGTTTTGTTTTCTGCTAAAATGATTTTCATTGACTTCTTAAGTTTTTGAAAAAAAAGTTGTATTTTTTAATAACCTTAATTTTCTGCATTGAAGAAAAGAGCATTTTACATATTTCTACATTAGTTAGTTTAGGCAGTCAATGGCAGCAAAACTTAAAGGAAGACTGACCCTATTTGTGTTAATTAATCTGTAAAACAAAACTTGTTTCAAAATCTGTAAAATTGCATTTTTTGCATATACCAAATTTTTGAAAAAAATTTAGTTTGAAAAACCAAATGTTTGAAGAATTTTAGTTTAAAAAACCCTCACAACTTTTTATAGGGACTTTAAAATTCAATTTTGTATTCAAATTTCACATTTGTGGGGTTAAGAAGAGTCATTTCATCAAAAAAGTACAAATTTAAATTTTGAGCAAAAATTGCCATGCTTAACAAAGAAAGACAATTTAGGGATTGTGTCAATCTTCTACATTCAAGCTTAGATACAGATAATTCCCACATATTGGTCATTTTGGCACAAACTGTTGCATGACATCATCCATAAATGATCAGCTAATAGCAATAGTTATCAAATTACAATTAAGGGGTCACTCTATTTGAGCTCATCCAGCAACCACTGAACCACACACAAAATCACCATACGTCTAGGTTCTTGTGAACAAATTAAAAAGGTTGTTCTAAATGTATATTAGTTTCAATTTATTCCAACAATATAAAACATCCATACATATTTATAACTGTTGCAAAACTTGCTGTGATTAGTATATATAGTCCTTTGTGGCAAGCGGCAGGTAGCTGTTGCCCAGTCGAAGGCAATGATTCTGTTTTTGTTGGTTGTACACATAAATAAGGTCACTGGATAAAACACAAAAGTAAGTAATGGTGCAAAGATCAGGAATCGATACAATCAAGTACCACACCTGACCCAGGATACCAATGGGAAAGTGACAAACTCACAGAAGACACCACAAACGAGAGCCAAGAGGTCAGCCCTTTCCCAGCAGGTGACCAAAAAGCACATATAAACAGACGCGCACAAAACATAGCAAACACAAGACAGAACAAAAACATAAAAGATCCACAAAAGAAGTACCGCCTTGGAACGGTCAGTAAAATATTTTACTGGAGGGCTTAAACCGGTTTAACGGCGCCAACCTCACCCTTAATTCAGATGTGGATCAAGACACATAGATATTTGGTTTGCATGAAAGACCCCTAACTTATCAATGCATCATCTCCTAAAACATATAAATCAAGATATAACAAGGAGATAAAGCAAGGATAAGGACTCAACAGTAAATTAAACTGAATACCGGAGCAAAAGAAATCCAACAGGTAAACCCCGGTGGGCCCGACAAACAGCCAAAGCATCAGGCCCCTACCTTCTCATCAATAGATAAGTCTTTAAGTCGGAACCATCATAGAGTCTGAAGTCCGACCCAACGGCGTGCAATTAAAGAGGAAAGCAAAGTTGCCAACCGTGATTGGGTTGACTACCAAGCATGCAGTCTGTTGCAATACATTAATGTTAAAGCCAATCTTTTTATAATGGGAAATTATTATAATGAACTGCGCTGAAAAATTATTAGAGCCAACAATCTTCTTCAACTTATACACCAAGTCACCATAGAAATCAGGTTCCGAAAGTCCTTGGCGCAAGAGAGATTTAAGTCCAACTTGGAATTTAGAAATCAAATCATAGTATCGTCTATAAAATTTTGAAAATGTTTTGCGAAGTTTATGATACCGATAGCCTTGTTTAAGAAGTTTCTGAGTTAACAATTTATTGCGAGTGTTGAAGTCAACAACATAGCTAGATGCTCTAGCAAAACGAATGAGTTGAGAGATATAGACTCCATAGGATGTAGAACGAGGAACATCACCATCTAAAAATGGGAAATTGACAATTTCAAAATCAAAGTCGTCACGTTTGTCATAAATTTTGGTAGAAACAATATCATTAGAAATTGACAAATGCAAGTCTAAAAACGCGGCTTCGGTATCAGAGGCATTGGCTTTATTAAGTTGGAGCTCTGAAGGGTATATTTGACTAACCATATTGTCAAAATAAACATTATTAATATTTAAAATATCGTCCAAATATCTGGAAGTAGTGTTAAACGCATCAATAACATCAGCCTGCTTATCATCAGAAAGAGACATCATAAAGTCCCTTTCATAACAAAACAGGAATAAATCTGCAACCAGGGGATAAATACCTAAGTCCCTTAGGCTATCTTATCTGATCATGATGTAGCGTGGCATAGTGTGGTTTTTCATATGGGTCCTCAATGATTCCTGTAGCACCGTTTAGGGTTTCCAGTACATAAAGGTTTAAGCATCTGCTGCATTTCTCTGATATTTTCAGAGAGTAGGAGGATATCCAATCCGACATCCAGTAGTCATCGACGGTCACTTTCTACCTGAAGACCCTGTCTACCTCCTCCAAAACAACAGATCACATGCAACCTCAGTTTTAATGGGGTTTACTAAAGATGAAGGCATATATCTCCTCGGTATGTAAATGCATTTTGATATAGTCAGTTGGGTGCGTCATCTATTTGATAAGTGTCAGTAAGGTGTTTGGTGAATGTGATCATTGTCAGATGGGTGCGTCATCTATTTGATAAGTGTCAGTTAGGTGTGTGGTCAATGTGATAATTGTCATTTGGGTGTGTCATCTTTCTGATATGTGTCAGTTAGGTGTGTGGTTAATGTGATAATTGTCAATTTGGTGTGTCATCTATTTGATAAGTTTCAGCTGGTGTGTCGTCCATCTGATAAGTGTCAGTTGGGTGCGTCATCTATGTGATAATTGTCAGATCGGCGTGTGGTCAAATTGCATGTGATAATTGTCAGTAAAGTGCATCATCTATTTGATTATTGTCAGTTGGAGTGTCATCCATGTCATAAGTGTCTGTTGGGTGCATCATCTTTGTGATAATTGTCAGATCGGTGTGTTTTCAATGTGATAATTGTCAGTTGGGTGCGTCATCTATTTGATAAGTGTCAGTTTGTGTGTCGTCCATGTAATAAGTGTCAGTTGGGCGCATAATCTATGTGATAATTGTCAGATGGATGTGTGGTCAATGTGATAAGTGTCAGTTGGGTGCATCATTTATGTGACAGTTGGCAGATTGGTGTGCGGTCAATGTGATAATTGTCAGTTGGGTGCGTCATCTATTCGATAAGTGTCAGTTGGTGTGCCGTCCATATGATAATTGTCAGTTTGGTGCATCATCTATGAGATAACTGTCAGATCAGTGTGTGGTCAATGTGATAAATGTCAGTTAGGTGTGTCATCTATTTGATCATTGTCAGTTGGATGCGTCATCTATGTTATAAGGGGTTAGCTCGATGGATCATCTATTCGATAAGTGTCAGTTAGGTGTACTGCTCATATAGAAATTGTCAGTTATTTGTCTCATTTATGTGATAAGTGTCAGCTGTGTGCCTTATTTATATTATAAGTGCCAGTTGTGTGTCTTATTATTGTGATAAGTGTAAGCTATGTGCCTTATTTATATCATAAGTGCCAGTTGTGTGTCTTATTTATGTGATAAGTGTCAGTTGTGTATCTCATTTATGTGATAAGTGTCAGTTGTGTATCTCATTTATGTGATAAGTGTCAGTTGTGTATCTCATTTTTTGTGACAAGTGTCAGTTGTGTATCTCATTTTTTGTGACAAGTGTCAGTTGTGTATCTCATTTATGTGATAAGTGTCAGTTGTGTATCTCATTTATGTGATAAGTGTCAGTTGTGTGTCTTATATATGTGATAAGTGTCAGTTGTGTGTCTTATTTATGTGATAAGTGTCAGTCATGTATCTCATTTATGTGATAAGTGTCAGTTGTGTATCTCATTTATGTGATAAGTGTCAGTTGTGTATCTCATTTATGTGATAAGTGTCAGTTGTGTGTCTTATTTATGTGATAAGTGTCAGTTGTATGTCTTATTTATGTGATAGGTGTCAGTTGTGTGTCTCATTTATGTGATAAGTGTCAGTCATGTTTTTCATTAATGCAGTAAGTGCTAGTTGTGAGTCTCATCCATGTGATAAGTGACAGGCGCGTGCCTCATTAATGTGTCAAATGCCAGTTGGGTGTCTCATTCATGTGATAAAAGCTATTTGTATGTCTCACTTTGCGATAAGTGCTAGTTGTGCGTCTCTTTTATGTGATAAATATCAGATGTGTCGCATTGAAGCAATAACTGCTAGTTGTGAATCTCATTTATGTGATAAGAGCTAGTCGTGTTTTTCATTTGTGTGATAAGTTCTAGTTGTGTTTCTCATGTGTGTTATAAATTCAATTCTAGTTGTGTGTCTTATTTATGTGATAAGTGCTAGCTGTGTTTTTCGTTTGAGTGATACGTTCTAGTTGTGTGTTTCGTTTAAAGCAATAAGTGCTAGATGTGTGTCTAATTTATGCTATATGTGCTAGTTGTGTGTCTCTTTTATGTGATTAGTGCGAGTTATGTGTCATATTTATGCAAAAAAGTATTAGTTGTGTGTCTTATTTATGCAATTAGTTCTAGTTGTGTGTCTTATTTATGCGATCAGCGATAGTTGTATGTCTCATCCATGTGATAAGTGCTAATTGCGTGCCTCATTAATGTGACAAATGTCAGTTGGGTTTCATTCATGTGAAAAGAGCTAGTTGTATGTCCCATTTTCCGATAAGTGCTAGTTGTGTGTCTTATTTATGCAATAAGTGCTAGTTGCGTGTCTCATTTATGCAATAAGTGCTAGATGCGTGCCTCATTTATGCAATATGTGCTAGTTGTGTGTCTCTTTTATGTGATAAGTGCGAGTTATGTGTCATATTTATGCAAAAAAGTATTAGTTGTGTGTCTTATTTATGCAATTAGTTCTAGTTGTGTGTCTCATTTATTTGATAAATGCTAGTTGTGTTTTTAATTTATGTGATAAGTGCTAATTGTGTGTCTTATTTATGCAATAAGTGCTAGTTGTGTGTCTTATTTATGCAATACGTGCTAGATGCGTGTCTTATTTATGCAATAAGTGCTAGTTGTGTGTCTAATTTATGCAATTAGTGCTATTTGCGTGTCTTATTTATGTCATAAGTGCTAGTTGTGTTTTTATTTGTGCGATAAGGTGCCAGTTGCTTGTCTTATTGAGTGCAATAATGGCGTGTCTCATTTATGTAATAAGTGCTGGTTATGTGTCTCATTATGCAAAAAGTACTAGTTGGTTGTCTTATTTATGCGATCAGCGATAGTTGTATGTCTCATCCATGTGATAAGTGCTAATTACGTGCCTCATTAATGTGACAAATGTCAGTTGGGTGTCTCATTCATGTGAAAAGAGCTAGTTGTATGTCTCATTTTGCGATAAGTGCTCGTTGTGCGTCTTATTTATGCAATAAGTGCTAGTTGCGTGTCTCATTTATGCAATAAGTGCTAGTTGTTTGTTTTCTTTATGCAATAAGTGCTAGTTGTGTGTCTTATTTATGCGAAAAGTGCTAGTTGTGTGACTCATTTATACAATAAGTGCTAGTTATGAGTCTCCTTTATACAATATGTGCTAGTTGTGTGTCTCATTTATGCAGTATGTGCTAGTTGTGAGTCTCATTTATGCAATTAGTGCTAGTTGTGCGTCTAATTTATGCAATACCTGTTAATTATGAGTCTCATTTATGCAATAAGTGCTAGTTCTGTGTCTCATTTATGCAATATGTACTAGTTGTGAGTCTCATTTATGCAATAAGTGCGTCTCATTTATGCAATATGTGCTAGTTGTGAGTCTCATTTATGCAATACATGTCAGTTCTGTGTCTCATTAGTGCGATAAATGCTAGTTGTGTATCTCATTAACGTGATAAATGTCAGTTGTGTATCCCATTTATGCAGTAAGAGCTAGTTGTGTGTCTCATTTATGTGATAAGTATTGTTATTTATGAACTCAGTTTATTTTTAGGTAGTGGGGCATATGACTATTCTAAGAAAGGCACAAAAATGGATATAGAGTTTCTGCAGGAATTTATTGGCAGGGAATTTTACCACCTAGGCCCAAGGTCTAATGTTGGTAAGTAAATTATAGCGTTACAATTATAGCAAATAAATAATCGTACTAAATTTTATATTAGTGCGACATCGCCTTTCTTCTATTTTATGGAAGTGAGACATGTTGCACCATTATACAGATCATTACGATAACTTCCATGTGCAAAACTGATCCATTATTCATCAACCTACGATTCTAATATCGCTACAAAACATTTGTATAATTATGAGCTTATTGGAAGCATCTACAAACATACTACCAATAAGAACAGAAACAATTGTATTCTTGATGAAATCAGAACTAAGTAATGTGCTGTATTATGATTTATGACAAGCTACTTTTAATATTCCACAGACGGTATGACTAATCGGAGTAATCAAGTTGATTTCGCGAAATCAACTTTTTATTTCGAAATCAGCCTACAAAACCGTTTTTTGGGGGCAAGTGCATAATTTCTTTCTATCATATGATTCAATATGTGTTTTTGCAATAGTATGCGAAAATTCATGCAAAAACATTCAAGTCTTAAATTTTAGGGTTGATTTTGTCTATTGTTTCACTTGGTGCACAGATCTATATAACTCCGTACTATCGTGGTATCAAATTTCTTTGCCGAAATCAGCCTATAATACCCATTTAAAAGAAAGAAAATGATTGTTTTCTTTACCATATGATTAAACTTATGTTTTTACAGTAGCATGCAAAAATTCACGCAAAAATATTAAAGTTAAAGGTTGATTTTGTCCAATATATCCCTTCTGGTACCAATAGAACTCCGTAATATCACGGTATCAAATGTCTTCGCCGAAATCAGGCTATAAAAACCAAGTTTTTGTTGTAAACTGATACTTTGCTTTACCATATGAATTGATGTGTATGTATTTAGTATTTTAACAATTATCAATAATATAATATTAAGTTTGGGGTTGATTTTGTCCTATGTAAATTTCCCTTCAGATACGGATATTACCTTGTAATATGCCTACTGCAAAATCAATTTCTTTTAAGAAGATGGACTTAACAAAACAAATTTTTTTGGTGAGGGGTTATTACTTTACCGTATATCTAAATACCTATGTTTCCCAATTTCATGGAAATTGGAATTCTTTTTGACCAATTTTCGATGACGGAGAGAAGTTTAGGCTAAAATCCGTTGCCGCAAAATCATCACAGCGGTAAGGCATTAAAGGCAACCGATAATCCATTGATCCTTGATTAGGCAATATGATTACTACCGACACGGTCACCAGGTGTGATGACTATTATCTTCTTTAATTGTAAATAGGTGTGAATTGCCACTGTTGTCGGTAAACGGTTTAAATGAACACAGAATACCCAACCTCTGTCCTGGTTGATTTGTTATTATTATTATTATTACTATTATTATTAAAAATTTCAAATTACAGGAATAAATGAAAATACTAAAAGAACCGTGAAGACCCATATCGGACGCCATGTAATGCGATTTCTAAACTGGGTCTGTCCTGGTTGATTATTATATTAATATAAATTACAGGATTAAATGAAATATATTCAAAGAACCGTGAAGACCCATACCACGCCCGCCATTTGGTCTGACCTGATCTGGGAAAGGTTACTAGATAATGACACAAAACGCATCTACATTTGTGTAAGTTTTCAGGAGTATTCCTGAATTCAGGACTTTGAATCTGACTTTCCAGATTTTAAAAGAGTTTGCTAATTTATCTACGTATAACGATATTACCCAATCCCCCTAACCGCTGGGACTCAGATCAGTCTGCGCATCTGCATTTGCGTAAGTTTTCAGGAATATCCCTGAATTCAGGACGTTGAGGCTGACTTTCCTGAGAAAGTCAGTCTTTGAATGCTTTATTAGGGAGACTTTAATAGAGTTTGCTTATTTATCTATGTATAACGATATTACCAAATCCCCCAAACTTCTGAGACCCAGATCAGTCTTCGAAAAATCCTGAACATGAGAAATTCAATTCAATTTTAATTCAGAATTAATGAATACAGGGATGAAGCTGTTTCAAACATTTTGGATCCATACCCCGTCCATACCACGCCCGCCATTTGGTCGAGCTGATCTGGAATCAAACTGTTTGCAGAGGTTATCCTTCTGGGTTAAAAGAATAAACATGGGTTAGTCCATTTTGAGTTTCAGGTTATGATTTTCAAAAATGCATTTTTTTGTATGAGAATGACGAGAGTCTTCGCAGGTCCCTAAATAAGTTATTCAAAATCAGCTGTAAATTGGCTTGGCAAAGCGCATTGATTAGACAGAACAGTAGTCACACTGATTTGACAGAACAGTAATCATTCACGGTATGGCACTTTGATTTGACAGAACAGTAGTCATTCACGGTATGGCAAGTTTCCCAATTTTAATGCGGCTTAAAATAAATAAATTTTAAAAAAAAGCAAATAATAAAAAATATCTATATTCACATTTTTTACTTCAGGATTTTTTTTTAAAATACATACACACCAGAGGGGCACACGCTTAAAGGCACAGTTTAACACCTTTTTAAATTAGCCAATTATAAACGGCGCGTGTCTCGCTGTATATTGTAGGGCACGCGCCATCATAAATGAGATAAGTGTAAACACATGCCAAGCTAAGGTTGAATCTAATCTACAGTATATGTTTATCTCCCAATCCGCAGAGCCGAAATTGCATGGCAATTATTCGCATTTTGTGTCCTACGGTGCACGACTTTTCGCCGAAAACCCTTTCGTCGAATACAACTGTACATCGAAAACGACACATTGTGGGACACAGGCAAACAATGCAGATCCCGATCAGGGTCTCCACTGTTTGCTTACGGGGTGTTATATTAAATTTGAAAAAAAAATGATGTCGCAATCGACGAAAATGTTTTCAACGAACAGTAATGGGCGCAAATTAATATTGTCATGCCTGTTATGTACGTCATTTTACTTTTGACATATGTACTGTTTAATCTCATATGTCACCTGCGTGTGGCCTGAGTTTAACTGCAAATAAAAGTTTTGTTCTGTTCTGGTAAAATATAACCCTCAACGTAATAGTTTGACTACTTTGGCATCGAAACAAAAAGACATTTATTCACCGTTTGTAATTAGATTATAACGGTGATATTTAATTTGCTTTCCCTTTTAATTTTCCCTGGTGTAATTTCCTTTTTTATTATACGGATTGGTATGGTAAGTATTTTTTTCTTGTATAAATTAATACTCTACTTAAGGTATAAACACTTAGTTGATGAGGGAGAAGAGAGGATCCAAATACCACTAAAAGTGGGCCAACATCGGCGCACCAGCGAAATGCCATTTAAATGGCGTTTCGCTGGCGGACCGATGTTGGCCCAACATTGAATGCTTGTTTGGTACATTTGTAGCTTCGTGATTTCTCACGGGATCCGGACTAAATCGGGGACTAAATAAACCCAATATTTTTATTAGTTTCCAGGGGTCCCCTCTGAATCCGTCCATGATTTTATGAGCTGATTTCGTAAAAAAAAAAGGTAGATTTCGTGGCAATACGGACTTAGAAACATCCGTCAATTATTCTTCAAAATCATCCGACAATTCAATATTTATCCATAAAAACGCACTAGTTATAGACGCACATTTGATCAAATGTAAAAAATTAAAATATAAATTTACACAATTGTTTTGGTTTTATAGGCTAATTTCTTCACAAATGGGTTGATTTCGAGGGAATAGAAATGATATATATCGACAAAATCAACCCCCAAAATTATTTTTCTTGCATGATATTTTGTTTACTATTGTATAAATACATATTTAATCGTATGGTACAGAATACGAATCAACTTACACCAAAATTATAGCCTTTATAGCTTGATTTCGACGGAGATTTCCGCAAAGAAATTTGATATCGCGGTATTACGGAGTACATTTTTACCCCAAGCAAAATATGACAAAATCAAGCCTCAACTTTATTTTTTGCGGGATTTTTTTTGCATACTCCTGCAAAAACACATATTTAATCATATTGTAAAGGACAGTATCATTTTTAAACGAAAAATTGGGTTTTATAGCCTGATTTCGGCAAAGAAGTTAGATACCACGATACTACGGAGTTATACATCTGTACCCAAAGCGAAATAATAGACAAATTCAACCCTAAAAATTAATATTTTTGCATGAATTTTCGCATACTATTGCAAAAACACTTATTGAATCATATGATAGAAAGAAATTATTCACTTGCCCCCAAAAAACGGTTTTATAGACTGATTTCGAAATAAAAAGTTGATTTCGCGAAATCAACTTGATTACTCCGATTAGTCATACCCTTCCACAGATACTCAAAAGCGTGTAACGCCAAATACCTCCAAAATTGGATAGTCGTCCCTACACCATTTTTATAACAAAATATCACAATATAAAAGCCAACTTAAATATCCCAGTTTTTTTAAAAAATTTTCAAAACAATCACTACTGAAATAGCTGCAATATGGCTGCTCAAAGCACCTTCATGTGGGAGTGCGAATGTCTTAATTTACCACGAATGACCAGCTACCAGGACTGACTTCACATTTTCTGAAAGCAAATTCATTGTCCAGCTCAGAGGTCCTGCAGTGTTCACCTGACTCTAAGTTACACAAATGTCGATGTCCTTAATGTAAGGTTTTAAACTGTTATGATCAACCGAAGATCATGTTTTGAACAAATTTCGTTAGGCTACCGTTCCTTGATGTTTCATACAAAGTACAAATGTGATTGGCCCATTAGTTCCTGGGACAAGGGTAACATGGAAAAAAAGGCATTGTGGTCATGTGACATGGACAACAGTTTAGTCATATTAAGGTAGTCTCTATCTAAAGCATGCTCCATATGAAAGTAAGGAGGAAAAGATCAGGATTCGATACAATCAAGTACCACACCTGACCCAGGACACCACATGGGAAAGTGACAAAAACACAATAACACATAACATACAAGAGAGCCAAAGGGCCAGCCCTTCGCGGCAGGTGACCACAAGGATGCATTGAACAGACAGGAAAGCAAGACAAATATGATACATAAATAACAAAAATGATCTACAAAAAAGCACCACCTTCGAAAGGTCTACTTCAACTGGCCATCAAATTTCTGATAAAAAAGTATTTGCACTAAAAGCATCCGTGGCTGAAAGGTCAAATCTCAGTCATGGCCTTTTGAGGTTACCTATAGTCATTATCTCATTAGATTATTTTATGACTGTTTTTTTTTCTTTTCATTAAATGGCCACTTTATTCTTAATTTCAGCCCTCATTGTACACGAGTATGTCAACTGGACAGACCCTACCAGTGACTGTCTCCTAATACGAAGCTGTGGTGAGGTAAATATTGGCCTCAATGTGAGAAAACCTGTCTTCGGGGGTTTGCTTACAACACAGGTGCAGACCAGCCTGCGCATCTACGCAATCTGATCAGCACCTTTGTTATTTGCTGATTGGAAAGTTTCACATATAAACTTGCTACAAACAAATTTTCAAGTTTCTAGCTAGACTCTGTTGCTGAGGAGACCGGTTTGAGTCTCTCTCTCTTTTTTTTTTGAAACCCTGCAGACAGGTTTTTGTCGCGTCGAGGCCATATGTGTAAAATATTTCTTAAAACATGCATAGGCAATTCTCTAGAAAGGCTAGCGGCCTCATTATATCCCAAGTCTTTATCTACGTCACTACATTGTGAGTGTGCGATTGTTGAAGGCTCTGATATGCATATTCAATAAGTACCAAACACACACAAACTGTCTCATTTACTCTTGATATTCAAGGTGTATTCAGATGTTTGAACATTACGTAATTTCTAGGGAAACAATGTAGACCCAATCAGCCAGCTTTCAAACTGTAAGATTAAATAAGAACAAGTCCAATCAGGCATAAAACATTCATACCAATGAGGTTTGTTTTTTCTTTTCTTTTTATTTTTTTTTATTTTGCCAAAATCTAAAAAGACTGTGAGATATAATGATAGTACGACAATGAATGCTTGCTTACTGCACATAATTGCTTATGTACATGTCACTATAAATCAATTCAGGCATGCAACATCGAGACCCAATTATAACATATATAATAGCAAGTGTAAAGCGAAAGGTGGACTTTAAAAAAAATTCCTAATGCCTCGGCAAGTTCCATGTATATTCCATGCTAAAGTGTATTCTATATTTAAAAAACAAAAACAGACTTCTTTACAGTTTGTTGTTGTATATGATTTGCAGATGTTCGGAGACCGTGCATTCTCAGCTCCACTCCATAGAACTGCCAATTATCTAACAAACCAGAGAGAAAATAGCACCTATATGTACAGATTTGAATTCGACCTCACTGAATATGAAACAGAATGTGAATATTGGCATGGTATGTTGATACACAAAATTTAGTCTTCTAACAACACATGATTCTATATACTGCTGCCATCGTAAATATGTTGAGTGACAGCACAGCACCACAGGGAGGTAAACAGGTTATACCATTATTATTCTAGGTAAAAAGGCTATACCATTATTACTTGTAAAAATTCTAGTTAACACTTGGTGAATAGTAATGAATTTCAAATCTACTATATCAAGCTGTGATAGTTCGCTTGGTTAAGCCTAGGGAATTCAAATGATGGTTCATCTTTTCATGAGTGAAAGTTTAAAATTTCCAAAATCCTGAACTTTTGAAATTCAAAATTTAAATCATGCCTTCGAAATATTAATATTTCAAGTTTAAATGCTTAATTCTCTTTAGATCAACTGTATACATATCAAAAAATCTATTATATTCTGCCTAATTCAGCATTTGAAGCTGACTTTCTATGAAAAGCCAGCTTCAAAATCCTGAATTCATTAATAATCCTAAAATCTTTCACCCATGCCTTTTTACAATAATCTACGAAACATTCTTTAACGTCACTCTCAATTTTTCTTCTGGCACATTGAGTACTTAATGGGTTGTACACATTATGTGAACTTCTGCATTCCAGCCCAGCCAGTCAGTGGCGGAATATTATTATTGATATCGATTCATTGGTTGAGTGTAAATAGGGCATATCCTGATCAGCTGGTATAGGAAAATGCTAAAAGTTATCACACAGTGTGTCATTTAAGTTGAAAACGGCAGGCGACTCTTGAAAACTTGAATCTGATTAACACAAAGAGCCTGCTTAGGACAAAGAAATGTCGGCTAAATTAACTGTAGATGATAAAACCTTTTTTTGTCAAGTGTCAACACTTTATAAAATAAATTAATAGAAAATAGTGAAAATTAGGATTTTATGCTGAATAAAAATTTGAAACTGAAAAAATATATTAGCTCTTCCTCAAATTTAGCGTACCAACAAAATATTTTCATAAATTGTTTCATGAGTCTGTTACATGCATGGTGTCACAACATATTATTTTAATTGCTTTCACATAATCACCTCTTTAAATACGCATTGCAACATCTAACGCAAAATGTAAAACTCTTATGTGCATGTATGTTTAACTCATTTCTAAGTTGCTTTATTTGGCCAAACACATCAATTTGCTATGCAACAAAAGTTTCATCTGATTGTTTTTAAACATTAAAACAAAGGTAGCAAACACATAGCGGCTTCTAAATGATTTGTACACTTTACATTTAAATGATTTTTACGGGATGCTTATGTCAATTTATAAATGTTGTATTCATTGTTTGAAAAGTCTATATAGTAACTAGAGCTGCACAAACATGTAAGCCAAAGGATCATGTTAAGAAAAATAATCGCTCATTTCTGCAATGGTAAAATGCATTAGGTTTCCTCTTGCTATACAGAAATATGAATTGCACAGAAAATAAATAATATGACAAGTGGTACATTGCATTAAGTTGCAAAAAACACATATTGGATGGTAAAAGCACTTTGTTCTCTTCAATAAAGCATTCAAAATTTTACTATATTAAGGATCATAATTTACCATGCCAACAAGGAACTCAGTTAAGTCAATTTATTGTTGATGGACCTTATTTTACCATTTCAGGGGTACCACATGGGAGAGACATATTTTATTTGTTCGGTACACCTATAGTTGGACATAAAAGAAAGAAATTTCGGCACAAAGATAGACCAATGAGTGAAGCGCTCATGGATATGTGGGGAAATTTTGTCAAAACAGGGTAAATGCTCATTTTAACCACTTTGCGAGAATTCTATGTTTAACTTTTGGTATTCTTATTATATACTGCTCAACAAAAGTTTAGCACTGATAAATAAAAAAATATTTTTATTTGAGCAAATGGCTTAAAATTCTAAAATATCTGCTGAAATGATGGTTTGATATGTGATAAAGTTGAGGAAAGCAATTGGTGTACTTTAAATGGATTTCTACTGCGTCGTTCATTACTGTAAAAAAGAGAGGGGTCAAAAGGGTTTCAACTGCATTATTGGCAATACAAAATTGATACAGCATCGGTTTATAAATCCCTTGTTTTCCAGCTTGGTCGAATCAGCCGTTCTGATAAAAAAGTAAGGTCGTCTCCATTGAGCATTCGAAGCAAAAGTTGAGTCTTGCTAATAACTAACGCCGTTGTTATAATGAGGTTTACAAGTCAAAAACAGTACGGTTTTCGTTGTGTAGGCATGCTTAATTGAAAGGGTTTTCATGTCTAAAAGGATGTCAAAAGAGGGACAATTAAGCGTAAGGCACGTTTATAAAATTTTGTCCCTGGGTATTTAATTCATAAAAAGTGACGTCAATCTGAAGTTGAGGCTAAATGTAGGCGGCAACGCTGTCTAAAGGAGACGTTTTCAAAAAATCAACTAACTTAAATGATCCGGGTGCTTGTGCCAAAAATAGTAAATGAGTATGATCAGGAAATACCACAATCACAAACTGCAGACAATCTTGCATCAAAATGATTACTTGACCGCTTGATTCAGTGCGCTAAAAAGTCAAGAAGTGGAAAAATACCATTTTAACGTCATAATGGAACAGTAAAATGTGGCATAAACTTGTATCAAACTTTGATGTTTTTAACGTTTTTCATGATTAAGAACCTTTAGCGTTACATTAGCATCAAAAGTTTTAATTTCTGATGTAGACATGTTTCTTTTACATGCCCATGACATCAAATTTAACGTCAATCCACTGACGCCTAACCAGATTACCTTTTGTCTGGCGGACACGAAAAACGTAAATTTCAAGATTCCCATACATGTTGATAACATCAAATTAAATGTTTCATGTTCATTCAAAGTGGGGCATCATATTAAAATCTGTGCTAAACTTTATTTGAGCAGTATATTATAAGCATCTTATATAAATCATTATTTTACAGGGGTTATAGGCATGGAATAATATACGTTGGTGTCATTTATGCAATGAATAGCCGTCTTTTAATTGTTAAGATAGTTAGTTTGTTTGTGTGTGCTTTACCTCCCAGTCAACAATTTTTCAGCCATGTCAGGACGATTTCCTGTCACCCTGGGCTGAACCCTTAATTAAGTAGAGGCTTTATATTGTCTTGCTCAAGACACAACACAGTGCCTCCGATGTGTCAAACTAGAGACCCCTCGACATTAAGTCTAACACTCTACTCGAGGAGCCACTGTCCTCCTCATAAACATCACTCTTTTAACTATTTACATGTTGGTTGAGGGCACTGAAATATATCTTATGTAGTACTCGTAATGTATAATATACATGTATGTTACAAAAAAGAAATGCTTACAGTACAATGTATCAAAAATGTTTCCCTGTTCCCCTGAAACAACTGCCCTTTTTCCCAGATCCCAAAAACCCTAGGAGGGCCTCAATATTGTACCTTTATCATGCTAAATCACTAGATCAATTTATACAATGGTCAGCATCTAAGTGGACCTGACTGAACTCATTGTTTGTGAGTTCCATCTGATCTTTATACACAATGTCATGTGCTATCGGCCCTCTGGTAGCACTTGTGGTATGACTACTCTTTGGTAAACACTTACATACTTTAGTTAATCCTTGTAACATGTATAAAATTAAGAATAGTTTTAATCACTTTAAAAGCTTCTATCTTAGGGAATGTATTTTGAAAAGATTAAAAAACATGGTTTAACCTCTGAAATGGCAAAGATAAAGAAAATATAGCAGGAGGTGAGCAAAGCTCACATAGCCCTGGCGGTAGCCATCAGAGGTTGCCACAGAATGAACACTAGTGATGCACTGCTCTTTAAAAAAATTCTTACAGATGTATTGTTACTTCTGTGGCTCTTCCTCGCGGTGCCATGGGTTGGTCTGCAGTGTCTGATTGTGGTATTTCCTGATCATACTCACATACTTTTAATGCCTTCTACATTTTACAGAAAGCTTGAATATGCTCATGCAAGGCAACCACTGGAGCCATACAACACAAAGACAAAACCGTATATACGAATGGTAAACTCAGACGGTGGGGAAGTGTCAATAGAAATGGGATATAACTATAAACCCAGGAAGATGGCTTTCTGGAACAGACTCATGGTAGAGCGTGAAAATATACAAGAAGACTGTAAAACTTCAGGGTTTAAACTTTTTAGGTCATATCTCAGTATAACTGTGATCATGTGTGTTTATGTGTTATTGGATGCGACATAGTTAGAGGAGAAAACTTGCACCGAGATTATAAAACTTCTTTCATGCTCAACTCAACTGAGCATGAAATTTCAACTGCTTATAGGAAGTAAACTACTGAAAAAATGTTCCTGCTTAAACCTTTCAGATGGTTTTTATCCTACTAAATAGAGGATCTTAAATGAGTGTTTATTGAATTTATTAAACGAGATGAGGAAGAGATAAAATGTGAGGCTTGCAAAGCATTTATCTCTTTTTCGCAACAAGTTTGATAAATTCAATAATACAGGAGCAGGAATATTAAATTCTAATATCACATGACATTAAAATTACTTTAAAAACACATTTTTGGCATGAAAACGCAAGATTTTGTGATCGTTAACGCAATGTTAAAATAGACTTAATTATGCAATGTTAAAAAAATCTGTAAACTACTAGTGGTAAATCAATTTATTGCATGGCATTATATATCTCTCCCAGACGCGATGTCATGTGATAATAAATGTTAAAATGCCAGCAATTCATTTATGAGCAGAATAAATTTCAGGCTCAGTTGAGTTGAGCAAGATTTTTTTTATGATCTTGAGGCCTGATTCTCCTTCCATTATCATTAAACCTTGTAGGGTCTATACTTTCAAAACTTGAAGTCTATGGGGCCAGGGTTTTCTCTTTGAGTAATGAATAGTTTGAGTTAACCCTTTGTATACTAAAGGATTCTTCTTACAGGTTTGATACAATAAACTTGGGATGGTCCATTGTATATATCTAGGGGTGTTTTACTCAAACTACTGAAATAACTCATATTAAAATTCAGGTCCCTGGGAATTGGAGTTAACCAGTATTGACTGTTCAATATTTGCTGGTCAGCACATAAAACAAGTAGCAGGAGATGGTACTTGTATGTTAGAATTAACAACACTGCTATTATAAGTGCATCATGCTCTAAAAACAATATGGGTCAACTGATGAGAGCATGGTACTTGTAACATACATGTAAGTATGTTACTCTTTAAACAGCTATCTAGTGTGTGTGTGCAGGGGTGGGTGAGTGGGGGTGGTAGAGGCCTGGTGTTTGGCCTGTGGATCCGTTATCATGTGATATGTGAGAATTAAAAGGACACACAAGTAATTATCTGAAATCAACCATTTGCTCCAAAAATGCATATTAAAATGATACATGAAGGAGAGATGGCATACATAACATGTATCAATAAATTTATGTGGACTTTCAAAGTATAAAGAAGGTGTGGTTATACATTTAGCAGGGGCGTAGCCAGAGGCTTTATCATGATGAAGCCCCAAAAAATGGAGAATTGTTACTTTTCTTTTCAGTTAGTAAATAATGAAGGCACTGATCAGACTGTGGTGACATGCAGGCTGATCTGAACCTTTGTTGTTCGCAAGCAACAAAGTAAGGGTCTCTGGTGTAAAGTTAAATTTCATATGTTGAAAAAACATCTTGTAGTTGATCAAACTCATGTGGATTAAAAATGATGAAAATGGTTTAAAGTGTTATTTGTTGATACACAGCCTCCTTTTTTGATTTGATTCTTTACGTCCCAGTCAACAATTTTTCTGTTATGTCAGGATGGGTCTTCCTGGGTTGAACCAGTACTTAGCAAAGATTAATTTGTCTTGCTCAAAGACACAATGCAGGGACGCCGGTGAGGCTCGAACCCGCAGCCCTTTGGTCTCAAGTTAAGACAGTCTCCTTGTACTACTCAAAATGCAATTATAATGGAACAAAAAAATGTATAAGCGAACGCTCTCAAATTCTGTTTTAGAAACCAAAGAGGTTTTATATTTCATCTGATTCATCTGCCAGCAAATGATTCACATGAAATATCAAGCCATATTTTTCCTGAAAATCAAGAAGTACACAACAAAATGTGTCGTCTGCTGCAGTTGTTAACGACCCTTTCTGGGCTAACATATTCTTTTCATACAGACATTATTTAGATAAGAACCGACATTTTGTCAGTCCTGATCTGGATCCAAACCGTTTGAAAATGCAGGGATAATTCTGGCTCAGCATATCATGAGAGAAAATTTCCCATTCAGCCAAAACTGATGAGAAATTATGATTTTTTAGCGAGAATTTCAAACAAAATCCTTTGCTTAAATACATTTTAATTGGATTTTTCTCCCATCAAGCCAATTTCAATGAGTTTTCGACAGAAAAATGAGCAAATCTCTCACTATCTCCCCCAAAAATAATCCCGAAATGTTATCAGCAGACCACACCAGTAGGCAAAGCGTTAAAAACATCTTTTTTGTTCAGAATTTTCGTTTTTAGTAAAGCTATCAAAGACATAGACATGATTATATTACATTTAGCATAAAATTATCACAGTATAGCTTATTACCACAGACTAGAGGATTCAATGAGCACTAACAATTACCAATGAGCACTAACAATTACAGTCAGGTATCTCGGAGAATACAGTAAAACCTGTCTTAAGCCGCCACTCAAAAATAGACAAAACAAAAATCTTAATGACAAATGGTAGCTTATTGAAGGTCCAAAGTATTGCAGAATGCATTAAGCAACAATCAGCCTTAAAACAATTTTGGGTCTTCTTTTTGAGTGACCCCTTAAGACAGATTTTGTTTGTTTGATTTGATTCTTTACATCCCATCAACAATCTTTTAGTTATGTAGGGATGGGTCTGCCTGGGTTGAACCAGTTCTAAGCTAGGATTAATGTGTCTTGCTCAATCACACAACACAGTGATGCCGGTGAGGCTCAAACCCGCGTCTCATCAGTCTTGAATCAAGCACTCTACCACTCAGCCACTGCGCTCCCAAAGACAGGTTTTACTGTATGGTGAATCTTACTGTTCAGACCAACACAAGTTCTTTGCTTGTTTCCTTCTACAATCTGAACATTGTTCAAGCCTAACAACCAGTCATGCGCGGATTGTTACCTTGACTCAGAGACAAGATTTTCAGGTATTCTCACAATTTTTCCCAAACCATCCTCCTATCCAATCTTGCCAATCAGTCCAGTTTGTTTGTAACCTTGTTCTGACTGTAAGACCAGCCAGACATGTATACTTAGAGCTCTTTTCATATATATATGAGCCACGACATGAGGCTTCCAACAATGTGGTATGTGCGACCAACAAAGCCTCAGATCAGTGCGCATATGCACAGTTTGATCAGAGCCTTGCTAGTCGCTTGAATATTCTAGGAGTGTAAGGCTACTGACTGAACATCAATTGGAGTTTCTAAGTTTAAAAAGAGGCTGCACAGGCTCGGTTGAACCTACACTTGTCAAAATGCTACATTGTTGGAAATCACATGTCAGGGCTCATATAGACTCAGGTATCTAAATTACCCTAACAGTATCCTTCACCCTGATTCACAGATGAGCTTGACCTAGAGAATATCAGGTATACTACCACAGCTGATCACCGACAGGTGTAGATTCCAAATATCTAACACACCTTCATGTTAGACTGCAATCTTGACTCACATATGAGCTTGACCTTCAGCCAGTTAGTTATTCAGTGTATCTGAAACCCAGTCGGGTTTTCTGTGACCTTGACCTGACTCAATAGATGAGTTTAACCACAAGTATACTGCTAGCTGTCTTCCTATACCGGGTTGCTCACAGACATGCAAACACAGCTGACTATCATGGCAACCATTTAGGATAGGTTGTGACCTTGACTCATGGATGAGTTTGACCCAGAGAATGTTCAGGTATACTCGCACAGATGACCACAGCCCGCTGGACATTCAGAATTCCTTGACAACCAGTCTCTGATATGTTGAAGATGACCTCCATGTGAACAACCTTGACACCATAGAAACAGTCCCTTAACTGGCAGGTTACTGAAAAAAAAATGGGCATTTGTAAACAATTTTTTTCAGCGTAAAATTGTACATATTTTCTTACCCATCAATTTTAATATACGTTTTGAACTCATTGAGACAGTTCTTTTGAGTACCCACAACATGTTCATAAAAGGATGACTGCAATGGGTTCGAACCAAAAGTCAGACACCTTTCGGTTTTCAAAAAATAACTCATGTCCACAGGTTTAAATAAAATTTTTGAGCGTAAAATTGTAAATATTTTCTTACCCATCAGTTTTAACATATGTTTTGGGTGCTCAAAAGAACCGTCTCATTGAGACAGTTCTTTTGAGTACCCACAACATATGTTTTGGTTGAGAAATAAGAAAATTAAATTTTTGTTACGCACTCTTAACTAAAGTCCTGTCCATATTTCATTAAACATACTCATTGTCATATGTGACTCGACGGGAAAAAACCTGTCTTCGGGGGTTTGTGAATAACAAAGGCACAGACCAGCCTTTGCATTTGCACAGGCTGATCAGCGCCTTTAATATTCACTTTTAAGAAAGTATCATATCTAAACTTGCTCCAAGTGAAATTTCAATTTTCTAGCTAATCTCTGTAGCTGAGGAGACTGGTTTAAGTCTCGCTTTGTGGGAAAACCAGAAGACAGGTTTTGTCGTGTAGAGGCCCATATCATATTGTCAATATTTACACTAAAACGCATATGCTTATATGAACTTTACTTTGAAAGAACAATTTATTTGATTATCCTTTTGTATACTAATGGAATCTTTTTTCTGGTTTGATACAATAAACTTGGGATAGTCCATTGTACATCTCTAGGGGAGAACGGATGTAATTTTCAAAAAAAAAATTTTTTTTTTTGTTTGAAGATCTTTTTTGTCTTAACAAACAGTGTAGACCCTGATGAAATGCCCAATTATACACACCGGAGTAGGGGACAGTTGCAGATATTACACCAAACATGAATGGTAGTTGACTGTTGGTTCATCATGCTGAGATGTGCTAGCTACACTGCAGAGATTGGTGATGAATTTACACCTGTCACACAACCAGCCACACTGGAGTAAAGGACGATTACAGATATTACAGCAAACATGAATGGAAGCTGACTGCTGGTTCACCTAACTATACTCACCATACACGGCATAGGTTGGTTATGAATTTACACCTGTCTGACAACCAGCCACACCGGCTTAGAGGACAGTTACAGATATTACAGCGAACATGAATGGTAGTCGACTGCTGGTTCACCTAACTGTACTCACCATACACTGCAGAGATTGGTTATGAATTTACACCTGTCACACAACCAGCCACACCTGAGAAGAGGACGGTTACAGATATTACAGCGAATATGAATGGTAGTCGACTGCTGGTTCACCTAACTGTACTCACCATACACTGCAGAGATTGGTTATGAATTTACACCTGTCACACAACCAGCCACACCGGCTTAGAGGACAGTTACAGATATTACAGCGAATATGAATGGTAGTCGACTGCTGGTTCACCTAACTGTACTCACCATACACTGCAGAGATTGGTTATGAATTTACACCTGTCACACAACCAGCCACACCTCAGTAGAGGATCGTTACAGATATTACAGCGAATATGAATGGTAGTTGACGTCTGGTTCACCTAACTATACTCACCATACACTGCAGAGATTGGTGATGAATTTACACCTGTCACACAACCAGCCACACCTCAGTAGAGGATCGTTACAGATATTACAGCGAATATGAATGGTAGTTGACGTCTGGTTCACCTAACTATACTCACCATACACTGCAGAGATTGGTGATGAATTTACACCTGTCACACAACCAGCCACACCTGAGAAGAGGACGGTTACAGATATTACAGCGAACATGAATGGTAGTGGACTGCTGGTTCATCATGGAGATCTGTGGCAGGTAGCTTAGCTTGATCACCTCATTACATATGGACCACAGCTTAAACCGACCCAGAAGCTCTGCAAAAATACAAGTATTGAGTTAGCTTTGTATAAGGGCACAGGGGCAGGGGGTCTGGACCCCCTGACAAATCGCAAAAAATATAGGATTTCTTAGCAATACTGGTCCTGATCCCCTACAAAATCACAAATCTATCAAGCCAACATTCAATGCTGGGCCATCATTGGCCCGCCAGTGAAACATCATTTAATGAAGTATTTGGATCCTCTCATCAACTCTTAAAACAACACATCAAAATTGGACCCCCCCTGACAAACTTTCTGGATCCGCGCATGTGCAGTGCTGCCCACTTGCTAAACTAGAGGCCCAAGTGGGCAAAAATCTCTCACCAGGATGAGACTGATCATGACATGGTATATTCATGGGTGAAAAAGTTCAAAATTTTCAAAATCCTGACTTTTTGAAAATCCAATCTTAAAACTTGCAGTATGCCCACTTAATATTAAAAATTTCAAGTTAAATCAACCAAATTTAGCTTCATCAATTTCATCTTTTATCTGTCTTTTAGTATAATTAGAATACTGACTGCTTACCTATATAAGATAGGAACCAGTTCTCCTGGGTAGCTTCATCAATTTTATCTTTTATCTTGTCTTTTAGTACAATTAAAATACTGACTGGAGTCTGTACATCACCCTGAAAATAAGTCAGGAACATACAATGTTACTTCTCATACCTTTCTCGTGGAAGATCACGACAGTTGACCTTCAAGAAAGCCTTAAGGAGCACCTGGAGATCAGATGTGAGATCTGCTATGCGTGCAGCTAGCCAGTTACCTGGAAGGGGGCCCACTTATGTGGATGATGCCCCTGCACCTGCATGTTAATCAAAAATCTGATTATAATATATGAGCCAGTGCATGAGATTTCCAACAATGTGGCATGTGCGACCAGCAAAGCCTCAGATCAGCCTGCGCATATGCGCAGTCTGATCAGAGCCTTTGCTCGTCGCTTGAATATTCTATGAATGTTAAGCTACTGACTGAACATCATTTGGAGTTTCTAAGCTTAAAATGAGGCTGCAGAGGCTCGTTCGAATCTACACTTGTCAAAATGTCAAATTGTTGGAAATCTCATGCAGCGGCTCATATGATTCTGTCCAACAGTAAATATTTATTTCATACCTTTATTATATACCTATAAATGATACGCCTTTAGAACTGTCTGTTTTCTGGCCATCTGATACAGAAAGCCGGATCAACGAACTGAGGTTTTCTGAATCCATATCACTATCCTTTAAAACGAGGCTAACGTCGGTAACCCGCTTTGCGGCAACGTTACGTAAAGTAAATTTCAAGCATGGAACCAGAGACGGAAAACATGGTGACGTAACGTCATTTTTTAATATGACGTGAATATGACGTGACAAAACGTAATGGCAAACGTTCCCGCAATTTTTCTGACATAAAGACCAAAACAATTTATAAAATCAAAATAATGTCAGAAAAAGGTATATAATAAACATATTATTATAAAAGTATCTTGATCAGGCATACAGTATCACGTCTCGTGGATGAGGCCAAACCATTGGATCACCCTCGACGCTTCGCGTCTCGGGTGATCCGATGGTATGACCTCATCCACTCGACGTGATACAGTACGCCAGATCAAGTTACTATTATAATAATGTGTATTTATTGACTTACTGGAGGGAAAGATGTCAGACTTAAGCAATTCCGCTTAAGACACCGACTGTATAGTGGTGGGGTAAGCCAGTGTAGTTCTCGGCATTTGGCCGGGAAATACCCTATGAAATCAGCCCAACCAAGAAGGTGACAGTTAAACCATTGATACATACCACTGAAACCGCTAAACTACTACTAAAGCGATATTTTATTGAAAACATCTAAACTTCATTTATAGCAATGTTTATTGTGGAATATTTTGCTGCAATCACACTTGTTATATTGTTTTGGCATGGTTTCTGTGACGTCAGAGTCACGTTATCGAAGTTGATCCTAAGTACATCCGAAGTCTGATTCCATGGAATTGGCCACTGCAGTTCCGATAGTTTACTTTGCTAGCTGCACTCGCCTGCTGATAATCTTAGCAAACAGTTTGGACCAAGATCAGGACTGACAAAATATCCGACCTGATCTGGATCTAAACTGTTCGACACTCTGATAATGTTCCTGAAAGATTTTAAAAAAAAAATAAATTTTGAAAAAAGTCAGCAGAAAACAACAAAAGCATAGAAAATTACCCAGCATACAATGAGGCCACTCTCAAAAAGACCAAAAATTGGTTTTCAAGACCAATTATGGCTTAATGCAGGTCAAAAGTATTGCACAATGCTCCCCTTGGAGCATTCTGCAATACCTTTGACCTGCATTAAATTACAGTTTGTCATTAAGATCTTTGTTTTGTCTATTTTTGAGTTGCCGTTTTACACAGGTTTTACTGTACCTCTTGCGCAAAATATTTCAGCATGTCTGTGACTTTATCCGTGAAGTCCCACTCAGGCAGTTTAAGATGCTCTGGATTGATAGAGAGCGCACTTATACTGTCTAGATTAGTCACAGAGTTGGAGCTGACCACTTCATTCTCCGTCACCATCCCCGGTGTGTCTCCGCAATCTTGTAACGGCTCCAAAGGAGTCTCACGGTCCAGGATGTCATGTCTTGGTTGGAAAGCTTCATTTGGTAGAACCCATGACTGAAAGAAAATATAGAGGATCTTACACAAGTGATCAATTCATATGGCGAGTTTAATGATTTAATATGAAATGATCACGAATGTAAGATTCTGTTTATCATATGACATTCTAAATGTGATTTCATCGCCTTCAAGGTGTGTTTATTTCAATAAAAATTTGCATTGTTGTCACTGATGTCATCATGACGTCACTTGTTCCCTCCAAAAGTGGTATGTAATGAGTGATCATAACATTATTGAAGACATGATGTTATCCATTGAATAACAGTAACTTCATATGATAAATATATATAAGATGTTATTATAGGTTAGGTGCTTGACATTTGTTGTTGCCCTCTATCAATATTCATGCCCAACAAGGAGCTCCGGGCATGAACTTTGAAAAAAGGCTACAATGTATGTTAAACACTGAAAATCCTGTGATTAACCTGTGTAAAATGACCACTCACTAAGCAATAATTGGCATTGAAAACCAATTTTTTGTCTATTTGAGAGTGGCCTTTTACACAGGCTTTACAGTAGTGCAAAAAGATAAAGACTGGCTAGACAGCCATGTCATTAACATCGGACCAATTTTGTTTTTGTTTTTGGTTTGATTTGAGTCAACAGCTATGGTCATGCTGAGACAGTCAGTTTGACTAACCATACTTTTCCCTTGGGAAGCTTGACTAAGTGGTTAACCAGTACTTTGTGAACATACTTTCATTGTAACTGAAACAACCTTTCTTGAATCAGCAGAAGGAGGAGAATTTTGTTTTTTGGTTTGGATTGGATTCTTTATGTCCCAGTCAACAGCTATGGTCATATCAGGAGGGTCAGTTCACCTAACCACTCTTTTTTCCTGGGCAAGCTTGACTAAGTGGTTATCCAGTACTTCGTGCACATACTTTAGCTTGTAACTTACAACAACCCTTCTTGAATCAGCAGGAGGAGAATGGCCGTAGAAATTATTTCATGGAACCAGACGGGGATCGAACTCACAACCCCTGGATCTGCAGTCAGACACCTATCTGCAGCAAGACATGTTACCGAATGCGCTATGCAGCCCAGTAGGAAGGAGGATAATGACAGTAGAAATTATTTTACAATCAATCTCCGCGAAATTATCAGACTGGGTCACAATCAAACTCGCGACCCCTGGATCTGCAGTCAGACTAGCTACAAACTGTGCTACAGTTCCAGTAATTAATTTGGTGATATCTTTCTTGATTTTCAGAGACAGGACTTGGTGTTTCATATGAATCATTTGCCAATATCATGGGTGAAAGTTCAAAATTTCCCAAATCCTGAACTTTCGAAATTCAAATTTTAAAACATGCAGGATGGCTACAAAAATGAATAATTTAAAGTTAAAATGCTTAATTGCGTTTAGATAATCTGAAAACTAATCAAAGAAGCTATTATAATCTCTTTAATTCAGCATATTGAGGCTGACTATCTATGGAAAGTCAGCCTCAAAATACTGAATTCAGGATTAATCCTGAAAACTTTCACCCATGCAATAATCTCACCTGTTTCATACAACCCATATCCATTATGTTCATTTCCAAGGAGCCAGGTTCCCCATCCGCAAAGATGTCCCAGTCAGGATTCACCTGCCCTCTAGCTATACTGGTCAGGTGTTTGTCTGTTACCTCCTTATCTGACGTCTCCTCATCAGAACATCCTAAAATAGAATGAAACAAAAATTACTTCCTAATTCCTCTGTGCATTCTGGGTATTTTTTTGTATTTCTTTTAAATTGTCATCTGCCGACTAATACCATCAGATTGTTTAACAATTTGGATCCAGGTCAGAACCAATGTTTTGTTGGACCTGATCTTTTTGTTTGTTTGATTTGATTTGATTCTTTACGTCCCATTCAACATTTTTTCAGTTATGCCAGGATGGGTCTTCCTGGATTAAACCAGTACTAAGGAGGGATCAATGTGTCTTGATCAAGGACACAACACAGTGATGTCGGTGAGGCTCAAACCCGCACCCCTTTGATCGCGAGACAAGCACTCTACCACTGAGCCACTGCGCTCCCAGGACCTGATCTGGATCCAAACTGTTTGCAATGATTATCAACATATGGCGGTTGTAGTGTCGTCTGCTGATAACCTTTGCAAACAGTATGGACCCAGATCAGGCCCGACAAAATGTTGAGCCTGATCAGAATCCAAACTGTTTGACACATATAATTTTTCAAAAAGCTGATTTTGAAATTTCACAGGGGGCAAAGCGTTAAAGGAGATCCAAACTGTTTGACACTCAAATGGTATTCCTGAAAGAATTTTTCGAAAAAAGTTGATTTTGATAAAAATCAGCAGACGACAAAAAAGCAGAAAAATTTCACAGGGACAAAGCATTAAAGGTGTGTACACTGTTGCAGGAAATCTACAAAATATGAAACCTGTGCATCTTGCAGCATCTTCATGGGTGAAAGTTCAAATTTCAAAAATCCTGAACTTTCAAAATTCAAATCTTAAAACTTGCTGTATGCTCGCAAAGTGTTAACAATTTCCTCAAAATCCTGAAATCATAAAATAATCCTGAAAACTTTCACCCATGCATCTTGCACAGGTTTCATATTTTGCACATTTCCTCCAATAGTAACAACAAAAAAGAGCACCACAAATAATTCCAGTACATTCAGCCCAGCTCCATTTTCCATAATATTTTTCAATATATATTTCAAAGGCGTCATTATGGAGTAAAGGGTTGAAGTAGTTTGAAGGTTATCTGGGCAAACACTGCATAATTGTAGAGAAGCCAAAACTGTCCATAAAATGAACCAGTTATTTGTAACCATGGTCCCAAGCCCCGGGGCAAGGCAGGTGATAGCCGGGCAATTTGCTGTGTTTCTACTCTAGACTTGCATTGTCTCCACAGTGCAAGGGAAATGCCAGGGTTTTGATATACCTAAGCCAGTATGGCAGTGTAATGTAAAACATAACAGACTACCGTGGGTTATAGCAGGGAATTGTTGGACAAAAAGTCAGTCCCTGCTGTTTCCTGGGGCTGGGGAGGGGGGTGGGGCTGTGGTTACAAATGACTGGTGCATAACTTCTGATTTCCAGTCAATTCAACTGTGTCATTTCATTATCAATATTGATTCTTTGTTTGGATGAGAAACAGTGTGGATCCTGATCATTTTTGTTTGTTTGTTTTTGTTGCTTTACGTCCCAAGTCAACAGCTATAGTCATGGCGGGATGGTCAGTTCACCTAACCACACTTTTTCCTGGGCAAGCTTGAACAAGCAGTTAACCAGTACTTTGTGCACATACTTTCGCTTGTAACTGACAACAACCCTTCTTGAATGATTCAGTGGAAGGAAGGAGAATGACCGTAGAAATTATTTCATGATCAATCTCCACGAAATAATGGGACCGTGCCGGGATCAAACTCGCAACCGCTGGATCTGCAGTAAGACTCGCATCTGTTGCCAGACACATTACCAACTGCTCTATGTGGCCCTGTGGATCCTGATCAGCTATCTAATCTGAATTTACACTTTCAAAAAGTACAGAATTTCCAAAAACAGCTATGTGCACATGTACGGTGCCCTTATTAGGTCATATATGGCAATACTGATTACCCATCTAGCTTGAGTTATGGTCATAAAGCAATTCTAACATATGTACTGTTCTGCCAGCCAAGAGTGACAGCGACGTCATGTTTTGTTTACAAAGTTTTCAGGGACTAAGAATCAATTGATCACTGGTATATTATTCCTATCCACAGGATAGGATTAATACACAAGTGATCTATTGATTCACGTTAGCTCAAGATGAGAGTACAGGTTAATGTTTTACTTTACAATTGTAAACAAAATATTACGCCACAGTCACTTTTGGTTGGCACGACAGTAGCTACCTGATGTATGGTCAGTGTTTTTGTCTTCAGTTTCGTTTTCCTTCCTCGAACATTTGGACATCTGTTTACCTGTAATTGACACAGAAAAATATCACTGGGAAACTACATATACATACATATACATACAACCAACTTCTTGTTAAACCCGTAACTTGCTAAACCCAAATGTATGAGTATCCCGTTTGAAAACAGTGTAGAACCAGTGTAGAACCAGAAACCAACATTATGACATAGGACCAGTCAATCAAAATTTTTGAGTGTAAAATTGTAATTATTTTCTTACTCAGCAATCTAAACATATGTTTTGGGTGCTCAAAAGAACCATCTCATTGAGATGGTTCTTTTGAGCACCCACAACATATGCTTTGGTTGAGAAATAAGAAAAATAATTTTCAGTTTTAATACGCAGGTTTATCTAGACGCCTGTTATGACCAAAATTTTAATTACTTAAACCTGACTTCTGTTATGACCAAAATTTTAATTACTTTTCATCACATAACTGAAGCATTAACGACTGAAAAACAAACATGGCACCAGTTTGAACCTCATATAATAGTAAATATAAGGTGAACATCGGATATGTATCAATAAAACAGCACAATAGTCTATCTGTCAGCATATATCTCCCAAAAACATTTGTTTATGTGACGATTTAACGCATTTTAAGATGTTTCTAAGGAGCACCTAAGAAATGAGAAGTTATGCGTTGTATCATATGTACATGTATGATTTTCAGAGGATTTAAACCCTGTCAAGGTCCATGTGGCTTTATCATGCTAGTAGCTCCCTTTAGGACCAGAAAAAAGCACCTCAGCTGGAGCAATGCATACCTTTATCAAGGTCTATTCTATCCATGGCCACAGATGATTTCCTTGATAATGGTTCTAAGGAGGACTGTGTGATGGTAGTACAATATAAGCTCTTCAAGATTAGCCAAGACTGAGCTACCTGAAAGATATAAACAACTCTCACTACTGCACATAAACCCACCAAAATCTATCAAAAGCCCTTTTAAATACCATTAATAATTTAATTCCTGTTAATGTCAACCATTACTTTTCGTTTCTTAAAATCAATGATTTTGTGTGATAGGCCATTAATTTTCATATTAATGACCATTAATTCAGTAGTATTGGCCATTAATGAGCAAGTGAAATCATTAATTTTCAATAAAATTTTCACCTTCTACATAATTAAGGACCATTAAAAGAAATAATGGTCAATTATTTTTCATTTTGTGATGTTTTAATGCCCATGAGTTTGTATTCTTTAATTGCCAATACAAAAATAATAGCCATCAAAAACATTCATGTTTCGTTATGGCATTAAAAACTATTGCATTTTCATTTGATATTTTAATGACCATTAAATATATAAATATGCAAATCATTGGCATCAAAAATCTGTAAAATTTCAGGGACCAATTTATTTACCCAAGAAATGACCATTAATTTTGTGATAATGGCCATTAATTAAATTCAAGAGCAAGTTTTATCATTAAATTACAGTTATTGCATACCTTTTGTGTAAAATAATGACCGTCAAAACCATAATGGCCTATCATTTCCTTTTAATGATGTTTAAATGCCCATGAATTTAGTTTTAATGGCCATTACTACAAGTAATTACAATCAAATCCTGATCCATGCATATTAATGGCCATGAAACATATATTAATGGCTATTAAATTTACTTAAATTAGGGACCAATATTCTAATGGCCCTTAAATGTGTAAAATAGCCATTAAGTATGTAAGTTATGAATTCTTTGGCATATAAAAGAATAATTAATTTTGTGCTCTGAAATACTTAAACCTGTTAATATATTAATAATGGTCATAAATAACATATTCAGAGTATTTAAAGGCCATTATTTACACCAATCGTAAGTTTATTTTTAATGACTTCTATCTCCATGGCTATATTGCATTGAGTTTAGTAAGAATCTGCTCATTGATTCAAAGTGCCACAGCCAACATATACTGTAGCAATGGAATGTGAACCAGAAACAATACATGTATTCCTTTTCCCTTTTAGTGAGAACAAAAATATACACAGAATCAAAATTAAGGGAACCCTATTCTTGGTTTCATTCTGCTTGATAGGATTTGGTTACTATGCCTCTCAGCAGTTTGTAAATCTGAACTCAAATATCAGGGTAAGCTAACATGCTCAATACCAAGTTCAATCAAGTATTCATTACATGTATTGCCCAGTGCAATTCATGCACTGAGGAATATTTTACAACAGCTCAGAAATGGCAATGTTTAGGCATGTTGCCGTCTAGGGATTCTCAGAACCATGTTGCCAGGTTATTTGGGAAGTCAAAGAGTGTGATAGCACGGTTTGCAGCACTACAAAGCCAAACTGATGATGTCAAAATGAGATGGGGACGTGGATGCCATAGGATTGGTCAAAACTTGACCTTCCAGGAGACTTCTCACCCATTGAACATCTTCGGGATGTTTTAGTATAGAAGAGTCCATGCAAGGCACCCAGCACCAGCCAATTCCAGAAACTTGGTGTTACACTTCAAGAGGAATGGCAGCAGATTCCGAGAGCAGTGATATGCCCTGTAATCTCCAGTACACCCGACAGGTGCCGTGAATGTGTTACTGCAGGTGGAGGTCACACCAGATATTGACTTGAGCTCCATATATTTTAGGTAAAATAAAAGATACATCAAAATGAAATACAAGTGTTCCCTTATTTTTGGTTCTGCGTATATGTTTAGGTTTAAGATAATTTACAGACTAAATCCTTTAAATTTATTACCATGTGTAAACATAGTCAACAGTAGTTCAAATTTGACCCTTAAAGTGCCTGCATCTGAAAATGTTGTCTGCTTAAGTCATCTTCTGCACATATTTGCTGCAAGTGTAGAACAAAAGGTGGTGTAGACCCAGATCTGGGTCTACACTGTTTGACCAAGAGGTTTCAAAAAATTTCAGCAGAAGACAAAAGCAGATGACTTTTATTGCGGATGGCGCTTTGAGCATTAAAAGTAACATACAGTAAAACATTGTGTAAAATGGCCACTCAAAAAAAGCCAAAACAAAGAACTTATGACAAATGATAGCTTAATGAAGATCAAAAGTATTGCAAATGCTCCCTTGGAGCATTCTGCAATACTTTTGACCTGCATTAAGCGAAAATTGGTCTTGAAAAACAATTTGGGGTCTTCTTGAGAGTGGCCGTTTTACAAAGGTTTTACTGCATTTGGCAAATAGTATGTGATACAATATCCCTACCTGATGTCTCTCTAAGTCCCTGGCTACAGCAGCATTATGTTCACACAGTTCTTCTAATGAACGGCCCTTCAGTTTGTACCGCTTAGCTGATTCCACAAACCAGGTCAAGGACAGGGTCTGAAATACATTAACTCTCAACTCTTAAAGCCCCACCTATAATTTGCAGTAGACGCCAATTTCAATTTTTGTCCCTTTTCAAAAATAACATATAAGGCATGATATTTTATGAGAATCGTCTGCTGGCAGACGATTCTCATGAAATATCATGCCTTATTTTTTCAAAATGATTATTTAAATTTGGTGGTATTCAAGCCTTAACGGCAATATTTTTTGTCCTGAAAAATGTCATCTGCTTTTTACATCTGTTGCATATATAGACGGATGGCTGAGAATGGGTTTGCTCCCCCCCAGGGAATTTTGCAGACATATCCTATCTTGTAGAGAATTGAAAGCCGAGTCTTTTAAGAGATGTTTGCACTCTGTGCTCCGGGGCGTTAGTCTGTAAGAGCCTGTAACATACGTTACTTAATCAAACTAAGAAAAAGTAAATTGAAAGTTTGGGCTACAAATTAAAGACATTAAAATATCTATTTTTAAAAATCATTCATATAGTCTGCATACTGGATATCTTAACTACGTATGACAGCCATTTGAACAAAATTGCGGCTTCCTAAGGTGTAATATGCGTTACATAAAGCAGATAACCCATTAAAATCTGCAAGTGTGGCTAACATCATTTACATTCACAATCTCTCTGTGTGTTTTGCAAAATGTTTTTAACCATGTCTGACTAGCTTATGCAATTGGCTAACAGAAAAATTAAAGTTTGTTTCCCTAGCTTAAATATTTTTTCTGAAATAAGCAATTAAACAACCCTACCCAGTTTTAAGGTGAAATGTTTGGTATTAAAACTAAAGTAAAAATTGTAAAAAAATATTTGCAGTTGATGAATGTGTTTCATTGTTTGAGATTTATTTGCTTATATGAAAAGACTCATAAATCTGCAAGTTTGTTGCAAAATTTTTACTTTCAAAGGCTGTAACATATGTTACCTGATGTAATAAATGGGCAAGCTCATTGTCTTTACGTAAGATATGCCTAAAAATGTTTTAATCTCCTCGAGGGAATTTTGCAGACATATTCCTTCTTATAGTACAACTCAAGCTGCATCAAATAAGGGATGTTTGCACTCTCTATGTTGGGGCGTTAGTCTGAAACAGCGTGTTACATGCCTTACTATATTAAATAAAGGAAATGTAGTTTGAAAGTTTGAGCTAAAATTGTGAAAAAACTCGCAGCTGTTGGATATCTTACATTGTTTAGGGATTTTAAACTGGCTCCTATGATAAAGACTTATAGATCTGCTAGTTGTCATCAAGTTTTAAAGATCAGAGAGCGTTACATATGTTAGCGTGATAAGTAAAATCATCAAACAGTATTTTGACATTAAGCTTAGTAAGGGCCTGCTCCATCCTAATCCCCTTTGGAATTCTGCAGACAAATTACATCTTATGTAACCTTCAAGGTGCATTTAATAAGAAATGTTTGCACTCTGTAAGTCGGGGCGTTAGCCTGTAACAGCTTGTTACATATGTTACTATATCAATTTGAGAATAAGAAATTTAAATGTTTGAGCTACCAAAAGAAGACATCAAAATTATCTAATAAATTGACATTCTTATAGTCTTTATACTGGATGTCTTTACTACATATGGAAGCTGTTTAACATTAATACGGCTAACTGTGGCGTTATGTGAGTTACATGAACCTAATTGTAATTTAAAAGCTATAATTGTGGCTATCCTCATGTGGTTAAACAACTACTATGACTTGGTTTCAAACTGTTTTATTAGATTTTACAAACATATACTCAATTGATGAATAGGAAAAACCAAGTTTGCTTTTCTATCTTAAATATATTGTCTTATAGGAGCTTATACACAGCCCTACTCCCAGTTTTACAGAGAAGCGAATTTTGTTATCACCGTCTAAGTAAAACACATGAAAGCGATTACAGCGTGTGGATAGTTTTCATTTTCTTAGTCTGTCTTGCTTAGTCTGTCTCATTTCTGATTATCAAGCCCATGGACTGGTGTTACAGATGTTATCAATGACCTTTTGGACACATTTCCTAATACTGTGCATATAATGCTAAATATAGAGCCACAAATAGAAAAGATAGTTTTACATTTTTACAAGAAAATACAATAAATGAAATGGTCCAAACTATTTCTCATCGATTTAACACTCATGTTAAACGTTTGTCTTTGTCTGCTTCTGTGGTAATCATTATTATCACACGCCTCCTTGCAACTAGTAGAATCATCACACAATATTTCAATCATTTACTGTTATTCAATTTTACCACCAGTCCACTCAAAATTGATGAGCCATTATCAACTTCCCAATTTTGCCATTTATGGTTTGGAACATTCGGAAACTGATATGAATTCCTAATAGTTGTCTCTTTGAGTATGTGTTTCAAGTGATTTTCTGCAAGTAGGAGAAAGACTAAAGCTTTACAAGGAAGAAAACTATGCCATTAAGAGCAACGAGTACCTGGACTGATGTACCTTGATATTTCTGTGATAAAGAATCATATCTTAGCTGGTTAACCTTTATAAATGTAGCCTTTCCATACATGCAACCCACATATTTTCATCTAATAATGTCTCTGCACTTATTATCTTTCCCCAAGCATTCAAAAACTTATTTGAAGTCTTAGTTCTTCTGAAGTGCTGAATTTGAGGTAACTCTTTCCCTTCAGATAAACGAACTAGATGTATCACAGCAGGTAAAGCAATGAAATGCAGGATGAACAGAGGGCAAATTAGACCCTTTCAATTCAATGATTCACTAAATTCCTAAGATAAGAGCGCTTATTAAAGGATGTAACATATATAACTCGTCATAATAAATGAGCAAGGGCATTGTAGTGACATCCCTTTTGATTACACAGTCAGAGGCAAGTGTTTTCAATTTCAGTGTATTCAATGGATCATGAAATGAGGCACCTTATCAACTTGTTTACTCTGTAATAATCTTCCATAGAGCATAATATAGAACTACTGGTTATCCCATTCTACCTATAGTCCACTTTCCTTCTTTTGAATGCAACAGCTAATGATATGGCTGCAAAAACTGAGAAATCATAGGTTTTACATTATTTTAAGACATGCTTCAATGTATTGACATCAAAAAACAACCAACTGCAAACATAATTGATGGCAATGCCCAACTTCATATTCTTTCTCTTACACCAGATAACTTTCAAGGTGCAGTGATTCATTTACAATTTTGGGCTTAAAGAGTCCTGGGACTCCCTGTTTCCAATATCAATGAGTCCTAACTGCAAACTTACGAGTCCAAAACACTATTTTTAATGACAAGTCTGCAATACTATTGCATCCCGGGACTCGCCAGGACTCGCTGAAGAAAAAACTTATGCGCAAAAGATGCAGGATGCGCAGGTAACAAAATCACTGAAGGTGTAACAGAAATTGTTTCAGGCGGCCTGCCAAAACCATCAAGAGTCAACATTGTAACTAAAGAAAACTTATAAAGTTCTTTGGGCGCAGCAAAATACTATTGATCTAAGACCTGAGGACTTAAGCACCAAAAGACTGGATAGGTTCCATGGCAAATGATGCAAAAAAGCAGCCTATCAAATTTCTGTTTGACCAATGTCAGAAATTTTAAAGTATTCTTAGAGGTACACGGTAGAGACATAGATCCCCCCCTCTTAGTTAATAGAGTGCAAACATCTCTTATTTGATGCAGCTTGAATTGTTCTTTAAGGTAGGATATGTCTGCACAATTCCCAAAGAGGTGGAGAGGAACAGGACTGTTCTCAGTTTGCAGTCCTAATACAATGCCATGATTCTACTGGTTGTGATGAAATGGGTGATTATTTTGCAATAGAAGCAGACACAGTGATAGACATTGTGAGGGTGACTTGAATAAAGATTGTTTTTGAATAATTTTATTTAATAGGAATATTTATCAAATTGTGGCATTTAAATGAGAACTATTATTTTCTATCTATATGTTTATATATTTTAATATTATAGGCATTAGGAAATATGTGATTAAAAAGATTATATATAATATAGGTAACACAATTCCATGGGCTTGTTATCAGCAATGACTGTAATTACTAAGACTAAGGCACCAGAGGCTAGAGATTAATAGGAAAACATGTGAAAAACGGTATTTTTCTGAAATATCATCTCTTACTTCCAAGAAAATTTCCTAGCTCATTCATTATGCCATGTAACATACGTTACATACTTTAATAAGTGCTCTGATCCTGATGTCAAACTTGCAAATGTATGATTCTTTATTGCATTAGCAAGACAGTGCCAAAAATGTAAGATATCCACAAGCGTCAAATATTTTCATATAATTTTCTTCAATAATAGATACCAAAATTGGATACTTAAAATTGGGGGTAGGGTTGTTTAATAGCTCATATAAAACAATGTATTTGAGATAGAAAAGCAAACCTTGTTTTTTCTATTAGTCAAATAAGTATTTTAGTAAACTAAGATTAAAAACACTTGTAAAAATGCACAAATGGTCTGTAAAATGAATGATGTTAGTCATGATTTCAACTTTCAAAGGGAAATTTAATCTATGTAACGCATATAACACCATTGAAGGCTGTAATTTTGTTTAAAATGCTGCTTTTATGTAGCTTAGGCATCCAGCTTGCAAACTACATAAGAAATTTGAATAATTAGATGGTTTAATGTCTTCTTTCTGTAGCTCAAACTTTGATTTTGATTTTTTCCATAGTTTGTTACAGTAACATATGTTACAGGCTGTCAGAGACTAACGCCCCGGAGCACAGAGTGCAAACATCTCTTAAAAGATGCGGCTTGAAATTTTATTCAAGATAGGATATGTCTGCAAAATTCCCTAGGGGGGGGGGGGGGGGGGGGGGGGGGGGGGGGGGGAGCAGGACCTTTTTTAGCTCAAAGTCTAATATATGTATTTAAAGGCACTTCAGACTAGACTTTATCATGGAAGTTTATTATATAATACTTCCTTAGAAGCAGTCTGATCTAGGCCCATATTGTTTGCAATACAGGCTACCTTAGAACATAAAACGACAAGTGAGCAGACAACAAAAGCCTTGACTGGCGGGAAAAGGATTTAATCTAACAATTACCCTGAAAATTACTTTTGTCGACTGCTGATGATCTTTGTATATAGTTTGGACCCAGATCAGGACCAACGTTACGTCTGTCTTGATCTGGATACAAACTGTTTGACACTCTTATAGTGTTCCTGAAAGAATTTTTTTGAAAAAGATGATTTTGAAAAAAGTCAGCAGACGACAACAAACGCATGAAAAATTACCCAGCATGCAAAGAGTTATTTTTAAAGCCATGCACCCTCGTTTAACGAACCTCTTTAGGGATATAGGAAAAGTACCAAATAGAGAAATTCTCATGGGCTTTGCTTTTGTTTGTTTGATTCTTTATGTCCCATCAACAATCTTTCTGTTATGTAGAGACGGGTCTTCCTGGGTTGAACCAGTACTAAGCTAGGATAAGTGTGTCTTGCTCAAGGACCACAACGCAGTGACGCCGGTGAGGCTCGAACCTCTGGTCTCTTGATCTCGAGTCAAGCACTCTACCACTGAGCCACTGAGCTCCCTAAAAAAAAAGTTGATTTTGAAAAAAGTCAGCAGACAACAACAAAAGCATGGAAAAATTACCCAGCATGCAAAGTTAAGTCATGCATGCTCATTTAAGGTGCCTCCTTAGGGATATTGATTCTTTACGTCCCAGTCAACAATTTTTCAGTTATGTTGGGACAGGTCTTCCTTGGTTGAACTAGTAATAAGCTAGGATTAATGTGTCTTGCTCAAGGACTAAAGGCAGTGACGCCGGTGAGGCTCGATCCCACGGCCCCTCTGTCTAGAGTCAAACACTCTACCACTGAGCTACTGCACTCCCACATGGGCATTGCCATATATTTTTACCTTGTCTGTGAAGTTAAATACATTCATCAAACTGCTAGCATCCAAGAATTTATCGTGGCTATCCGCTGGTTTCTTGAACAGCCAGCCAGAACTTGCAGGAGGATTTGGAGCATTCTCTGAAATAATATGATCCATACATAGGTCTAGATATTTATCATATACCTATAAATGATACAACATTTGAACTGTCTGTTTTCTGGCTATCTGATACAGAAAGCCTGATCAACAAACTGAGGTTTTCTGAATCCGTATCAGTATCCTTTAAAGCGAGGCTAACGTCGGTTACCTGTTTTGCGGGGACATTGCGTAAAGTAAATTTCAAGCATGAAACCACAGACGTAAAACATGATGACGTAACGTCAAGAAAAGAAACTTAATGGCAAATGTTCCCGCATTTTTACTGGATTAAAGACCAAAACAATTTAAAAATCAGAATAATGTCGGAAAAAGGTATATACTAAACATATTATTATAATAGTAACAAAACTGTGCGTACTAGATCATGTCTCATAGATGAGATCATACCATCAAATCACCCTCGACGCTTGGCGTCTCAGGTGATCCGATGGTATGACTTCAATGTCACCTCATCAACTCGACGTGATACAGTATACCAGATCAAGTTACTACTATAATAATGTGTATGAAGAAAACATTTTGACAAAACAAAGACCTTAATGACAAATGGTAGCTTAATGAAGGTCAAAAGTATTGCAGAATGCTCCCCTTGGAGCATTCTGTAATACTTTTGACCTGCATTAAGCAATCAATGGTATTTAAAACCAATTTGTGGTCTTTTGAGAGTAGATGATTTACACAGGTTTTACTGTAGGTATCATACATAGATCTAGATATGAAGAAAACATTTTGATTGTAAAGTTGTGATTATTTTATTATCCATGAGGTTAAAAATTGTTTCAGTGCTTAAAAGAACAATCTCATCAAAATGGTTCTTTTGAGTACAATGTACTAACAACAAACATTTTGGCTCAGAAATAGGGGAAAAATCATTTTTACCTACCCCCACTCACTAGGTCTTGCTGTATTTAGCTTAAAATATATGGATACTTCACACTTACAGGCCTTTAGTTAAGAGTGTGTACCAAAAAAAATATTTTTTTTATTTTTCAACCAAAACATATGTTGTGGGTACTCAAAAGAACCATCTCATTGAGACGGTTCTTTTGAGCCCCCACAATATATGCTGAGTATTATAGGTAAGAAAATATTTATATTAAATACCAAAAAAATAATTTTCTTATTTCTCAACCAAAACATATGTTGTGGGTACTCAAAAACCATCTCAATGAGACATTTTTTTTGAGCCCCCACAATATATGCTGAGAATTATGGGTAAGAAAATCTTTACAAATTTATGCTGAAAATTTTTGTTTATCTAAACCGCTGTTTTATTCTAACCTCTCTTGACTTGGAAGGCATGGCCTACAGTACCCTCCACACTGAGTGCCACTCCAGTAGGGATGAGATCATTAGCAGGTTTCCGGGCATCTCTGAACACGTGTTGGTAGAGGTAGTTGTCTTTACCAGCACTCAGGATTACATGCGGATCTTGATTCTTGAATAAAATACCTAGGTGGAATAGAAAGCCAAGTTTTTAATGGCTATACAGTAAAACCTGTGTAAAACGGCCACTCAAAATTGGATAAAACAAAGTTCTTAATGACAAATGGTAGCTTAATGATGGTCAAAAGTATGGTAGAATACCTTCTGCCATACTTTTGACCAGCATTAAGTGATAATTGGTCATGAAAACCAATTTCCGGGCTTTTGAGAGTTGCTGTTTTTACACAGGTTTTACTGTGTTTGGGATTTTAAACATATATATACTGACAGACTTTAAAAATGCAACACTTGGATAACAGCATAAACTTATGTCTCGAAAAAGAGGGCAGAACAATAATTTAGATTGTATGTTAAAGAGCATTTATTTGTTAGTAAAACATGGAAACCTTGTCCAACTAAGATGAATTTAATGTATTAAAATGTTAACTTTTTGAGATAGGGGTCAACTGTTTCAAGTGACCAAATGTTATGAATGAAAGATTCCCTACTTCTTTAAATCAAGAAACACTAGAAGCATCAAATTTGTTTCCGACAAAGTGAGATTCAAATCAGCCTGCAGTTATAGAGACTAGCTTTAGAATATTGAAATTTCACTTGTGGCAAGTCTTGATATGACGCTTTTCAATAAGGGAATAACAAATGGGCTGATCAGTCTGCACAGATGGGCAGACTGATCTGCGCCTTTGTTGTTCATAAACCCCCGAAGACAGGTTTTCTCGTGTCGTGATCCATTCTTTATCATGTTTATATAAGCTGAATGGAAAACATTGTGGATAATCATGTGAGGATCCAGAGGGAAAGAGGGGGTCCCGATCCCACTTAGAAAATCACAAGGCTATAGGGTTCCTTATCAATACTGGTCTGGATCCCATGGAAAATCACAAAGATACCAAGACAGCATCCAATGTAGGGTATTTGAATGGCATTTTATTGGTGGGTCGATAATGGCCTTTTTTAGTGGTTTGTTTGTTTGCTAATTTGCTTTACGTCCCAAGTCAACAGCTATGGTCATGGCGGGACCATCAATTCACCTAACCACACCTTTTCCTGGGCAGGCTTGAACAAGCAGTTAACCAGTAATTCGTGCACATACTTTCGCTTGTAAATGACAACAACCCTCCTTGAATGAATCAGCGGAAGGGAGGAGAATGGCTGTAGAAATTATTTCATGATCAATCTCCACGAAAGTATGGGACCGGGCCGGGATCGAACTCGCGACCCCTGGATCTGCAGTTAGACTCTCATCTGTTGCCAGACACGTTTCCGACTGCGCTACGCGGCCCGGTGTTCGGCTTTAAATGAAATTTTCATCAAAATGTGGAACTAAGAAATTGGGAATGATAAACACCATTTTGGGAAGTTTTTGCTCATTTTTAGTAGGGAAGAGGCCAATATTCAGTCCCAAATTAAGCCTAGGAAAATCCCTGTCATGTATATACAAGCTGAATGGAAAACTGTGTGGATACTGATCAGCTACCAGTTGATCTGGATGTACACTGTTTTCAAAACGAGACATATCCAGGTAAACATGCGCAGATCCATAAAGTTTTTTATGAGGGGGTCCAACTTTGATGGGTTTTTTTTGTTTTTATAGTTGATGAGGGCGGAGAGGATCCAAATACCACTATAAGCGGGCCATCATCGGCCCGCCAGCGAAACGCCATTTAAATGGCGCTTCGCTGGTGGGCCGATGGTGGCCCAACATTGAATGCTGGCTTGGTAGCTTTGTGGTTTTACAGGGGATCCGGACCAGTATTGTTAAGGAAACCCTATATTTTTGTGATTTTTCAGGGGGGGGGGGGGGGGGTCCAGATCCCCTGTCCCCCCTCTGGATCCACACATGGTTAAGCATGAGAACTCACTTGTAGCGACATCCTTGTGTTGCTCAAAACTGGCCAACGGTACATAGGGCCTCCTCACGTCCCATACGTTAATGTTGAAGTCTACCAGTAAAGCACATGTTGCAATGTTGTATCTACGCTGTGGACGCCATCTAACTTTAGCTACGGATGCTATACCGTGAATGCAATGAACACATTTGGCTGTTGACAGCTCCCAGACCTAAAATGAAAAGATGAAAAAATTGAGCCATTCCATGATATTTTGGTACTGTAAATCGGAAATTTTGTAAGTGTTTTATTTTCAGGAAATTCGCATACGGTGTGTTATACTGACAAAATCATTCTCATTATCATATTCACTGATATCATATCAAGCCAAGCCAAATAAAGTATGACTGACATTGTTGGACTTCAAATACAAGTGGACAATTTGATTTCCAACCGTAAGTGCCTTGTTGTCAAAACTTGCAGGGGTTACCCCTACCCCCCCCCCCTCCCCCCCTGTTGATTTACATGTGCATTTCAATAATTACAATAATTACACTATAATTACATCATGCTTCTGGAACCATGTTTAGAATGTGACCTTTTAACTTCCATTTACTGCAATAAATGGAATTTAAAGTTAACACCAAAAAAACTAAGATTTTAATACTAAACAAAAGTGGAAGGCTATTAAAAAAGCATCACTTTGTATTCGAAAGAGAAACATTAGAAATTGTCCTAGAATTTAAGTATCTAGGGATAATAATTCAGGCTTCTGGAATCTTCAACAAAGGAATATCAGAACTGATAAATAAAGCTCTTAAGGTAATTTTTATGATAAGGAAAAATTTCAATCATCATTCATTTTCCCAACACTTCAGTGCGGCACTGCGGACTATTTGATACATGTGTCAAACCAATACTATTATTCTGTACAGGGATTTGGAGTCCGTACAGTCTGAATTTTGTGAAAGTAGGATCAAAGATAAATAAACTCCACCTTGAAGAATCATATGAAGATTTCCCACCCAAAAAAATTCACACAAAATTTTGCAAGTTTCTAATAGGTGCTAACAAATATTCGTCAAATCTTGCTTGTAAAAGTGAAGTTGGAAGATATCCCTTAGCAATATCAGCTACATTGCTTTCAATAAAGTATTGCATGCATATAAATGATGATGAAATCCCGAAAGCACAAAATAAATTCAAAGTCTAATAAATGGAGATGAAATTAAATCAAGTTATGGAGAACAAATTAAAAATTTCTTAAAGATTATCGGGTTTGATCATGTCTGGCAAAATAAAGGAACTTTTTCAAAAAGAAGCCCAATATATGCTGTGGAAAAGAAATTGATAGAAAGGTAAAATTCATTCTTCAAAGAAGCAATTACAGGATAAAATACTGTTAAAAGCAGAACATTAGATAAACTTAGAACTTTTAAGATGTTCAAAATAACTATAAAATGGAAAACTATATAAGTCTGAGGGTTGATAAACACTTAATTTTTAATCTTGCTAAATTTAGAATTTCAAACCATCACCTTGAGATTGAGACCAGTCGGTATAAAAAGACTAGAATTGATCAGAGATTATGCAAAAATTGTAATGAAAATGGATGTGTGGGGGATGAATTTCACTTTTTAATGATATGTAAAAAATGTCAAACTGAAAGAATAGAATTTTGTAGAAAAATAAATCAAATTATTGTACCTTTTGAGTCATTTACAAGCCAAGAGAAATTCATTTTTCTGATGTCTACGAATGACACTGAAGTGCTAATGCTATTGGTGTACTTTATAGATAAATGCTTGCAGATTCGACAGTCCTCAGGGAGATAATCAAGGTGTATTTAAGTCATAGCTGAGACCCTCTGTCAATAAATGTGTGGCGTAGTTTTATATGTTTGTGATGTAACTGTCATTTTAAGTCTTCAGTCATGATTCTTTGTTAAGGATTGATACTGAATAAATTTTGACTTGACTTGACTTTCAATGCTCTTAGGTCCCCCCACCCTCCCCGATTGCTAGCAACATAGTACCTGCTCGTGGGAACGGACAGCAGGACAGACACACCGACTGACAGACAACGCCAAACCAATATCCCTCCGCCTTCAGTGGGGGATAACATAATTCCATGCTAAAATCATGAGATTCAATGCTTTTTGTACATGGTTTTAACTTGACAAAGCCTAAACTGCGCCCTGAATTGTTTGCATGACGTTACACGGGAAAGTGTTGCTGCCTTGACTGATCATATCGCCAATGATTTTGCTCGCAAAAACGTTGAGGGCATCTATGATGTTGTGGCGATGTAATGACGTTCGAAAGTTTGACGCTGAAGCCATTTTGTTTAGAGAAATCTAGTGTAAGAAAATGGATATTTTTTATGTTTGGTTGGAATCAGGTAAAATATGCAAGAATAACCATCACACATGTTTGTTATCCCCACGCTTTTTTAAAAAAGCATCGGGGATATTGCAATAGCCTCCGTCCGTCTGTCCGTCACGCTATCTCCTCCTAAACCATTGGACGAAATCCAACCAAGTTTGGTGTGTGAGTTGATCACATGAATGGGGTGTGCAACGTCACATTTTTTATGGCCCTGCCCCCTGGGGCCCTGGGGAGGGGCCAAAAGGTCAAATATCATTAAATATAATTAAATTTCAATTACAAAGTCAATTTCAAAGATTTTTTAACCAAAGTAATAAGGTTGCAAAGATCAGGAATCGATACAATCAAGTACCACACCTGACCCAGGATACCAATGGGAAAGTGACAAACTCACAGAAGACACCACAAACGAGAGCCAAGAGGTCAGCCCTTTCCCAGCAGGTGACCACAAAGCACATATAAACAGACGCGCACAAAACATAGCAAACACAAGACAGAACAAAAACATAAAAGATCCACAAAAGAAGTACCGCCTTGGAACGGTCAGTAAAATATTTTACTGGAGGGCTTAAACCGGTTTAACGGCGCCAACCTCACCCTTAATTCAGATGTGGATCAAGACACATAAATATTTGGTTTGCATGAAAGACCCCTAACTTATCAATGCATCATCTCCTAAAACATATAAATCAAGATATAACAAGGAGATAAAGCAAGGATAAGGACTCAACAGTAAATTAAACTGAATACCGGAGCAAAAGAAATCCAACAGGTAAACCCCGGTAAACTTTGTGTGTCTTCTCAGACATGAAAGATATAAAACATATCATCGGGATTTTCATTTGGTCACCTGGGTCATGCCCCAGGGGTCGGACTTAGGGGTCCCGTGGGGGGTTTGGGGGGTCAAAAATTTTTTTTTGAAATTCAACCAGATTTGGTGTGTGAGTTACTTACATGAATGGCACATACACCGGCACCATTTTTTGGGTCCCCGCCCCCTGGGGCCTTGGGGAGGGGCCAAAAGGTCAAATATCATTAAATCTGAATTACAAAGTCAATTTCAAAGGTTTTTAAACCAAACTTTGTGTATCTTCTCACAAATGAATGATATATAACATATCAGACGGGATTTTCATTTGACCGCCTGGGTCATGCCCGGGGTCGGGACTTGGGGGTACCGTGGGGGGTTGGGGGGTCAAAAAAAATTTTCCGAAATTCAACCAGATTTGGTGTGTGAGTTACTCACATGAATGGCACATGCACAGGCACAATTTTTTGGGTCCCCCCCCCCCTGGGGCCTTGGGGAGGGGTCAAAAATTTAATTTTCTGAACATGGTCATATGGCATATTAAATAAAAGGGGATGAGCAGTAGACCACGATACACTGAACAATTTTAACCTACAATACAACTGGTGACCTTGGAATGGGGTCAAAGGGTCAATTACCATTAGATTTCTTCGAGAGCGTGGGGATTTGCGATGGGGCGCCATCGAATGTGTTCTAGTTTCATTCTTTTAACACTTGCCGGGTCCCTCGGATGATGTTTGAACACTCGGCATAACAGCCTCATGTTTAAACAACTTCCTCGGGACCCAGCAAATGTTTATGCATGAAAAAATAATGTGAGATCTCTGTACTAACTAGCGAATAAAGTGTCTTGCTCAACACAACAAAGTAACTCCAGTGAGTCACAAACTAGCAGCCCTTCAATCCCTAATCTAAGGCTCTTTGCTCAGCACAATAGTTTTTGCTTTTTTTTTGTTTGATTTGATTCTTTACATCCCATCAACAATCTTTCAGTTATAAAAGGACGGGTCTTCCTGGGTCGAATCAGTACTAAGCTAGGTTTAATGTTCTTGCTCAAGGACACGACGCAATGATACGGTGAGGCTCGAACCTGCAGCCCCTTGGTCTCGAGTCAAGCACTCTACCACTGAGCCACTTAGCTCCCAATAGTTTTTTTGCGAATAGTGGGGAAATGTTTTAAAATTTAAGAACTTTTAAGGCAATTTAACATATAGTACATAGTTCAATGTAGAGTAAGTATTTAGTTCAAATCATTAATCAATTTTGATAAATAAGGCCATTTTTATGATGCAATTGTAAAAGAAAGAAAAACATGGCTATACCTTGATTGTTTTATCTCTCCCTGCAGTGGCAAACCAATTTCTGTCTTCAGGGTGCCAGTCAAGGGAGAACACTGGTCCTCCATGAGCTGTAAACTGTCTCTCTACTTTATCTGGCCGTCTCATATCCCAGAACTAAAACAAAACAAAAGAAATACAGGACCTTAGTTAAGAGTGTGTACCAGAAAAATAATTTTCTTATTTTTCAACTAAAACATATGTTGTGGGTACTTAAAAGAACCGTCTCAATGAGACGGTTCTTTTGAGCACCCAAAACATATGGTAAAAATTATTGGTAAGAAAGTATTTACAATTTTATGCTTTTATGCTTAAATTTTTGTTTAATACCTAAACATATGAAATATACACAGAAGAAACAATATCATCTCTTTTTTTCATCTACACATTTTGGTCAATATTACTACTATAACCAAATTAGTTTAAGTGAGGTAAAACGGTGCAGGTTTGTCAATTGATACAAGACAATATAAATAGATACAGTAAAACCTGTCTTAAGCAGCCACTAAATAAAGACAAAAAGACAAAACAAAGATCTTAATGACAAATGGTAGCTTAATGAAGGTCGAAAGTATTGCAGAATGCTCCCCTTGGAGCATTCTGCAATACTTTGGGCCTGCATTCAGCAATAATCAGCATTAAATAACAATTTTTGGTCTTCTTTTTGAGTGACCGATTAAGACAGGTTTTACTGTAGTCGTAGAATAGAATCAAATCATTTGATAATATGATGTTTTGTCAATCATCTGTCTTAGTACTTATATATGTCAGAGCTATTATGTGAATGTGTAAGTAAATATAGTGCAGCCATGTTAGTGGATGATTTTATAAGTTTGTTTGGATACACTGTTTTGTAAGCTGTTCTGCAGACATCTTCAAAAGAACATTTGTGAAGACTCAAAGACCAGGCCCTGAGGTTATAAAACTATTTTCATTAGTAGGGGAGCCAGAGATTCAAAAATTCGAAAACAGTGGCCGGAAAGTAGCAGAATTTTAGACTATATCCTCAGTTAGTATGGTGTTTCAGAAGTGTGAAAACAGATATTGCACAAATTTTAAGTCTTGCAAAAGATGTTTATTTATGGGGTAACCATAGCTACCCTCATGCTGGCTTCATGTAGTAGGCTATTCGCTACATTACTGAAAAGAAAAGTTATTTAGACCAGATAGGTCACATTTCCTACTATCTGCTTATTGTTTTACAGTAACTTAATTAAATGCACCAAACTGACAATAAGTTTAAATGACTTACGCTTATGTAATTGTTATATACGTTACTTACATTCAAATATATTACTATTGTTTACTTGGCCGTGAGCTGACAAAAGACTTGCGGAGGGAGATTTTTGTACATTAAGATTTTCTTAGCTACTTTATATATTGTAAAATGTCTGTTAGCTTTTGATGAACATGTGCATTTACCATACAATAGCCAGGTCTAATACGTTACCATTAGATAATAAGGAAACTCTTAGTATAGTGTTACATGTATTATCATTTGCATCGTTTTCTTACATATCCTTATGATTGATATTTTAATTAGATGCAGCTGAATAGCAGAATAAGGCCAAAAGAAAAATATGCCTTGATTCCGGTTACATGTCCAAAAATTTTAGAGTCGGTAGGTAGGCAAACTTTTTTTTTTTATAACATTTTTTTGTATGGAAAAAGTATGAAAATTCTAAAAAACAGTCTAAAATAGACTTTAATATCCCAGAAAGTCTTCAAAAAAGTTTGAGTAGGCCTCAAAATATTAGGGTCGGTAGGGTAACCGGAAACAAGACATTTTCTTTTTTTTTGGCCTAATAATATTAGTTAGGCACCTGGAAGTTCTGTTATATACATTACTTTCTTTTAAAACAATATTTTTGTGCAATGTTATGTGTATATGCGTTCAAACAGCTAGTTGGTGAAAATGGAATTGACTACCATCTTAGTGCTCAAAATTAGATTGGAAATATTGTATTTTTAAACATGTAATATGAATGAGATGCAACATCAACAAAATCATATTTGGTTTAAAGGGAAAACTTGAAAATAAAGCACATAAATGTCATTGAGTATATGTTGTAGGAATCATGTAAATAGGATAATTGATACCTATTTATTATTCATAACTAAATTGTTTCAAAAAGCTTAAATGATTCTTTAAGATCTGTGCCACTACCATGTATTTGCTACTTTTTATGCATTAAATGGCATTAAATTACATATACAAGACATTTTCTTTCACCATCAACAGCTCCATGAATAAATAAAAAGCATGCAGTAACAGTCAGATCCATCACATATTGTAAAAGCCATCAAATATATGCATTTATAAACAGTTATTCGTTACAGCAGCTATATTTAAACCAATAAGGCACAAAATATACCTTAAAACTCTAAACATGTTAGATATTCCAGCAGAAGTCCAAATCAAGAAGTGAAACATTAAAGATACCTTCATCGGTGTCATATGAAACAAATCTGAAGTTTGTGGAAATCGTGATAATTTCTGTCTCTGATTTAGCACACGCCATAGCTATCCTTGAAGTTATAACATTTTAGTATCTACAGCATTTCCGCTTTGGAAAAAGAGTATTATTTATGTTGGTAATGTATATAACAAAAATATAAAGAGTATTACTTTAATCATTAAGTTGCCTGGTTCTACACGTTTGTGAAGCAATGAAACAGGACAGCATTTATTCTAAATTACCATTTAAATATTTTGGAAACAGACACATGTCTGTTAATAAGTTGGAAAAGCTCCCCTGCAGTGTTAGTATCGATTAGACTTCGATAAACAGGACCTTGAGCAAGCAATTTTCTAGAATAGGACTTGATTGATCATAGGTCCCAGAATGTTTGCAGACGTTTGTTTTTTACCTATATAGCTTTTCAGCATACGTGATAGAATCTGCTTTAACGTTTGTTTTATTCAGCAGGACACTATTTATCTTTTACACTCACAATACGTAATCATAACAACCGTCATCCAGTCCTTAAAACTAACTAATTAATACCCTAAAACATGTACCAACTTGTTAAACGATGCTATATCTATTGTATATTGAGATTGTATACTCAAAAAATGCTATGCTGTGTCATACTTACATATAGTGCAATTGGCAATAGAGACAATGTTATCACTATCTGAGATGTATCATGATACTTTTACAAATCGAAAGAAATACAATTTCTTATGCAGACGATTGATAAAAAGAGTGACAGGCAAATAAAACATGCATACATACTATTTGTTACGTTTATGCATACTTTCTTAGCATAACATGTAAATCTATTATTTGTGTAAGTAATGATACTAACTATTGTGCCTTCTCTATTGCCCATATAATTATTATTTTATTAGCACGGTAGATAATTTAACGATGCCTTTTTGTCTCTATACCCTGATGTGTTTATAAATCATCTATTATTTAACGCACATAAAAGGAATCAACTGACAGGATTCCTGCAACAGTTCGTTTAAAATGGGGTCCTATGACTGCTTTGGTATTATGGTAGAACTTAACATCAGCTATATTAGCACTAATTGCTAAAACTAAACTTGATCTTATGACTACTATTTTTACTCTAAGATATTGCTATTCCTATCAACATTCTGATTAACGTAATTAATCTTTTAAACGGTAATTTTAATGCGGCCTAGTTAAATTTGGCTTATGCATTTTCTCTCTGTTGAAATTTTATAAAGTAAATTTGGTATCATAAATTACAACTTAAGAAATCTAGATATCTTGGATATGATCACTGCCCTGCCATGTAAAACCCATCCTTAGGGAAGATTTTCCCAATTTCAACGGCAATAATTCATTTTGAATAACCCATTCAAGTTTAAAGTTTGCATTGCTTTAACAAATGATTAGTAGTGTCAAGTTAAAAGGACTATCAGTTTCATTTATTAAACAATGAAAGCCATGTTAAAAATGAGTTAAAATTAAAGTTCATAACTAGAATAAATTTAAAAGTCACCTTCTGAGTTCTGATATATGCATAAAGAGTTGTGGCTTAAACAATTTGCATAACAGAGCCACTCTCTTAAATAGTAAATGATAACAAACACTTATGCTTCCTTAAATTTAATGTAACGTAAACAACAGTTTATTTTTCATATTCATAAATGAGTGATGCTGTCTAGATTGCCAGCAAACGTCTTCTTTCTATAAGTGATCATGACTAGGAACTGTCACAATCACAGACTCCTGACTGACCCACGGCACCTTTAGGAAGAGACACGGAACACAGATATCTATAATATAATTAAAGTGAAGCAACCGGCTCTCTTCCTTGTCAAGATGATTGCTGAACTAGAAACAAATTAGAATACAAAGGCCCAATACAAAACTCCCACAGCCAATAGGAACAACAGCAAACAAAGTTTCCAACATCCACACATCATTTCAGAAATTCTTAGATATTTTATCATAAATTAATCTGATCTGATGGAACTGATATGTTATTTACTATTTTATATATTGTGATGAGTGTGAACAGGTTCGACACAAATCTTTGGCTGCTTCTGAATAGCTAATAGATTGTTTTGTTCAATAAGAGAAAAAAATGTGCAAATACATAAATTTGTTTTAGGTTTTCAGGCTTGGTTGAAAATGGAAAACCGTTAAGACAAATGTATAACCATGATATAAAATTTGTTTATTAATAGTTATATATGTTACTTTAGCAAATTTGACTGATCAAGCTTAAGGGAATGTATCATAGTTGAGATGTTGCATCAGACTTATCATTTTATAAGTTTATAAATTGCACAGAAAATTAGCAAACAATGTGTTTTGTTTTTAAGTCAAGAAGTATATCATTTCTTAAAAGAAAATAATTACAACCATATACACAGTCTCCTAATTAGTACTGATAACTTCTTCTTTTAAAACAAATACTCTTTTATGCCTATCAAACACAGCCCTTCCCCTTTTTAACGAAATAAACTTTCCAGTGATGTATGATTTAAGCTATTAAGCAATATCTGTCAGTCTTCAACTTTGTTTTATACGTTACATATTGAAATTCGAAGAACCAAGAGATATTTTACTTCAGGAATGTTGTTAAGTATTACTCTAAAGTCGGTGATATCAATACAATTATCATAAGGTGTTTAAAAGTGAACAAAAAATTGCATGCTTATTTTCAAACTTAAGAGGTTCTAAACTTATATAAAGTTTTATCTATGGTCATCTAATTAAACAGCTTATAACTGACAAAGTATTTATGTTAGAACGTATCTGTTTGCAGTTTTGAAATGGTCAGTTAACACTCTTTTAAATATATGTTATCCTGAAGTTAAACACATATTGAAAATTTTGTCAAATGAAACTTTTTAACAAAATATCAATAATTTTAAGGGTATAATTAAAAATGTAACGTAAATGACATTATAATGGACCCAAACAACTTTTAAAAAGATATATATGTGTAGAGAATAGCATTGTCTTACAGATTGCATAAATGTTTTGTTCGTTTTAACATTTCAACTTCTACCTAAATAGACTTAATTACATATTTTTGTTTTTAAGAAAATGAGGGGTAACATTTAAACACACTGTTACAGGTATGTTTGCAAGACTTAAATTGAGTGCAATATCTGGTTTCATGCTGCCTATACTATGTACTAAAGGATAAAACAAGTGAAAATTCTGCTAAAAGGGGGGCATACCTAAATGCTTATTTTTGACATTTTTGAACACTGGCTCCTCTACTACATGCTCAACTCAACTGAGCACGAAATTTCAACTGCTCATAAAAACTAAAATACACACAAATAAATAAGTTTCTTGCTTTAAGTCTCTCAGATGTTGTATTTTTCATAGAAATAAATGTGAAAATGACAACATATGTTGGAATTTTTACATTTATGAGCAGGATAAATTTTGTGCTCAGCTGAGTTGAGCATGAATAAGTTTTATGACCTCGGGCCTGATATAAAAATTCAGTATTCATAAGTTCAGATATGCAAAACTTTTGACTGTCAAACTGTGATACCCGTCAGCTCAAAGATTTGTTTTGGGTGCTCAAAATAACCATCTAAATGATATGGTTCTTTTGAGTAACCACAGCATATGTTTTTGGTAGGTAAACAAATTTCACTTACACTCTTCAAGGAGCTTTCCTACCTTTCTGAAGTTGGGGCCAGCAGGGGTCTGTTGAATTTAGGGGAAAAGCATCTGGACCATCAAAGTTTAGAAAACTTGATGCAGTCTAAAAGAACTGGACCTCAATTTTAAATTGATTTAAAACCATGGGTATAAGAAATTAACAGTGTAAAGCTGTAACATATTTGTTGCTTGAATTGCCATTCATAAAAACTCAAGACAATTTGTTTGTTTGTTTGATTTGATTCTTTACATCCCATCAACAATCTTTCAGTTAGGTATGTACGGGTCTTCCTGGGTTGAACCAGTACTAAGCTAGGATCAATGTGTCTTGCTCATAGACACAACGCAGTGACACCGGTGAGGCTCCAACCTGCAGCCCCTCGGTCTTGACTCAAGAACTCTACCACTGAACTCCCTTTAAGAAAATTTGTATAAAAATGTGAATGAAAACATGTTTTCATTCACATTTTTATACATATTTTCATGCATTTGAAACTCTGCTATTTTTGTTCAGATTTCATGAAATTTTCACTAAAATGTAGAACTAAGATATTTGGAATGATATATACACCATTTAGGGTGGTTTTTGCCCATTTTTTAATTAGGAAAAGGCCGATTATCGGCCCCAAATCAGGCTAAGGAAAATCCTTGTCTTCTCTAGAGGCCTGAATGTAGTAGTACATATTTTTGAGAAAAGCATTTATAACTTTTGAATAAATATGGTTTAAGAAATAAATCATATTTTTTGAATTTTCATGGAATCATGAATACTTCGGGTCTCTTGCAAAGTTAACGAGACGCCCAAATAGAAGTTATATATAATTTAGGAAACAAAACAGTTTTTTTATTAAAATATGTAATCTTTTTAATAGTTTTTTTGGAGTGTAAAAAGGAAAAGCGGAACAGCCAGTGTAAACACCGACAGCCAATGGCGCAAACATGAGGCTTGTTTTTTTGCACATGCAAATCAGGTGTGGCTCGCTGTCAATCACAACACCAGTGTCACTTCTGTCGAATGAATTTGATATTCAAAGTGTATTGCAGAGGCAAGTGCGCTTGACAGATATCAAACACAATTATGTCTTTCATGAGGTTATGAAGGGTTGCAAAAATCTGAATATTCATTAAAGGCTTGCTTTGAAAATGTAAATATAACTTTTGATCAAATATGGTACAGTAAAACCTGTGTAAAAAGGCCACTCTAAAAAAGAGCAAATTTGGTTTTCAATACCAAATATCGCTTAATGCATGTAAAAAGTATTGCAGAATGCTCCAACGGGAGCATTCTGCAATACTTTCGACCTTCATTAAGCTACCATTAGGCTCCAACCTGCAGCCCCTCGGTCTCGACTCAAGAGCTCTACCACTGAACTCCCTTTAAGAAAATTTGTATAAAAATGTGATTGAAAACATGTTTTCATTCACATTTTTATACATATTTTCATGCATTTGTAACTCTGCTATTTTTGTTCAGATTTCATGAAATTTTCACTAAAATGTAGAACTAAGATATTTGGAATGATATATACACCATTTAGGGTGGTTTTTGCCCATTTTTTAATTAGGAAAAGGCCGATTATCGGCCCCAAATCAGGCTAAGGAAAATCCTTGTCTTCTCTAGAGGCCTGAATGTAGTAGTACATATTTTTGAGAAAAGCATTTATAACTTTTGAATAAATATGGTTTAAGAAATAAATCATATTTTTTGAATTTTCATGGAATCATGAATACTTCGGGTCTCTTGCAAAGTTAACGAGACGCCCAAATAGAAGTTATATATAATTTAGGAAACAAAACAGTTTTTTTATTAAAATATGTAATCTTTTTAATAGTTTTTTTGGAGTGTAAAAAGGAAAAGCGGAACAGCCAGTGTAAACACCGACAGCCAATGGCGCAAACATGAGGCTTGTTTTTTTGCACATGCAAATCAGGTGTGGCTCGCTGTCAATCACAACACCAGTGTCACTTCTGTCGAATGAATTTGATATTCAAAGTGTATTGCAGAGGCAAGTGTGCTTGACAGATATCAAACACACTTATGTCTTTCATGAGGTTATGAAGGGTTGCAAAAATCTAAAAATTTATTAAAGGCTTGCTTTGAAAATGTAAATATTACTTTTGATCAAATATGGAACAGTAAAACCTGTGTAAAAAGGCCACTCTAAAAAAGAGCAAAATTGGTTTTCAATACCAAATATCGCTCAATGCAGGTCAAAAGTATTGCAGAATGCTCCAAGGGGAGCATTCTGCAATACTTTCGACCTTCATTAAGCTACCATTAGTCATTAAGATCTTTGTTTTGTCTATTTTTGAGTGGCCGCTTTAGACAGGTTTTACGGTACTTACATGAACATTTCCACCATCATCAGCTGATGCAAACGCAAAATAGCTAAGCTGTGGAGGACAGAATTGAACATCTCTTACACTGGTACTACCCGCCGAGAATGATGAACACATCTCTTTTCTTCTTGTATCCTGATCAAAGATAAAATAACCTTAGCGCTTTGCATGTTGGGTAATTTTTCGTCCTTTTAAATGAGCCGTGACATGTGATTTCCAACAATGTGAAATTTTGACAAGTGTAGACTCACACGAGCCTGTGCAGCCTCCTTTGAAGCTTAGAAACTCCAAATGCTGTTTGGTTAGTAGCTTAACAGTCATAGAATATTCAAGCGACTAGCAAAGGCTCTGATCAGACTGCCCGTATGCGCAGGCTGATCTGAGGCTTTGCTGGTCGCACATACCACATTGTTGGAAATCTCATGTCGTCTGCTGACTTTTTTCATTATTATTTTATTAACTTTTTCAAAAAATTCTTCCAGGGACACCATTATAGTGTCAAACAGTTTGGATCCAGATCTGGATTGACCTTATGCGAGTCCTGATCTAAGCCCAGACTAATTGCAAAGGTTATCAGCAGACGACAAAAGTAGCTGTTAGCAAGGAAAGAGTTAACCCCTGTCCAACCACTATTTTTGTCCAGAAAATGGTGTCTGCTTTTTACTTCTGCTGCATACAAATACACTTCAGATTAGAATTTTACATGGAAGCAAACACTATGAACCCTGATCAGACTGCTACTTAGGAAGCAGTCTGATCTGGGTCCATATTGTTTGTAATGTATGCTACCAAAGAACATAAGCAGATAGGAGGAGCAGACCACAAATATGTGACTGGTGGGCAAATGATTAAGATTTCACTTAGGCAAAAAAACTAAGTTTTGTTTCTGGTTTCCGTCTGAAATGCTGTATGTAGGGAAGGTAGGTTTCCTTTTTTTAAGATATGTGGACCATGTTATTCAGAGGCTTATCATCAATTTAGTGCAAACAGAAAAAAATCTTGTCATTCATTCAGTGTAAAACCGACTCATTGATTGAGCGTAGATTCGGTGCTCACTCACCTATATAATTCTCTTGTTATGAGCTTACCTGTAGTAAATACAAGCCATGGCGGGCAATAGACTTTGTGTATGGTCCGACATTGGACAGAATACTTATAGATGGAAGTTTTAAGTATTGCCCAACATTTTTCATGCAGCTCAAAACAATACATGGTACGGTGAATGGACATTATATGCCATTAGTGTACTGTGTTACCAAAGACACAAGATACATACCGAAGCCTGTTCAGAAATAATTTGGATATCCAATGCCGTATATTTCAAGAAGACTTTGAAAAGTCTGTGCATAATTTCATAGCCAATTCAACAAAAATCCTAGGACTGTATCACAAATATCTTAGTGGAGAAATTGACAGAAAAAAATAAGCTACAGATGCCTCCCCCCAACAAGATTAACTTAAGACCCATCTCGACCTCATTGAGCCAAAAATACAATGTATGTGCTTTTGATATTATACATGGAAGGTAAATACAGGTATCTCCACGGGTAACTGCCCAAAAAATTTGCTATCAATCGATGAGCGGGGTTTCTGAGCTCTACAGAAATCCTGTGCTGAATTAATGGCATTTTTTTGCGCTGAAATGATCAGCATTTGTGCTGAATTGATGAATCACCTATTCAGATTTTAGGACTGAAGATATTTTAGGACTGAAGATATAGCCCAATGTACTTTAACATGTTCATTAGATGTAATGTCTTGTTTGGCAATTTCTGAAAATTAAGTAAAGAAAAAACACTAATTCAAAGTGTGTTTTTTTTATATATTTTTATAGATCTGGTGCCACTAAATCCTGTCGAATGTTATCAGAGCTACAGGTTCAAAATCAAACTTTAAAGAAATGTGGTTCAGCTTAGTTGTGAAAAACAAATGGAGAAATTAGATTAAAGACTGAAATTTCAGAATTAAAAGAACAACATTGCAAGTGATATTAATGAATATGATTTTCAGCATATTCAAATGATTATTTGTTGAATTCATAATAGCGTTAAAAATATTTCAATGCATTAAGGTTCTACAGGTCCATTTGAGAAATTTCTTTTCAACATCTCCTTCAAGGCCTTTTATAAATGCATATCTCTGTAGTTATTTACATGGGTGAAAGTTCAAAATTTCCAAAATCCTGAACTTTAGAAAATCAGAATTGAAAACTTAATGAATGCCTCCAAATAATCAAAAATTCCAATTTTAATGGTCAAATACCTTTAGATAAACTTCAACTAAATCAGAAAAGCTATTATTACATGCAGAATTCAGCATTTTGAGGCTGACTTTCTGCAGAAAGTCAGCCTCAAAATTCTGAATTCAGGAATAATCCTGAAAACTTTCACCCATGTAGTCATATTTTGATATGCAGTCGAATCTCGTAAATTTGAAGTCTTTGAGGTTTTATTTCTAATTATCAGTAGTTGGAATTAAAGGGAGGTAGACATAAAAATATATAACCCCCAAAAATAATTATTATCAGTTTTATTCTATCAAACGTAAGTTTTGGACACGTAAAAGAAATGTCTCATGGAGACATTTCTTTTATGCACCCAAAGCATATGTTATTACAGATATTAGACAGTTATTCAAATAGTTCATGAAATTCATGAACAGGTCCTATTCTTTGAATTCAGTGTGTCCCTAATTTATCTTGAATTAGCAAGCATTTTGAAAAATTGAAGATCGAATTTTTAAGGTTTTACCAGGTCTCCAGATAAGAGTGCGTATTGGAAAATTATTTTCTTTATTTCTCATCCAAAACATATGTTGTGGGTACTCAAAAGAACCGTCTCAATGAGACGGTTCTTTTGAGCAACCAAAACACATGTTTAAATTTATATGTAAGAAAATAATTAAATATAACAGAAATAAAATTTCCTTATCTGGATCTATGTTTCACTGTACATGTACATACGAAGAGTTTCATTGAACCATCCTGTGAGCCAGTAAGGAGCAGTCTGTGTTCATTCTCATGGAAACACACTCTGTTGACCGTTCGTCCATGTTCGTGAAATCCATAGTCTGTTTAAATAAGAAAAGTAAAAATTAAAAAATTACAGGGTAAAGAGTGGGATTATGGTATTTATTGCATATTATATGTGCAAAGTGGTGGAGTGCTTGACTCGAGACTGAGAGGCCACAGGTTCGAGGCTCACCGGCGTCACTGCTTTGAGTCCTTGAGCAAGACACATTAATCCTAGCTTAGTAATGGTTCAACCCAGGAAGACCTGTCCCTTTATAACTGAAAGATTGTTGATGGGATGTAAAGAATCAAATCAAACAAACGAAACAAAGCACAGCGGGAGTAGAGGTCTGACATTTAGTCCATCATCTACAGTAAAACCTGTGTAAAACGGCCTCTTTCAAAACTGATCTTCAATACCAATTATTGCTTAATGCAGCTCAAAAGTATTGCAGAATGCTCCATGGGGAGTATTCTGCAATACTTTTGATCTTCATTAAGCTACCATTTGCCATTAAGATCTTTGTTTTGTCTTTTTTTGAGTGGCAGTTTTACACAGGTTTTACTGTACCTCATTACTGTGTGAGCAATGAAGGCTGTGGCATTTGTTTGTTTGTTTTGTTGCTTTACATCCCAAGTCAACAGCTACATGTATGGTCATGGCGGGACGGTCAGTTCACCTCACCACACTTTTTTCCTGGGCAATCTTGAACAAGCAGTTAACCAGTACTTCGTGCAGATACTTTAGCTTGTAACTGACAACAACACTTCTTGAAAGATTCGGCGGAAGGGAGGAGAATGACCATAGAAATTATTTCATGATCAATCTCCACGAAAGTATGAGACCGGGCCGGGATCGTACTTGAGACCCCTGGATCTGCAGTCAGACTAGCATCTGTTGCCAGTCACGTTACCGACTGCGCTACACGGCTCGATAAAGGAAGGCTGTGGCATGACTGTGAGGATGGGTAGGTTCATCTCAGCCTTTGGCTGCTACCTATGCAATAAGTCACTAAATCTCATGGACTGACAGGCCTGAACTATTACTGACAGATATATTAAACACAGGTTACGATAAACAAAAATTTTCAGCATAAACTTGTAAATATTTTCTTACCCATAATTTTTAGCATATGTTTTGTGTGCTCAAAAGAACCGTCTCATTGAGATGGTTCTTTGAGTACCCACAACATATGTTTTGGATGAAATATAAGAAAATTATTTTTCTGTTACGCATTCTTATCTAAAGTCCTGTTAAAATATCAAATCATTAAATAAATGCATGTAATAAGAGTTGAGGATAACTTGTGCCTATATCACTCAGAATCTGCTTTCTTGGCATTCTTACTTCAGATGCCATTGAATGTTGAAGTTGCTAATGAGTTGAAGTTGCTGATGATTACACTAATCCTTAATATACCAATGAATTCTTCCATCTGGTTTGATATGATAAACCTGGGATGGTTCATTGTATATATCAAGGGGTCAAAGGTTAGAATTGCCAAATTGAGATACATAGGTTTAGATCAACAAAATTTTTCAGCGTAAAATTGTAAATATTTTCTTACCCATAATTTTTAGCATATGTTTTGGGTGCTCAAAAGAACCATCTCATTGAGACAATTCTTTTGAGTACCCACAACATATGTTTTCGTTCAGAAATAAGAAAATTATTTTTCTGTTATGCACCCTTAGCTAAAGGCCTGAGATACGTACTTCAGTCCATTAAGATAGTTCTAATCTTTTGGATCTTGCAGATCAAGGGCTGGTCAAAGTGAAAAAAATTATCTGGTGTTGTGTATTCATGGAGGACTGCTCAATAATACCCAAAATCTGAACTTAAGGAATTCAAATCTAAAAGCTTGCTTTGTGCCTACAAAATATTTACCAGTTCAAATGGTCAACTATCTTTTAGATAACTGAAAATGAATCCGAGATGCTATTATAATCTTCTTATTCAGAATTTTGAGGCTGACTTTCAAAATCCTGAATTCAGGAATAATCCTGAAAACTTTCACCCATGGGTATTTTAAGCTCAAGTTGTTTTTTATGTATAATTTGATTCTTTATGTCCCAGTCAACAATCTTTCAGTTATGTATGAACGGGTCATCCTGGGTTGAACCAGTACTATTACTAAGCAAGGATAATGTGTCTTGCTCAAGGACACAACTCAGTGACGCCGGTGAGGCTCCAACCAACCGCCCCTTCGATCTCAAGTCAAGCACTCTACCACTGAGCTCCCTAGCTCAAATTGTCAATAGAAAACCTGAGTATGATTCAGAGAAGCTATATTAATCTGCCAAAGCAGCATTCTGAAAATCCAGAATTCAGAAATAATCATAAAAACTTTCACCAAATGTGTATTTACCTAGTTTACTTCTGGAGGATCTGTTCAGGTCCCAGATAACGACAGCTCCGTTTGTGGCACCAGTGGCAAGAATATTCTCTGAAATTTACAAAGCAGGTTTTAACAATTATGAAATCTACAAAGCAAATTAAGCATTCCTCATTCAACATAAGTGTACAATGTCATGCTCTTATAAAACATAGTATTTATTAGTTATTTTTTGCTACTCTCACATATGAGCCAATATCCATGCAAATATGAAAATTTGAAATTGGCAGCATAATCGCCAAAAATGATGTGATTGGTCGGAGAAAATTTGATACATTATGAATGCTTGCAAAATGTTTTACAATCCTAGTAAATCTGTTTTACAAGGTACAAATGCCTAAGAATGCTTGCGAATGGCGTTGCGAATCATACAAATGTGTTGCAAATGAAACAAGAACACAAAACATGGGTAACTAATTTGCATAAAACACATTGCGAATGTTTTTCTTTGTTTTATATCTGCCAGGCCCTGTCCAGTTAGCTTATTTTCCTTCAAATTTGTACTAATAGTCAACATTCGTCCTGCTTTCTACGGAAATGTCAATACGAATGCAAGCAAATCTGTACAAACATCTTACAATCACCTCAAATGCATTGCCATCAATAAGAATGGCTTATGATTGCTTTGTAATATATTGCAAATATACAGTACTTTTCTTGCGAATTTTAGGAGCATGTTTCAAATCATCCCAAGACCCAGAGAATGCTTACAAACACCACAAGAATGCTTACAAACACCAGCAAATCTCTTGAGATCATTGCAAATTGGCACCAAATCACATTCGTAAGCGCATTCCCACACATATTCACATAGGTGTGAGAGCAGCATTAGGTTAAGTTCTGATTTTCAGAATTTTCTGAATCCAAAAAATGGTGTTATTTTATTCATTATTACTATGGATTCATTGTCATTGGTGAAAGCTCTACTATTCAAGAATACTGAAATATAGTTGTTCAAAACCTGAAACAGTCCATGTGCTATTATCATTGATGAAAGTTCAAAATTTTCATAATCCTGAACTTTCGAAACTCCAATCTTAAAACTTGCAGTATGCCTGCTAAATATTCACAATTTAAATTTTAAATGGTCAATTGTCCTTAGACAGACTGTAATAAATCAGAGAAGCTATTATGGTCTCACTAATTCAGGATTTTGAGGCTGACTTTCTGCGGAAAGTCAGCCTCAAAATCCTGAATTCAGGAATAATCTTGAAATCTTTCCAGATTTTAGCTCCTTATAGAAATTCCGATCTCATCACTGTTATCTCACCTCTAACATCTTTTGCTGTCTGTACATTGCTTGTAAATTGGAAGTTACATACATGGCCATGAATGTGATGTCAAACTGGTCATCATGTAATGTCAATTCTCAACATATTCAGGAACTCCTAGGAGATTATTTTAAGATATGGAATTGAAATATGAGCAAGAAAAAGAATCCATCATTTGTGTAAAAAATCTGCCCCTCGGGATCATCCTCTCATCACTCGGCAAGCCTTGTGATGCCAGGCAGTGATGCTCATGACTGAATCACCCTCATCCACCTCACACTCCTGCAAGATTTCTATAATCTAGTCCTATGAGCACAAATATACAGTTATTTCATGCCTGTTTGTAGTATAGTCAAAACTATTACCCTGATGTGCCGTGGACCACCTGATGCACTATTGCACTCTGCCCGTGGACGACCTGATGCACTATTACGGAACCGAAGGACAAGTGCAATAGTGCATCAGGTTGTCAACGGTACCGTGGAGGTAATAGTTTGACTATTCTACAAACAGGCGTGGAATAACTGTCTTATTACCCAACACATTCGATGACATCTGTAGACAATGTGATTTTCTTTACAAAAAAGAACATTTCATCTAATCTGCTCAAATTTGGTCTCAAAGGATCCAGCTTGTTCTAACTTAGAACCTACACTTTATGTTTCTGGCCGTTAACAACGAAGTTTTGGGTGTTGCAAGGTGCCAAACCATGCCTCATATCCGCCATTGCTACAAACATGTAACAACTCCTGGCAAAAACTACCATACACGCATCTTGGTCATGCAAGTTGATGAGCGCCAGGCCATGGTATAGTACCAGTCAATATCCAAAACTATTGCATGGGCAATAGTTAACTGACTCATGACAAAGCAAAATATACACAATTACTCTGTTTATAGGCTGTTGGGCAATAAGAAGTTTTACCATCTGTCTGATTCCAAGCAATGTCAACTGCACAGTAGCTCAGGTTGATATGCTTTCCAACTCGTAGATTATATTTCTCTTGAAAACAATCATCTTCTATACTATAAATCTTGAACACTGAAAAACAGCAACATCACAACTAAATGAAGCCAATTTTACAATTACATATAATTATTTGTTTATATAAGTATTTGTTTCATAACTTTTTCATATTCAACAGAGCATGAATTTTGCCCTGCTCATAAATGTTATCATGCCAACACTTGTTGGCATTTTAACATTTATAAGCATGATAAATACAACATCTCAGTGTTTAAAAGCAAAAAATATTTTTACTTTTCAGTATTTTAGTTTATATGAAGTGTTGAAATTTCATGCTTGGTTGAGATAAGCTTAAAACACCGATATAACCTTGGGGCCAAGCCCCCGAGGTTATAAAACTCTTTTCATGCTCAACTCAACTGGGAATGAGCTTGCTCATAAAATCAAAAATGCTTAATAATAAAAACTTTTCTCTCTTTCAGATGTTGTATTTATCATGATTATAAATGTTAAAACGCCAACAAGTGTTGGCATTTAACATTTATGAGCATCATAAATTTCATAACCATTTGAGTTGAGCATGGAAAAAGTTTTATAACCTTGGGCCAGATTGTCCCTTTTGAATGGAAGATAGCAGTCAGTTTACCTTCACATACTCCCCCCAACAACAAGGTCAAAATGTTTGTGTTTCTTTGTTTTGTTCACTGCTTTACCTCACAGAGGCCAGTCCAGTGTTAACAGTATGCCACAAAGTATTTCATAGTCTATCAGGGATTATCCTACAGAGGCCTGTTGAATTTTAGAAAATATCATTCGCGCCAGCAAAATTCGGAAATTTGATGCAGTCTAAAAGAACTGGACTGCCATTTTAAATGGATTAAAATTATATAAGAAATAAGCAGTGCAAAGCTATAATATATGCCCATCATAAAAACTCATGAAAATTTGCACAAAAATGTGAATGAAAACATGACTGTTTTCATACACATTTTTACGAAAATTTACATGCATCTGTAATTTTGCTATTTTTGATGGATTTTCATAAAAATTTCAGCAAAATGTAGAACTAAGAAAGAACATCTAGCGATAAGGCGTATATTTTCCCTAGTTGACATGATTACAAACACCAAATTTTAAAATTGCCGTAATGTTTTTAAAATTGGTGTAGTTCAGCAGTAAAATATGCATAGTAAGCAACAAAATACATTTCAAAGCGATTCACCATTTACAATACCGTGAAAACGTGCACTTTCTACTCCCACCCCTCATTTTACGTGTTTATACTGGATGCCGTTTAGACCAGACTTTGAGTAAATGCATTGCTAGTTATAAAAAAGTAAAAGTGCTAAAAAGTTAAGGATAGGAATGCTCTTCATTTCCCAAACCTTAACGTATTCCTACTGCGCATGCGTACGAAATACACCTAAAATTGTGACGTATGTCATTGGAAAGATGAAAATGGTGTCTTTCAGTTTATTTTTAGATGCTTTCCCCCCCTAGACCCAAGATGCCCTTTGGACAACGACATGTCGCTATAAACATTTACAACATATGTAAAGGGCATTTTGGGTCTAGGGGGGGGGGAAAGCATCTAAAAAAAAAACTGAAAGACACCAATTTTATCTTTCTAATGACAAACGACACAATTTAGGTGTATTTCGTACGCATGCGCAGAAGATATACGGTAATGTTTTGGAAATGAAGAGCACTCCTAACCTTAACATTTTAGCACTTTTACTTTTTTAAAACTAGCAATGTATTTACTCAAAGTTTGGCCTAAACGGCACCCAGTATAAAGACGTAAAATGAGGGGTGGGAGTAGAAAGTGCACATTTTCACGGTATTGTAAATGGGGAATCACTTTGAAACGTATTTTGTTGCCCGCTATGCATACTTTACTGCCAAACTACACCAATTTTAAAAACATTAGGGCAGTTTGAAAATTTGGAGTTTGTTATCATGTCAACTAGGGAAAATATACGCCTTATCGCTAGAAGTTCTTGGGAATGATATACACCATTCTGGGAAAATTTTGCTCATTTTTGAATTGTGAAGGGGCCTATATTCGACCCAAAATCAGACTGAGGAAAATCCCTGTCTATTTCATCATAGATGGCAAAGTGTAAAGCTTGACTGCGCCCTGAGCTTTAACTCTTTGTATTGCTGGGTAATTTTTCATGTTTTAGTTGACGTCTACTGACTTTTTTGGAAATAAACTTTTACAAAAAGTTCTTTCAGGAACACTATCAAAAATTCAAATGGTTTGGATCCAGATCATGACCTAGGTTCCTGTCAGTCCTGATCTGGGTACCAAACTGTTTGCAAAGATTATCAGATGACAACAAATGAAGTTAAAGTACCACCACCATTTCAATCTTCAATGGGCAATACAGTAAAACCTGTGTAAAACGGCCACTCTCAAAAAGACAGAAAATTGGTTTTCAAGACCAATTAACTGGTTTTCAAGACCAATTATCCCTTAATGCAGGTCAAAAGTATTGCAGGATGCTCCAAGGGGAGCATTCAACAATATTTTTCGACCTTCATTAAGCTACCATTTGTCATTAAGACCATTGTCTATTTTGAGTGGCTGTTTTACTCAGGTTTTACTGTAAGTCTTAGAACTGGGTTGGCTGTTCCTATGCTATGGGCCTCGAGAAAACTTGACTTTGAATGGTCCCTTGTATACATTGAGGGGTCATACATTATTTTTTCCAAATAAAATTGCATTTCTTTCTCTGAAAATCGTTTTGTCTAAGAAAAAGGTGTAGACCCTGATGAAATGCCACATTATTTTCATCTAGGTCATCACTGTTTGCCAGAGTCTGCATTTAAGAGTCACGGGTATACAAGGGGTAAAGCAAAAACATACATAGGGCCAGTTAAGCAAAAATTTTGAGCGCAAATTTGCTATTTATTTTCTTATCCCTCATTTTAAACATTTGTTTTGGGTGCTCAAAAGAATTGTCTCATTGAGACGGCTCTTTTGAGTACCCACAACAAATGTTTTGGTTGAGAAATAAGAAAAATAATTTTCAGTTATGCACTCATAACTGGGTGCCTGAACATACCTGCTCTTCCGGCGACGACAACCATTACGGAATCCTTATTCAAGGCAATTGCATTGATCTGACCCTCACAGTTGATGCCCATACTCTGAGGATAAGTGGTAGCCACTGTAGAAAAGAAAAACATTTTTCACCACCATACTCAACCTAATTAGTGAACTTGGCACATGTGGGCATATCCAGAGGGGGGAGGGGGGGGGGGGAGGACAGGGGGTCCGGAACCCCTGAAAAATCACAAGTTATATGGGTTTCTATAAGGAATAAGCAATTGGACCCCCCTCCCTCCCCCCCCCACACTGGAAAAAGTTGGACTCCCCTGGAAAATGTTGGATCCCCTCTATAGTTTTCTTTGAAATAACCATTGGACTTCTGTAAAATAAGTTAAGGACTAAAAAAAACATTTTGAGGGAGACTCCCACTTCTCCATAGGCCCCATTTAGGGCAAAATTTCGACCCCTAGGAAGACTTTTATTACTGAAAATGACCAGTTGATTTTCAGAGCTTGTTTTTTATATCTCCAGAACTAAAACTAGTAAGGTAAACCAACAGTCTGTATCAAATCTTTAAATATTTCTTACTTTTCCTAAAAATCTGGATAGGACAATCACTTTAATTAACAGTGTCACTCTCAAAAATACACAGACAGTACCTCAATTTTTTTCAATGAAACAAATAATATTTAGAGTTGGCAGATAGTATAAAAAAATAATTTTTGAAAATAATTTTTTTTCTATGTTCCGGAAAATTACAGTAGGAGGGTTTGTAAATCAACTAATAAAAAAATTCTGGCCTTTGGGGACTCTGTGACCTCAAGGACCTACCTTTGTCTTGCACGACCTTTGTTACTGCTGGCATACTGAAAGGAGTTCTGTTCTGTATACTTGTAAATCTTAATACATAAGGTCTAGTTTAGGTATATCCCTATGGCTTCAATTCTTCAGGGATTGTGTACTTTCTGAAATAGAAAAGAGCAGAGTGATAAGGCTTAATAGGGCAGAGACGCGAGAAAACCTTTCATCAGGGTTTGCGAACAACAAAGGCGCAGACCAGCCTGCGCATCCGCCCAATTGATTAGCGCCTTTGGTATTTGCTTATTGGAAAGTAACATATCTAGACTTGCTATGAGCCAAAATTTGATTTGCTAGCTAGTGTCTGTAGCTGAGGAAACCAGTTTGAAACTTGCTTTGTTGGAAACCCCAAAGACAGGTTTTCTCGCAACGAGGCCCATATCATCGCGAGAAAACCTGTCGCCAGGGTTTCTGACCAGGCCATACCAAAATCAGCCTGCTAAGCTTCAGAGACTAGCTAGAAAACTGAAATTTTGCTTAAAGCATTTCTGCATCAGTCAATAAATGATAGATTTGAATTCTATCCACAGTGTATTTATGTCAAGGATGTTGGCCTTTTCTAGAAAAAATGACGTCAGTCCCTTTAGTTCTTGCCGAAAACCATCATAATCAGCTTTCTGGTACTTGAAGATACGCCTTGGGCAGGTTGGTTTCTTAATTGGTCTGAGGCTAGACTCCACAAAGACTGCCTCAAGGTCCGAGATACCAGGGATGACTCTTGTTTGGTTCACCAGAGTGTCATTACTTGTGAAAAATAGTTCGAGAATGCTGGCACTAGTCTCTGTTGTTCTGGTAGGTTCAGTAACCATTTTGACTCAAAAAGGCGTCCTTGCTGATTATTAGTAACTCTTGGCACTGTTCTGCATGACTTGGCAAGCAGGGGTGTAAAATTATTTTTTTACTCACTCGCCCTGCAGGACTAGTTGGTGGAAAAAGCTACTCGCCCTCATGGCATTATCACTCCTCCTTAGTAACTGATCATACATGTACTTGAATCATATTGATAAACATTTACTCTTTTTCAGTTTAAATACAGTCAAACCTGTCTTAAGCAAGCGGTCAAGGGATAATCCAAAATCGCTTGCTTAAGACAGGTGGCTGCTTAATAGAGGTTCAGCTAAGATGGCCATATGATTGCGGACTCGAAAGAATATTGGCTTCGAGTTGAGGATACCCATATAATAATGAGTTGAAAAGTATAAAGAATAAGGTCTACACTGCTGCAGTTATTCCATTTATTCATAAAATATATAAATGAAAAAAAAACCCAACAAAATATGAAATAAAAAAATCATGTCCATTCAGTCTAAAGATGTTCATGTATTTCAAAAGAGTAGAGATGGCACTGCTTATCATATTTTTTCAAGAAGCTAAAACTTGATTTTTGATAAGCAAATGTATGTTTAATGGCCATCGTACTATTGAACATGAAGAGAATGTTGTTAGAATTGTAAATTTGTTCAGGTGAAAAAGAATCGGAAAATGGTTCAAATTTTGTTATTCAAAAATAACTTCTTTTTTTTCTCAAAAGCTATTGCTTGTTGACTTTTAGCAAAGATTGCATCCTTGTGTAGTAAGTATATGCCTCTAGCAAAGAGTATTACTTTGCATTTAGATTTTCACACATTTACCGTTAAACATCTGTCACGGTATTGATGAATGAACTTTGGCAGCGGCAAAATGCTTTGATGTCGACAATTTTATCAGTTGACAGGCTTTACGACTGGTTACCCGCTTGCAATAATGGTTACCCGCTTTTAAAAAATCAACAAGTGGTGTTCGTTTAGCGTATTCAGGTTTTCGGTTATTGTTGACGCTGTTTTTAATCCACATATGCTGGATTCCTGAACCATTTCGTAGTGTTTTATAAGCGTAAACACTTGAACTTAGTTGATTTCGGCCCCGTTGCAGTTCGACTACACCACAAACTTCCAAATAGTTGGGCCTAATAACCTCGAAATAGGGTAGCGGCCGTTGAAGAATTTATTCTGGGAGACACCACTGCTGGGGAGTTTAATTGCACCATGCATATGACCGGTGCAAAAAAGTAAATGAATGCAATTTTAATCGAAACTGGCCGCATCAACGCATAGAAATTGGCCGTTTGAGGACACCATTTCATCGTTTTTGGGGCGAATTTCGCCGACCGTTGGCCGCGTTGGACAGGTGCACGCTTAATAAAGGTGCATTTGCATTCAAAATCGTTCGGGGGGCTTTAAAATGGCCGCTTAAGGGAGGGTCACGCTTAATAGAGGTGGCCGCAACAGCAGGTTTGACTGTAGTGTTTTTTTTATCATATAGTCTTTCTGCTGAGGAATCATTTTTTCTGCAGGGTTCATACAGACAGGACAAGTCAAAATTCCCTGACATTTCCCTGACTTTTCCCTGACGCCAGTCCTAATTTCCCTGACATATTCATACTCGCCAGTGAAACTTGTTTTTATTCCAACCTTAGTGTAAAGGTAAAGTGAACAGCTCTGTTTTCAATTTAAAGTGCTTATTTTGAAGTTTTTATTCAGCCTTTTGTTGGAAAGCCTTAATTCCTTTTTCTGATCAATTCAACCCAATCAAAGCTCATACCTATGGTTTCCTCTTTAATTGCTTAGGGTGGGTCTGACCTCAAGATTAAATTGACAATGCCTGGCCTAAAACTTTCATTGGTAGGTGGGTGCCTTTATGCTTGTCTTTGGATGGGCCCACCATGGCTATAATTGGGGTTTTCTATAGCTCCCACTGTCTGTGTTTCATCATATTATGTTAATTTTAAATTATTTTATTGTTCTTCTGTGTTGATGTTTCACATAAATTAGGAAGTCTCAATACAAGATACACAATTTTTGTTTTATCCACAGTAGGAATTAGTGTGAAGATTTGACCAGTAAAATATTGTACCCCCGATGGCCTCGGCTGCTGTCTGTCTTAAGGTGGTGATTCATTCATTGTTTGCTGTTGCTGCCATTAAAAATTTTGCCCATTGATATTGACCTGTCCAAACCTCCCCTACCCTACATCCCATCAAAGCCATCCATAATGCAAACACCGATACCGAAGAGCCTTATTTTTGCTGAATGTGTAATATTTTCATTGTAAAATTCCACTTAAACTCTGTTTACAGCTTATGTGTAGAATATAACTTTGAGATAGATAACTAGACACTGCTGTACTATATTTTAAGACTTTTGCAAAGTTCTGAACTTCTGATGTAGATGTTACAATGAAAAGCAATAAATGTACACCATGGAGGTTCAATAAAACTAGTTTTAACTTGACACAGTGCCCAGAGGGGCATGTATACCCAGGCCAGTATGTGTCAGCATCTTTTTTTCTAAAAGTGCCACGTAGGACTAAGGTATCTAAGGCTCTTGAGATTGAACTAGTTTGAGTTCAGATTTAAAGTCCTAGTCAACAATATTTCAGTAATGTCGGACTCAGGACTCCTACCAGAGAGAGGGAGAGAGAAAAGAAGAATGGGATAAACTAAAATACCCCTACTCCCATTCAAATTTGCCTCAAGCTTAACAAATTTCATCCTGCCAACAGGTCAAATATGACAGGGCCATCTCTCAGAAAGCTGTAGCAGAGAGTGCACTACCCTACTACCCACAAGATGGGATTGTTTGTTTGTTTGTTTGTTTGATTTGATTCTTTACGTCCCATCAACAATCTTTCAGTTAAACAGGGACAGGATTTCCTGGATTGAACCAGTACTAAGCTAGGATAAATGTGTCTTGCTCAAGGACCACCACAGTGACGCCGATGAGGCTTGAACCCACGGCCCCTCGGTCTCGAGTCAAGCACTCTACCACTGTGCTCCCTAGGATGGGATTGTAATATAGTAAACCAATACTACACGGAACAGACTGATTAGTTACATGTTTTAGAAACCCTAAAACAGTGAGCTTTAAGCTCAGGTATCTGAGTAAGGATGGTGCTAAACCAGGCATTAGACTTTTAACTATCATCATAAATATTGCCTGCAATACCAATAAGAGTCGTTATCATAAAACTCTACGGGAGCGAAGTGGCTCCGTGGTAGAGTGCTTGACACAAGACCAAGAGGCCGCGGGTTCGAGCCTCACCGGTGTCACTGTGTTGTGATCCTTGAGCGAGACACATTTATCCTAGCTTACCTGTAGTACTGGTTCAACCCAGAAAGACCAGTCCCTGTTTTACTGAAAGATTGTTGATGGGACGTAAAGAATCAAATCAAACAAAAACATAAAACTCTAAATCTGTGACCTTGACCTTAAAGTCACACCCCTCTATTGGGATAGTACTAAGAAATATTTTAGTTCTGTATATTTATGCCAGTTAATAATGAAATCCAAAGAGTTTTGATAATACTTTTATAAGTGAAAAAGGACATGCCCAGGGGTGAGGATGGCCCTGAGTAAAACATTTACCATCATGTCAAACACAAGTGAAATTTATGAAAAGGTCTGAATAAATTAGCTATAAACTGAAATACCAAAAAAAGAAAATAATTTTATATAAGAACTTTAAAGTCTGAGACCCCGACTATACACTTTGAACCTTATAGCTGCAACTACATATATGAAAAACATAAACAAAATAATCTAAATGTTTTGACAGTATAGAATATTTAGCCTCAAAAGCATCTTCTTATGTTAAAAGGAATTTAGAAACATTCAAAATGTTTGTTTTCAAAAGCTTGAAAAGTGCACCCAAAATGTTAGGAAAACTGCCTTATTCATTCTCTTGTTTTTTATAATTTGATACAAATTATAACTTGTAAAAATCCCTGACATTTCCCTGACATTTTAGCAAAACTTCATTTTTCACTGACACAGCATAAAATTCCCTGACAATTCCCTGACCTTGAAAAAAATTAAATTTCCCTGACATTTCCCAGACGCGTATGAACCCTGTTCTGTCTCTCATTATCTCCTTCCCCTATTTCTTCCTTTAAAACGATCTAATGTCTAGCTGTGACATTTAATTTGTGCTGCAAATGTGGTACTATACAACCGGTGTTGATGTAAATAAAAATGCGGTGTTCACTGTCTGAATTCACCCGTCGATTTTGAGGACCTCTGTGGTACTCCCCATATAGAGGAGGCTCTGCGAATAAATTCTACTGAAAGCGGCCACTGGGGAGTTAGCTGCAACCAGTCTGAAAATGCCCATGCGTAGTTGTAACAGTCAGATATAAACATCAGGTTTACAATGAAAAAGATCAACGATCTAGAGTGTTACTTTCGTTTAGCCTTCGCTAAAGGATAAAATGCATTGTACATGTCAGAAAATGCACTCGACCCTAAGGGCGAGCTTGGCAGGTATTCTACTTGCCCAAACCAGAAGTTAACTCGCCAATGCAAGCGGAATTTTACATCCTGCTCGGATAAGGCTGTACACACTCATCATCCCAGTCTATGTCTGCCAGGTTAAAATCCAACACCCCCCCCCCCCTCCCCGCCGATTCATAAGTGAGTGCCATTTTGTGTTGGTACACGGGATATGAATTTCTGGAGATGGTCCAAATATTTAGGGTCGTTGTTACATGATAATCTCTGTTGATGCATGCATGTAACGTCTCCCATACACATAGCTCCAGATAAGGCTGCATATTGCGTATTTACGCAATTTCGTGGACCTGAAAACGCAATATAATTCATTTCTGTGCGTACAAAAACGCAATAAAAATCCTTGATACTCAATTCCGAACTTTTTCATAGCGTATGACACTATAGTATTCAGTTGGCGCTTGTTGTTTTTCGCATCACAAGCTGTTGTTGGGTACAAATTTATACACGCCGTGGCGCCGAATTAAATTGTAAACCAGTCAAGGAACATTCTTATCGCTGGTTAGCTATACCCAATATTTACAAGATTACAACATTTGTCTCGCTTTACAATAACAATGGCCTTATGTGGGCGAAAATGCCTCAGAGGAATTGAATAATATCATATCGTAACTAACTCTAATACCGCGTTGGTGGTTCGAAGAATCAAAGGTGACTTGATAGATACGTTGGATTTTCGAAATAAGTTGCAAATAGCGATCTAAAATATATACTAATATTGCCAGTGTGCTTTCTGAAAGTGAAACCGAAAGTAAACAAAAAATCAGGAGAAACAAGGCCGGGTTTCATTGCAATTTGCTTTCAGATGGATACCCAATACAAAAACTTGAAATACCCAATTTAAAATACACAATTAAGCCAAAAAGAGGTGGGCAAATACCCAATTGCCTCCAATCCTTATCTGGAGCTATGCATACAAATAGAAACGGGGCTATTTTACCCGTTGACAATACAATACAATACAAAATTTATTTATATAGTCGGAGATACAAACAGTATAACATTAGCTATGAATAGCTATTTACCGACGAGTTGACCTAGGCCAGGGGACGAGTTGACACGCTTCCGATAGATAGTCTTTACTGTAACAATGAATATCGCAAAAATTAATACTAGCCTCAAGTAAAAGTGGGTGCTAACTGTACTGCTACTCTTTTCTGCCGTTACTGAAGCCTAATACATTCGAATTGGGAACTGAAAATGCTCAGTTTCTCAAAAACAGGAAGCTAAAACAGGTGGAATCGATTTTAAAATTATTGGTCGACCAGGGGAAAGAATATAGGGGCGGACTTGATTTAGCTGTTGGCAAAAGTGGGTGGGATGTGAAAATTTAGCGTTTTTTTGGTCTAATAAGACTCTTTTTTTTAAAGATTCATAGAGACTTTAGTTATGTTCCTTTAGACTACCATAGTTTCTAAATATGTACAACATTTGAATTTTATGAAATAGATCTCACCTGGAGTACTTGGTTTGTATTTTCCTTGTACAGCCTGCCAGTCCTATGAAGTAAGTCAAATGACACTACAACAATCTGCCAGCATGGCAATGCTGTAGAAAATAGCCATAATAAAATTATATCCATTTTCCCACCTCAGGTGTCAGTAAAAATGAGCTATATTTGAGACATATTTGTCCTTGATAAATTAGTGCAAAAGAGAAGTATGGTGGCTCATACTTGCCATTATGATAATTAAAAACAGTTGTCTTAATTGACAAGAAATGTAAATAGTACATGAAAATTGAACTATCTAAAGCCTTTGTCACGTCATACAATTTATACATTAACTTTTTTCATTGTGGGTATGGGTTTACAGGTACTTTGATAAACAGTGAAGACCCAGATCTATCTAAATCTACATCAGTATACACTATGCTGTCATACTTGACATTTCTTTAGTGGTGCGCAAGAGAGAAATTTAAGAGAAAAATAATAGTTAATGACAGAAGCATTAGATATGACTGTAAAAGGGCGTAAGAATGCACTAGTAAAACTAGAAGCATAGAAAAAGTTGTTCCCAGCCACTTTGAGATCAATCCGCCTTCCTTGGGGGTACCTGGGTGCAAGACCCGACGCCACAGCTCACCACTCCTCGTCTGGATGTACATTCATGGCTGGGGGGTGAATCCCCATTAGAAGGTTAGGTTAGACAGATCCCTTTTGAAGGATACCAAGGAGGGAGCCTCAGCTGCTACTGCTGGTAGTCTGTTCCAAAGTGGGATTGTCCCCGGAAAGAAGGTCTCAAAACAATCGGTCGATGTAGAGAACTGCTGATCCTTGTACTTGTGAGCTGTTCTGGTCCTGGAACAAGTCTGCGTCAGGTAGTCTGTGTGCGGGATATCTATTAGTCCATGCACAATTTTGTAAAGAACAATCAGCTGCAGTTTACTTCTCGTTTCATGTGACTCCCAACCAATTTGCAAGATAGTCAAGCATGTTGGTGACGCTGCTGGTGTTCCTGTATCTATTGGTAGCAAAACGTGCAGATCTTCTCTGGACCATTTCAATCTGATGTTTCTGGTCTTGTTGGTATGGACTCCAGATAGTAGAACATTAGTCCAGGTTGGACCGAACCATGGTGAAGTAAGCCTGAGCCTTGGTTTCTTCACTTGCTTGCCGTAGGTTGCGACGTAGGAAACCTAACATGTTGTTGGAATTTTGAGTAATACGGCTTATATGATTCTTCCAAGATAAATTGGACTGCAGATCCACTCCCAGATATTTAGACGACTGTTCTTCTGCTAGGGATACACCTTTAAGATGGTAATGAAAGGTTCTGGCGACTCGTGCTCTGGAGATACGCATGACACTACACTTCTGTGGGTGGAACTCCAATTCCCAGGTCTTCTCCCATGTGGCAAGCCTGTCCAGGTGTTCTTGTAGAAGGTGTTGATTGGTTTCAGATGCTATTTGTTGTTAAGAGTATACAATCATCGGCGAAGAGTCTAGTTCTGGAGTTAATATTGTCTAGTAGGTCGTTAATGAAGATCAAGAATAGAACTGGACCTAAAACAGACCCCTGAGGCATTCCACTGACGACGGGAACTTTCTCCAACGACTGTCCCTCTACTAAAACCTGTTGTGTTCTGGAATTCAGGAACGATGAGATCCATTGATATGTAGTGCCTCGAATACAACAGTGGTGAACCTTCTTTAGTAAGCGTTGATGGGGTACACGATCAAACGCTTTACTAAAGTCCAAAATGATCATGTCCGTCTGGATTTTCTTGTCGAAAGATGCTGCTAGCTCGTGATATAAGGTCAAAATCTGGGTCTCGCAGCTTCTCTTTGCTCTAAAACCATGCTGGCAATCATTTAGGATTTTGTGTTTTTCCATTTGCTTTACAGAAACTAGCTAGTCTGGCCCAGGAAATATGCCCACTCTAGTTTCAGTTCTTTGGCGCAGTCTTTGCTTCCAAAGGATACCCTTTTAAGAACATATTGGAGACGATGAAGTGTTCTAGTAGTCTACAGCATAGTGATGTAAGAGATACCGGTCAATAATTGGCGGCATCATGGCGAGTACCCTTCTTAAAGATAGCTGTCACATTCGCATGTCGCCAGTCCTTGGGTACTCTTCCTTCTTGAAGTGACTTATTGAAAATGATGGTAAGAATCGGGGCTAGCTCAGAAGCGCAGTCCTTCAAGATACGTGCAGGTATGCAGTCAGGAGCTGTGGCTTTCCTTCGGTTGGTCTTCTGAAGCAGCTTACGAATGCCTGCCTCATCTACCTCAATCTCTTCCATGCTGGGATACGGTCTGCCCGAAGGGCTAGGGACCTGGTTTGTGTCTTCCTGGGTGAAAGTAGCTTGATATTGGCGGTTCAAGATGTTGGCCTTGGTCTTTGGTGCATTGAAGAGACGACCCTTGTCATTTAGTGGTGTAATTTCTGTTTGTTTGTTTGTTTTGTTGCTTTACGTCCCAACTCAACAGCTATGGTCATGGCGGGACAGTCAGTCCGCCTAACCATACTTTTTCCTGGGCAAGCTTGAACAAGCAGTTAACCAGTACTTGGTGCACATACTTTCGCTTGTAACTGACAACAACCCTTCTTTAATGATTCAGCGGAAGGGAGGAGAATGACCTTAGAAATTATTTCATGATCAATCTCCGTGAAAGTATGGGACCGGGCCAGGATTGAACTCGCGACCCCTGGATCAGCAGTCAGACTCGCATCTGTTGCCAGACACGTTACCGACTGCACTACGCGGCCCGGTATGTGTGTAATTCCCGTGTTGTCTTTTCTAAGGGATTTGATGTAGGACCAGGACCGTTTCTGTTTTGAAGGTTTATCGTCCTGGTCGTCGTTGATTTCAATGATGTTATGTATATATGAAAAGTAAGGCCGTCTTTCAAGTTTTTGAACGTCCCCTTTGCATTGCCTGTACTTTCTAATGCCTTTTTTTTGGTTTTCTTCATTCTTCTATATAATCTGGCCTTTTTCCTGATTGCAGTTCTGACTTTGCGGTCTATCCATGGCTTCTACCTCCTTGTACCCTTTATAGTCTTGGCTGGTATATGTGAAATGATACATTGGTGGCATTTCATCAGGGTCTGCACTGTTTTCTTAAAGCAAAACAGTGCAGACCCTAAATGAATAAAATGCCACTAAAATAATGTTCAGAGACAGAAATACATGATACTTTGAGAAACAATGAAAGAAGATTCATTAAGATGAAAAACATTAGTGAGATTTCATCAGGGTCTGCACTGTTTTCTTAAAACAAACAATGCGGACCCTGATGAAATAAAATGCCAGTTAAATAATGTTCAGACCGAATACATGATAAAAGACCAATTTTGAGCAGCAAATCCTTAATATTTAAAAGGACTTTGTTTCTTTTGATGGTTTATGTGCCAGTCAACAATAATTCACTCATGTGGGGAGGATATGATATTAACCGTTCCATCTACAGTGCAATGGTCTAGCGATTAAGCCAATGTTTACCATACAAAAAGGCCAGTTCCACATTTAATGTATTAATATGTATAGGATAATCCACCAAAAGGAATCAACGAGTAAAACTTCATTGTACACAGCTCATCATATAAGAGGTATATTAAGGATTCTAATAAAATAATGTCTACCCTTATTTGACAATAAATTTAAGTAAATTAGGTGTATGTGTTCAATTTTTTTTTCAAGATAAGTTGTTGGTCCATTATTTGAATTAGGAGCTAAGAAATCCACTGCACAAATACATTTAGGTCACGCACTTATGAAATTTTGCTATTCCCACTCCCCTTTAGATGTATTTGGGGTAGCCTTTACTGAAATATCAAATTATAGATCCTCAATATTAAGTATACCTTAAACGTCAATAATTTTAACCAGCCATTCAAGTAACACTATAAAGATCCTCAACATCAATTGAAGACTCCTCTCCTTTATATAGTACTTTATACTCTGCTGTATGGTCTCCGTCAACTCTTGCAATAAGCCATATAGAGGATCTTACATGAGTGCTCATGTTTTATTGAATTTATTAAACGAGTTGCGGGAAAGAGATAAAATGCGAGGCTTGCCGAGCATTTTATCTCTTTTTCGCAACGAGTTTGATAAATTCAATAGTACAAGAGCACGAATGTTAAATTCTATTTATCATATGACAAATACTTTCAAATCTCATTTCGGGCGTAAAAACGTTATAATTTTGTCATTATGTACGCAACGTTGTTATGGACATCATAAAGTTTCCCGATATCGATTTTATTGCATGGCGTTATTTCACCTCCAGACGCGACGTCATATGATAAAGAAAAAAAGTACAGCACTGAACATTTTACCTTGAAGCATCATCCAACCATGCGTCTGAAACTGTTATTTACTTTAATGACTAATTCATTTCTGCTACCATTACTGACAAGCCAAGAGTGTGGAGGCAATGAAAAATGCTTCTTTAGGAGCAGTCTGATCTAGATTGACACATTGTGGGGAAGAAGTTTATTATAAAAGATTAAAATTTACACCAAACACACAACTTTGGCTTTAATTGGCGCATTGATGGTAAAGAATGCATCTGTTTGGAAATTTTGCATACTTGATTATGTTGTATACTTGATTTCCTAACAAAAATAGGTACATCAATTCCGAATCACAGACAGTGTGTGGGTTCGTCACATTTCTCGTAAATTGATTACCTCCTAAAGCGTTAAGCATACTAATTTAAAGCTGTACAGGTGCATCCGTCTCATGATGTAGACAGTACTGATAAACATTTTTGTGATCTTGTGTCTGCAGACAATTTATATAAACTATATAAACCTTACAACGCCAGCAAAAAAAATAATCTTACACCTGCTTTTGTCGTCTGCTGCAATTTTTTGCTTACATTATTTAACAAAGTTAAGTTGAGACAAACAGTGTGGACCCAGAGGAGCAGTCTGATCTGGGTCTACACTGTTTGTAGGAAAGGCTTCTAAAACATTTCAGCACACGTCAAAAGCAAGCACTTTTGTTGCGATTGGCGTTTTAAATTGGTTCTTTCTTATGAAGAAGTCTTTTGAATTGCAATGGCTCTGTAGCCTTTATCTTACAGTATCAGTACTGTATCATCAATTTTTTTTTCATTTAATAAGGTGTCTTAGACAGTGATATACATTTTATCTTCAAAGATGTTTAAATAAGAAATCTTTACCTTTCACTGTATCAATAAATACTCCAGAGTCTTCGTGGAATCATCAAGCAACCATTTATGAAGGATATGGCGTCCAACAAACTTCACACATTTAGTCCGTCTTGGCCTTGCTGGTAGTTTAACATGTAGGTCCTGAATGACAAAGTACTAACATGAGAACATTAACCTTTACCGATATAAGCCAAGCGTCCTTTTTGTGGGACATAGGCAAACAGTGCAGACCCAGATCAGACACCACAGAACATGGCGTCTGATCAGGGTCTCCACTATTTGCTTATAGAATGTTCTATTAAATTTGAATAAAAATGAAAAATACCACCCAACAACCCTTAAACTGAAATGGACTGGTCCAATTGATAACGATGGCCATACACGGGTTAATAAATTGTTTACCTACGGTTCGAGCATGGTGGCTAAATGGCTAATGCACTTGTCTGTGGTGCTAGAAGTTTGAGGTTTGATCCTCGCTTGTGAAAAGGAAACATTTTTGTGTGTGAACATCCTTTTGCTTCTGTTATTTGCAGAGATGACCCTGACAAAGTGCGATCACATTAACTGGAGGATCTTTGTGCAGGAAAAAGAAGCATATGGTAATTAAGTTATGGTTTCTTGCAGACTATGTTCCTGCAACATGGAGTATACAACGTATTCCTAAACCATAATGTCTGTGATGGAGACAGACATACAGACAGGAGAGCACAATATCTTTAACAAGCTTTCAACAATAAATCAGTGAACAAAAACCAATTGACAATAAAAATTGCATGTCAATGGAAATGGAAATTGTGGTGCTGGACAGATTAAAGGGAAAATTAATGGGACATAATCACCCAACCCCCTACAAATCAAAATGATTTCTTTGTTTGCAACCACTGTTTGGCTGACATTAGGTTTTACCCAAAAAGAAATTGAAAAAATATTTAATTGAAATGTTATTCTTAAAAATGCATTAAAACAAATTAAATAAAATAAACAGCTGAAATCAGCTGATAAAATGATACATTTGTAATTCTAACACACCTCGCCTATGGAGCCAACGGTAACAAACTATGATATATCGGACAATAATTCACAGCTAAAGTGTGGGATAGCTGACGTCACTGGAAAATGACGTCATTCATGGCGTGAGACGATGTTACGCGTTTTTACGCTTAAAAGACGTTACAATTACATGTAAACGTATGCGACGTAGTCTAAGTATTGGCGGGAGTTCTTCAGTGCAATGGCGGAAAGTTGGAAGAAGCTGAAGAATTAGAATGTGTTTACGTCGTTTATTGTGTGTTAGAATCGAAATAGATCAGCACCATTGCATAAATTGTTGAGTTAAAATTAACTGTTTGGAGGTCAGTTGTACGAAGATAAATCACTCGCGCTGTGCGCTCGTGATTTGATCTTCTTTACACCTGACCTCCAAACAGTGAACAAGTACTCGAATCTATTCCTAAATGCTTACATAAATCGCCATGTGCATGCCTCACGCTTAAAATGGTCTAATTCTATAGTCCTTTAGGCATATGGCATGTTTTTCTATATATGATTTAACACCAATATCGACCACTTCCGGTCTATGAAGTACCGGCAATCCGCGTAAATACCAGCAAATCGACATATACATTTACCAGTGTGTTTATGCTTGACTGCTTTTCTACCTGTACATAGTGTTTGTATGACGAAAATAAGAAATAAGTGTGCTTGTTATATTTGTATATGACAGTGCAACGTTGGCAGTACGCTTATGTAACCAATCTTTATGTGTGTTTTTTGCATTTGGCAATACGAAATAGGTGTTGCTTGCTTGTTAGGTGTTGCTTGCTACTTAGACATATTCAATTTGCGCCTATCTTCTTATTTTGAATAGCCACAAGGGTGATAATTTAGTAACAGGTAGTTACCTTTGTAACAGATAGTTACACTTTTCATCTGCATGTGAAAGCCACACATGCATGTATTTTTTTTGCAATTTGTTTTCTCTTAATATTGCTTAGGTTCATCTGTATTTTTCCTTTCCTTCTAATTAATTGCTATTCTGTCTTTACATAATTTGCATCGCAAATACATCTACATTTCAATGCTTGAGAGCTTTGGTTTCAGATTGAAATCGTTTGTGATTATATGAAGTAAGACTAAGTTCATTATCAGCTTTGCTAAATTTGAGCTTCACATTGAGCCAAATCAAACGCATAATGTGTGATTATAACACAAATAAGCCCACTTTTGCTTATAGAAATCGAAGGCAGATATCCGGTTCCTCTAATAAATGGCTACGGGAAGCACTGGTCCAAAAGGGATTCAGTTTATGTGCAAACAGTGTCGTCTGTAATAAATGCCGCTGTGTCATGAACAAGCAACACACACGGAAACCTCTAGCACAATTGAATGAAGCCCAAGAATCTTACATTATTATTCCTCTCCCTAATGTGGCGCAATCAGGCAAATCTAAAGCAGTTTGTGTTATAAGTAGGTTACCATATGAAATTGGCTTAACTATTACCATTCCATCCAATGCGAGGCTTGATTTGCTGAAAAGATTCTCAGTATTTGCTTCTGATGACAGTGTGATATGTAAGACACACTTGGATAGGACAAACTTAAAAGCTGATGTAGAATTAGTTGGTTCTCCTAGGAAGAAATCTACTGAATTGCAGCTTGATGATGCGTCAGATTTAATTGAAAATCTAATGCAAGTAATGACGGCCTCAAGAAAACGTCATTATCTTGACTTTCTTGATCCCGCTTTGACGAATGAAGATTTTGTCACATGGACGAGGTGGACCAAAATTCAATTTGACAAAATGCTAGACTATCTTGTTCCAATGGGAAACACTAGTAATGGAAATAAAATATCTGCTCTTGCTATGTTTTGGATAAAAATTAAAACAGGTCTGTCATTTGGCCAAATATGTACACTTTTAAATTTGGAGCCAACAAAACAGCTGACTTGTGTCGCTACAACAATACATTCAGTTTCTGAACAGCTGGCGAAATATTTTGTACCAGAGTATCTTGGCGTTGGCAGTATAAGTAGAGATGAAGCTATGGCACATGGGACTATTTATGCCGAAACATTCTTTCGTGGTGATAGGGTGATCACAATCTGGGGTGGTACCTATTTCTATACACAAAAGAGTGAAGATTATGAAATGGCCAGAAAGACATACTCGGGTCACAAAAACCGCCCGCTATTGAAATTCATGTCTATAGTGCTCCCAGATGGTTACGTACTTGATACAATTGGTCCCTTTATGAGTGATTGTAGGAACAATGATGCTGGTATGACTCAATATATCATCGAATTCTACAATACTCTGACCTGTTGGTTACAGGAAGATGACGTCACTGTTTTAGACAGGGGTTTCAGGGATGTTAATGAAACATTTGAGCAGCTACGCATTGATTGCAAAATGCCTGCTTATCTTTCTAAAGGACTGTCCCAGCACCCTACAGGCGAAGCGAACCACTCTAGGCTAGTAACAAAGGTTCGCTGGTCTGTAGAAGCATATCATGGCCGCATTAAAAATGGAAATTTTTCTACAATTTGATAGAAAATTACCACATCAAACATCTACAAAATTTTGTACAGATAACATCTGCTGCAAAGAATGCCTTTAGACCGCCTCTAATCACTGACAGGCCTGATGACTTGGCTGAAGTAGAACTTCAGAGCTTCTCTAAGCATCATATGATAATAATGCTTTGAAAGAGCGGGTACAAACAGGTGCTCTTTCTAGCAGAGGAGGAAAGTGGGTAAGTGTTGATGCCATAGATGCAGCATCTGATTTCCCTGAGCTGGATGATGACTACCTTAGGTCTAATACTTATGGAATCTATCACCGCAAACAAGCTAAATTATATACACACGAACATTTACATGAAGATGGCTCGTACAATATAAAAGTTCATGGACAGGCTCCAGACCTATTAAGAATTGGAATCCAGTCACGGCACATAAGTTCTAAGAGATACTTTCTTTGGATTCACTATACGGACAATGAAAATGATATAGACCCGATAAAAGGCTGGTACTGGCAGTGCAAGGCAGAAGCAAGGATGTTTGGATGACACAGAGATTTCATAGAGATCATCATCATATAATAGCATCGCGTCCTTTTAATAAATATTACTGCAGACGCTTTTTAAACTGGTCACTAACCTCTTTTGTGCGCATTTGCTACATCAAATATATTGCTATACATAATTCTAATCAACTAGTTATTGTGTTACAAAGGTGCAATAAATAAAGTATGACTGAAATCCATTATTTTGTCAAAAAGACAGATTGCAGAAACGCATTTTGGCCCAAAAGTAACATTACATTTTGCTGGTATGACCTTGAAAATAAAATCAATGTCATCAAATTCTTATCAAATCGTTTTCCCCTCCTGATGATGTATGGATGTTCATTCAAACCCCACCAACTGGTTAATAAAATATAGTCTTTATATATTCGTGACAACAAGAATTAGGTCAAGGTCACCTACTATTATAAACTCTTTTCATTGTCAAAATAATATGAGACATAGATTTACTACAATACCTTATTCTGTTCAAGAGATCACGCGCAGGAACGATACATATATTTTGATCAAAAGTTTAAATTTTAAAAGTACTGGTATGACCTTGAAAATTGCTTTAAGGTCAGCAATAACATTTTAACTTTCTCCTCTTTCCAACAATATATTCATGTTAGTTTGGAATATATCAAACCAGTGGCTCAGAAGATAAAGTGCGGGAGGTGCTGTTTTAGCCAGATTGTGGTATTTCCTTATCATACTCACTATTTTTTAAGGATGGTGACCTTGAACCTATGTCGAGGTCATCAGAATTAATCCAACGCTTTATTCTGTTACAATGATATAATAAGTAAAAGTGTAGCTACTAAGATTCCATCATTGCATACAAGAAATATCGTGCAGGAATGCTATTTCCATTTTAATAAGATATTTTCAAGTGCCGCCGTGACCTTCAGAATAGGGTGAAGGTCATCAAAATCTTGACCTCCTTTCGTAAATGTATCTCAGTACACAAGACACTTGTTTTCTACAATATTTTGAGGACACCTATGCTTAAAGTTGTCGAAATGCAATTATTATCTTTGATGGTGTTGGTACACGGGCGTCAATACAGACAGACGGACGTACAAACGAATATCAGTTTTTCGAACTCTATTTTGACTTTCTAGTGCATCTGTGACACATATTTCCCGTATAACTCCACTAGGTTACAAAATACACATATCTAAATGCACTTTAGAGACTAGGGAAAACTTCCATCTTATCGCTAGAAGTTCTTTGGGCCTTGAATCGAATGTCAAGGTGAAATATTTGAAATTGGTCTATATATACATGTAGCTTGTGATGGCAATATTTTTAGATTTAAGCTATTGCATCTTTTTGGAATACTTATTGGCGATCTTGGGTCTGTAGATAATAAGAAACACCTTTATTGCTGCTAACACCTTACGAAGAACTTAAAAAACATAATTTCGATGACACATTGTGTTCTGTGTTCGTCTTTGTGGCGTTTCTAGTTTTGCAATCATCTTGTCAAGGAAGAGACAGCTGGTTCGTTTGCTTTTATTGTCTTTGGGATGTGTTTTTACTATTAATGTTCTGTGGCACAGCCGGAAGGTGCCATACTTGTAGAGCTGGATGGTTTGCTTTTATTGTCTTTGTGGTGTCTTTTTACTATTAATGTTCTGTGGCACTGCCTGACTGAGGTGGAAACATGGCCTGGTGTATCTAGCCGGCTTGGTCATGTTGAGCCCCAGGATGCTGAAAATGTAAAAAAATACTTCTTATATCTTCGTTCTAAAGTATCATTCTGATACCAACCATATTTCCATTGTCTATTACCCTGGAGAGTCCCTACCACCTTCCCGTGGTCTCTGGGGCACACTTCACACAGGGGACGATATTGGTTGTAATACTTGTCCCCTCTGGAAGTGCTAAGAGTAGGGCCCACTAGTTTGCCGTGGGTGGCTTTCTCGGTAACTCGAAAGGGGTTGTCTTGAGAATGAGAGCATGCAGAATATGGACGTTTATAAATTCTCTATGACTCAACACGTCTCTTTGGCCTCTTTGACAGGGTAGACTGAGGTTGAAACAAGGCCCGGTGTTTCTAAACGACTTTGTCATGCTGAGCCCCAGGATGCTGAAAATGTTTATATATAAAAAAAAACGCTTCTTATATCTTCGTTCTATAGTATCGTTCTGATGCCAACCATGTGTCCATTATCTTATATTTTCTTTCTTTTATAAAATAATCCTGGAAGGCAGTGGCTAAACGGATCAATTGTGCAGATTATATTTGTGCAAGTATACCTTCTATGTATCTCTAGCACTGGGGGTCGGAAATCCACTCCATTAAAGTGCTCCCTTGTTGGGCTCCACGGTGGGTGGGGAGCATGGAGGATGAATCGTTCAACTAAACTACATGGCTAAACAAAATTTAAAAAAAACACGTCAGACAGCAAATTCAGATACTGACTCTGAAAACTCGTACCCAGCTTCTCAACCAACTAAATTAAGTTCGTCTATCTCAACAAACAAGACCAAACTCTGCTCAGGACCTGCGTCTTGTTTGTTTGTTTGGTGCTTAACGACGCATCAACCCTTGTGGGTCATTAGCGTCAGACAGTATTAATTAAACATGATGGGGATGGAAAAAGTAAACATTTGTAATAAATAAAATGAAAGATGATGATGAGTTTGTATAATGATAAGTTGCAAAACGATTGTTGACAGGAGAGACCACGTACAATATCTGACAGTTTCAAAGAGCTATTCAGACAACTGTACATGTTCTTTAACTGAACAGAATACAACATAATATAATCTGTATTATGGTTTGATACAAATGTAAAACAAAACATGATTTTAAAAATAGCAATTAGATTTTGTTAAAAAGATTTATTTGTCTTAAAAATGTCATAATACTATCAATATGTATATCTTGAAATAATTCTTTCATGTTATCAACATGGAAGCAATTATTTCTTACTTGTGCAAAATCGCCACATTCCAAAAGGAAGTGACGTACAGTGAATGGTGCGTCGCAACCAACACATTGTGGGTGCTCTTCACCTTGTAGTAAGTATGAATGAGTGACTCTTGTATGACCTAAGCGGAGTCGAGCTAATACTACTTCTTCTCTTCTAATGTTTCGAACAACTGATTGATATTCACCAATAGTTGGTTTGATGTCAAGAAGTTTATTACCAATGCTGTTATTCCATGAAGTTTGCCATTCTTCCAAGATATATTTATTGATAGATGGCTTAAAATTTGAAAATGGAATTTTAAAAGAAGTTGGTTCTAATGAAAGCGATGTTTTTGCTTGCTTATCTACTATCTCATTCCCTTGGATACCTATATGACTAGGAATCCAACAGAGAGCAATTTCTTTATAAGCTAAAAGCTCATGACATTTTTCTAAAAGTTTCTGAATCTGTGGATTCTTTGAACTGGTATGGTTCATTGCTTTCAATACAGAAAGCGAGTCAGAAAATATAATAAATTTATTGTTAGCATCACAAGTGCTAATGAAATCTAAAGCTAGATCAATTGCTTTGGCTTCAGCAGTGAAAATTGATGAATCGTCAGGTATACGTTGCATATTACTATGGTTGTCTGATATAACAGCACAACCAACCTTTGAGTCTTCCTTTGACCCATCAGTATAAATTTGTTGGTAATTCTTATAACGACTTTGCATTTTTCTGAAATCATCTTTTAATATGTGTGGATTTGATTCAGATTTTTTCCCAGAATGTAAATCAAAAAGAATTTCAGGTGGTTTCATACACCAAGCTGGAATATTTGGTGTAAAATGTTTTTCAATATTTTGTGGTTTGATATTGGCAGATTCTAAGAGTGGTGAAATTCTGATGCCAAATGATTTAATAGCTTTAGGTTTTTGTTCATATAAATCAACATAATTTGGTGGGAATGTAACTTCATGAGCAGGATTTGATGGGTTAGCAGCAAGTCTTATAGCATATTGCAAAGAGAGTTTCTCTCTTCGTGAGTATAGTGATGGTTCATCTGCTTCCACATAGAGACTAGCAACAGGAGAAGTTCTAAAAGCCCCTAAAGCTAATCTAAGTCCTTGGTTATGTATAGGATCAAGCATTTGAAGATATGATTTTCGTGCAGAGCCATATATAATACAGCCATAGTCTAATTTTGACCGGACTAGAGACCGATAAAGCTTGAGAAGTGTAGTTCGGTCTGCACCCCAAGACGTATGGGAGAGCACTTTTAAAAGATTCAATGCTTTTAAACATTTAGCTTTGAGATATTTAATATGGGGTATAAAACTGAGTTTTCTATCAAATAAAATGCCAAGGAATTTAGATTCCTCAACAACTGGAATAGGTGATCCATATAAATGTAAAACTGGATCATCATGTTGCTTGCGCAACTGACAGAAATGTACACACTGTGTTTTTGATTTGGAAAACTTAAAACCATTGCTTGTTGCCCAATTTTCAATCTTATTTAAATTTTGTTGCAGTTGGCGTTCAATCGTCGCCATGCTTTTTGAGCGATAACAGATACAGAAGTCATCAACATATAATGAGCAATCAGTAAGATTACCTAAACATTTCACAATATCATTTATTTTAATGCTAAAAAGTGTTGTAGATAGAACGCCCCCTTGAGGTACACCTTGCTCCTGGTCATAATAGTCAGACAGAGAGGAGCCAACTCGGACTTGCATGGTGCGGTCTGCAAGGAAGTTTTCAATGAATGTAGGAAGTCTACCTCTTAATCCTAATTTGTGGATATCTTTTAAAATGCCATATCTCCACGTGGTATCATAAGCTTTTTCCAAATCAAAAAACACAGCAACTACATGTTCCTTTTTAATAAAGGCATCACGTATGAAGGTTTCTAATCTAACTAAATTATCAGTTGTACTGCGGTCAGATCTGAAACCAGACTGGAACCGCGATATATGATTATTGGATTCTAAAAACCAAGTAAGTCTTTTATTTATCATTCTTTCAAGTGTTTTACATAGACAACTGGTTAAAGCTATAGGTCTATAATTATTAGGTTCCGCAGGATCTTTCCCAGGTTTGGGAATTGGGATTATGGTTGCTAAGGTCCAATCTTCTGGAAATTTACCAGTAGTCCAAATGTAATTAAATATATTCAAAAGGGTTTCAAGAGAATTCTCTGGGAGATGTTTAAGCATTTGATAGTGGATCTCATCAGGACCCGTGGCTGAGTCATGTGATAGTTGAATAGCTTCAACTAATTCATCTAAATTAAAATCTTTATTATAAAATTCATTATTTTGTGATTTAAAATTCAATTTAACTTTTTCTTGTTCGGTTTTAATCTTTCTGAAGGATTCAGAGTGTTTGAATGATGATGAATTGTGACAAAAAGTTTCTCCTAAAGTGTCAGCAATGTCAGTTTTTGAAGTTGCTTTGCTGTCAGTACCCACCATGTTTAAATGTGTGTAACTGGGGGATTTGTTTTTTCCAGAGATTTTTCTTATCATATCCCAAACCTTTTTAATAGGTGTTTTATGATTGATTTTTGAAACATAAGATCTCCATGACTTACGCTTCGAAAGTTTAATTGTTCTACGGGCTTTAGCTCTAAATACTTTGATGTCATTGAAATTGTTGGTATTTGGAGATCTTTTGAATTTAGATAGAGCTTGCTTGGGACCTGCGTCGTCGGTGCACATCTTCAATGGGTGAACAATCATTATGCAAAGTTTGAATATAAAGGAAAGGAATCGGTTTGAATTGCAGATTGCACACAAATAAACAATGTAAGCACTCCAAAGGTGGTGTAGACGTAGTAATGTCTAAGTTCAACAATCCCAAAAATATTATCAAATGTGCACAAAATATAGGGGGCACACATGTTCAAAGTGTGAGCAATCATAATAATGAACAATCATAACGTATTTAGTTTGAAGATTAAGGAATGAAAACTGCTGGAAACACACAATACACAAATCCGACACCCCTTTAGCATTACGGATGCATAAAATACCTAAGTTCAACAGACCTAAAATTCAACAGACCTAAAAAATAAGAGTTTTTTTTTATCAAATGTGCACAAAATACAAGGTGCACATGTTCAATGTATGAATAATCATTATGCAAAGTTTGAATATTAAGAAATGAAAACTCTTGGTGTTACAGATTACACAAACCAGACACCCTCTTAGCATTTTACTGAAAAAAGTCTAAGTTCAAGACCGCCAAAAATAAAATTTAAATCATGAAATGTATACAAAATAAGAGGTGCACAGCTTCAATGTATGAACAATCATTTTGCAAAGTTTGAATATATAGGAATGAAAACTGTTGGAGTTACAGATTACACAAACCAGACACCCCCTTTGCATTTCGGATGGAAAAATGTCTAAGTTCAACACTCGTAAAAAATGTTAAAATATTATAAAATGTGCACAAAATAGGAGGTGCACATCTTCAATGTGTAAACAGTCATTATGCAAAGTTTGAATATAAAGGAATGAAAACTATTTGAGTTACAAATTACACAAACCTGACACCCACTACGCATTACCGATGGAAAAATGTCTAAGTTCAACACCCGTAAAAAATAAGAAAATATTTATCAATGTGCACAAAATAGGAGGCGCACATCTTCAATGTATGAACAATTCATTAGGCAAAGTTTGAATATAAAGGAAAGAAAACTGTTGGAGTTACAGATTACACAAACTAGGCACCCAAAAGTGTTGCGGACAGACGGACGGACAGACGAATGGACAAACAAACAAACGAACGAACGGACAGACGGACGGAGTGGACCCACTACTAGACCTGCTTTTGCTAAAGCGACGCAGGTAAAAATCCCTATGTACCCAAATTTTTAATAATCCATTCAGAAAAAGAAGAGACTATTTCTTCTCTTTCTCCGTTTGTTGTTCATAAAACAATAATGAGCATTGTTACTATAGAAACTGTTTCAATCGCTGACAGTTGTACTTTTCATCTAAATTTAACGTGTCGCAATGCGACAAATCACTGTCCACGGGCTTTATTCCCATTAATACATGGCAGCAGAGGGCTGCAATGCCATTAAAGCCCGCTCAAGGATATCGTCTGTAAGTTAAGATATATCGTCGCTAATGTTTTATGGAGAAATGACCAAACTATTTCAATTAACATAAAATACGCCCCTTTATCATATGGGACAGGCGGCAATCGAAAACGCCCTGAACAATCGATGAACGCGGATCGCTGGAAACAGTGTTTTCGATTGCCATTTGTCGCCAGTCGGGCGACAAACGGCAGTCGAAAGCTCTGTTTCTAGCGATCTTAGATCCACGTTCGTCGATAGTATTGACGTTTTAGATTGCCTTCTATCTGAAGTATTTATTTAATATAGGCCTACTAATTACGTAGCCAAAATAATACTAGGAATAATTTACAGTCGGGCGACAAACGGCAATCAAAAATTCTGTATCTAACGATCTTAGATCTACATTCGTCGATAGTATTATCGTTTTCGATTGCCGCCTATGTGAAGTGTTTTTGAATATAGGCCTACTGAATACATTGCTAATACAATCCGAAACAAGGGCTACAATGAATAATTTACATTTTTCATGTTCCTGTTAAAAAAAAAAAATGTTTCCATACCGGATATGCGGAAATCGAAAACTCTTGACGAACAATCGATGAACGCGGGTCAGAAATCGCAACAAGCAGTGTTTTCGATTGCCTATTGTCGCTAGTCGGGCGACTAATGGCAATTGAAATCTCTGTTTTTTTACAATTTTGGTCTACGTTCGTCGATAATATTGACGTTTTCGATTGCCACGTATCCGATGTGAATTCGTTGTACGCTTCATGATGTTACGGTGGACATTTTTGCATACAATTTAATAAAAATTATTTGGGACTGCTTGTGCTTGAAAGTACGAAAGCCTAGAAGGTCCACTTTTAAAAAAAGAAAATATTTTTATCTCGTTATTACGAGAAAACTAACTCGTAATAACGAGATAACTAACTCGTTATAACGTGAAAGTTATGTCGTAATAACGAGAAAAATATACATATCGTAATAACGAGATAACTAGCTCGTTATAACGAGATAACTAACTCGTAATAACGAGATAACTAACTCGTAATAACGAGATAACTAACTCGTTATAACGAGATAACTAACTCGTTATAACGAGATAACTAACTCGTTATAACGAGAAAACTAACTCGTAATAACGAGATAACTAACTCGTTATAACGAGATAACTAACTCGTAATAACGAGATAACTAACTCGTTATTACGAGATAATTAGCTCGTAATTATGAGATTACTTCTTTGGCACCAGGTGTCCTGGAAGTCTGCAACAGTGTTAGAGACAGTAGCAGACCAGTGCACTGAACTCAAGAAGGTCCGTAAAAGTTTAAATTGGTCTTAACCTGATTGACACATGGAAATCATGGAAGTTTGTGACAGTCCAAGAGTCTGCATTGCTCTTGTGAGGGTCCATACAGGTCACAACTCGTTTAAGCTTGTTTGACACGAGGAATTGCTATAAGCATGTGAATGTGTCAGGGATATTCTTATTGATTTCGGAGGGTCCATAGAGGTCGAAACCAGTCTTTAGTTATTTGGCACCAGGGATCCAGGAAGTCTAAGACTGTGCCAGACACAGTCGCAGACCAGTGCAATAAATTCGAGAGGTCCGTAGAAGTCTAAACTGGCCTTAACTTTTGGCACAGTCACTTGCTTACAGGAAAGCTTAAATGCGTTTTGACCAGTATGGACCCTCCCAAGAGAAATGCACTGGGCTGGGATTCTCACTAGGACTGTCAAAAACTTCCTGGATTTAAGAGTATCCTTCATATGTATTGTTGTGGGACAAGGAAATCCCACCCGAGGACCAGAATAATTCGTCAAAAACGAGGCTTTGCCGAGTTTCTGACGAAATTATTCAGGTCCGAGGGTGGGATTTCCTTATCTCACAACAATACATCATGATGGATACTTTTTCTCGCCCACTTTGTGACTTTTTAAGGTTTTATATGAATTCTGTCAGTTCTGCATAATTTTTTAGATTTTTTGCGTTTGTTGCAATCTAAAAAATAATGCCACCAACGAATTATCCAGATGCAGAAATGGGTGTAAACATAGTTTTACACCTAAAAACAGAAGCGAAATAGTATTTCAAGCGTCGGTTTTGTTTTTATTGGGGTTTGAAACTAACATTGGTTTCAGTATCTATTGACAAAGACGTCGTGGCGCCAAACTGTGCCAATAACGTGCGTCACATTGTTTTTTTTATTATTTATTATTTTATTTCTGAAACATATACATTTTCAGCATAGCTCAACATGCATGTATCATAAATGGAATCTAACATATACATGTATAACGATATATAACTGTCTTAACATAGCTATTCAACACAAATATATGCTGTCTATGTACTGGTACTTTACAATTGTATCTTCTACACAATATGTTCAGAAATAATTTTGAATAAACAAAAAAGGGGAAATTTTGCTTTAACCAAAGAAAAAGTAAAAGAATTACAAAAAAAAAAAGGAAAAAAAATGTGCAGGAAGCACACTGGAAATTTTCAAACATCTGTTTCTTTCTTATAAAAATAATATGGTATAAGAGAGAGAGAGAGAGAGAGAGAGAGAGAGAGAGAGAGAGAGAGAGAGAGAACTGTCGCCTTTTTATGTTTTTACGTGCGTCACATTGTTGCTGCATTTTAATGACGTCAGAAATGTTTTTGACGTCATTCAACAATGCGAAAATGGCGGACGCACTAAATATTGCCGTTTTGATATTTTTACATCATATATAGGCGTAAATTGCTCTGAAAACAGCCTAAATTGTTATAATTTGAAGTCACGTGGATGGGATAAGCAGGTCATGTGGTTGGGATAAGCAGGTCACGTGGATGGGATGAGGAAATTCCGCACAGCGTTTTGCCTATGGAACAGCTTGTCTTGAGCAACAAGTGGGAGAGAAAATAGTATCCTTCATATGTATTGTTGTGAGACAAGGACATCCCACCCGAGGTCCAGATATAATTCGTCAGTAAGAAGGCTCTATCGAGTTTCTGACCAAATTATTCGGGTCCGAGGGCGAGATTTCCTTGTAACAATACATCATGGTGGATACAAATGTCATTATTGTCAACCCCCGGGGGCGGGGCATTTAGCAGGAATTTTACCACAAATTTGGCCCTGCAGGGCGGCTTTAAAAAATGAAAAGTTAAAAGCCCCGCTATTACCCGGCCCCTAGGGGCGGGGGATACAAATGCTTTGTGCCTGATTATTGGGATTTGAAGCTGAAACTGAAAGAAAACTGTGTAAATTACTTGGGTCACATTGTAATTGCATTTAAGTGACGTCAGAAATGTTATGACGTCATTCAACAATGTGAGAATGACGTATTTATACATAATATTTAGGCGCAGCTTAAAATTGTTATAGGGAGCGCAGTGGATCAGTGGTAGAGTGCTTGACTCGAGACCGAGGGGCCGCTGGTTCGAGCCTCATAGGCGTCACTGCGCGTTGTGGTCCTTGAGCAAGACACATTTATCCTAGCTTAGTACTGGTTCAACCCAGGAAGATCCGTCCCTTTTTAACTGAAAGATTGTTGATGGGACGTAAAGAATCAAATTAAACAATTTTGCCTATAGAAAATCTTGTCTTGAGCGATAAGTGGGTTATAATCCCCTCTACCAATCGGGTTAAGACCAGTTTAGACTTCTAGGGACCTTCTCGAGTTCATTAAACTGGTCTGCGACTGTCTCGAACATTGTCGCAGACTTCCAGGATCCCTGGTGCCAAAAAAGTTAACTCGTAATAACGAGTTCGTTATCTCGTTATTACGAGTTAGTTATCTCGTTATAACGAGTTAGTTATCTCGTTATTACGAGTTCGTTATCTCGTTATAACGAGATAATTATCTCGTTATTACGAGTTAGTTATCTCGTTATTACGAGATATTTATGGCGTTATAACGAGTTAGTTATCTCGTTATTACGAGTTAGTTATCGCGTTATTACGAGTTAATTATCACGTTATAACTAGTTAGTTCTCACATATAAGTTAAGACTAGTTTAAACACTATGGACCCCCCCCCCCAATTCAATGGACTGGTCTGCGACTGTTTCTGACACAGTTGCAAACTCCTAGGAATCTCCAGTGCCAAACAAGCTCAAACCAGTTTTGACCTCTATGACTGCTCCCGTGTTAAATGCACCGATGTCCGACTTTCTGTGTCATTTTCTCTCAGACTTCCAGGAATCCCTAGTGCCAATCGGTAAGACCAGTTTAGAGTTCTAGGGACCCCTATATACTCGCAGATTTCAGGATTCCCTGGTGCCAATCGGGCTAAGACCAGTTTAAGATCTCTATTTAAAGCCTCTAGGGAATTACTCCAGTTCATGCACTGGTCTGCGACTGTCTCTGACACCGTCACAGACTTCCAGGATCTCCGATGCCGAACACTTAAGACCAGTGGCAACCTCTCTGGTATCCCCCGAGTCACAAGCACTTGTATTCGACCACCCCTGATGCCATTGCAGACTTCAAGGAATCCCTGGTGCAAAACAAGTTTAGACCAGTGTCGACCTCTATGGACCCCCTAAGCTCAATGCACCAGTCTGCGACTGCCTCTGGCGCCCTGGCAGACTTCCAGGAATCTCTATTGCCAGACAATTATCTCTTAATAACGAGTTAGTTATCTCGTTATTACGAGATAATTATCTCGTTATTACGAGTTAGTTTTCTCGTTATTACGATATAATTATCTCGTTATTACGAGATATATATATATTTTTCTCGTTATTACGGCTTAACTTTCTCGTTATAACGAGTTAATCATCTCGTTATTACGAGTTAATGATCTCGTTATTACGAGTAAGTTATCTCGTTATAACGAGATATTTTTTTTTAAGTGGACCTTCTAGGCTTTCGTATGAAAGGAAGGTATATAACAATGACGATATAACATTCTTTTCCGTATATTAACGTGTGCAAAGCCCTCGTGTGATAATGTGTTGCAGCCCTCAACGCTTCGCGGTTTGGGCTGCAACACATTATCACACTCGGGCTTGGCAAACGTTAATATATGGAAAAGAATGTTTTATCCTATTATTGCAAAGAGCATACTAAAACCTAATGCTGGTAATCTTTTGATACAATGTGCTAAAGAGTCACACGAAAAGAGTCTACTACGGATGAAGACATTTTGTTGTCTAAAATGCAAACATGTTAGTTTCTGCTTGTTATATTTTGAAATGATGATTGATTTGCGACATTCTTTATACATTGTATCAACTTTACACAATAATTAGCTGATTAGAATGTGGATAAGCTTGCTTGTTGTCTCAATTAAGAGTTGTGCGGACATAGGTAACCTATGAAAACACTGTTTTAATTAGTTGTTAAGCTTTTTATCTCTCAATCGACAAGGTTCGTGGGATATAGCGAACATCCTGGCGTCCGTCTGTTTGTCGGTCCGTCTGTAGACAAAAGCTTGTGTGCTCAATAACTTTTATACCCTTTGAGATGTTTGATAATATTTGGTAGGCATGTATATCAGGTCAAGATGGTGTGTCGCATACAAGAATGGTTGTTCTCCCTTGCTGGCCTTCTGAGTTATCTCCCATGAATGGACTTTATAGGGGAAAGCTTGTGCGCTCAATAAGTTTTATACCCTTTGAGTTATTTTGATAATATTTGGTATACATGTGTATTAGGTCTAGACGGTGTGTCGCGTGCAAGAATGGTTGCTTCCTCTTACTGACCTATTGTGTTATTTCCCTTGTATATACAGCTTGTGCACTCAATAACTCTTATACCCTTACATAAATTTTGATGATATTTGGTATACATGTACATATATATCATGTCAAGACGGTTTGTCGCATTCAAGAATGGTTGCTCCCCCTTGCTGCCCTTTTCAGTTGTCTCCCTTGAATGACTGTTGGTATCCTGGGTCAGGTGTGGTACTTGAATGTATCGATTCCTGATCTTTGCACCCTTACTTACTTTTATAAGGGAAAGCTTGTGCGCTCAATAACTCTTATAAATACCCTTTGAGATATTTAGATGATATTTAGTAATCATATATGTCAAGTTAAGTTTGATTTGTCACATGCAAAAATGGTTGCTCCCCTTGCTACCATTTTGAGCTATCTCCCTTCAATGAACTTTATATGGGAACACTTATGAGCTCAATAATTATCATCATTCCATATTTGCTTGCAGTGACACTCAGTATTAACTCGTCAAATATATATACTAGATTGGCTGTTTGTAACGGCTTATCATTTACTTTTAGGTCGGGGGTTTGTCATCCCTTCTGATGGCTATTTTATTCACTTCCTTTCATTTTAATTTGGGGCCTTGTATGGTGGCTCGTATGAAATGATGTGTAATAGGAAATGTGATTACAAAATTTGTTGTGAGACGAATACCAGTGCATACTAACAAATCAGCCAAGCTATTGAATACGGGATCTTATAAATTTAAATTTGAAGCCAACCAAAAATATTAGTGAATATAGAGTCATAGATATTGATTGCTTGAAAGACCATGTCGTGGATATTACAACTCATTCTTGTTTTGTTTGATTTTATTCTTTACGTCCCATCGACAATCTTTCAGTTAAACAGGGACGAGTCTTCCTGGGTTGAACCAGTACTTAGCTAGGATAAATGTGTCAAGGACCACAAAGCAGAGACGCTGGTGAGGCTCGAACCCGCGGCCTTTCAGTCTCGAGTTAAGCACTCTACCACTGAGCCACTGCGCACCCTACTCATTCTTGTGTTTGTGCCAAGGCTAAGGAGCTATGCATGAAAGGATAAGACCCCATTAAAATGGAAATGAACAGAAGTGGCCTGTTCAGTGTACTGATGGCCGTTTGCAAGGGATGCAGCGAGCAGTTTCCATTAAATACAAGCCCAAAACAAGACAATGGTATACATGATATCAATATTCGTGCAGTTTGGGGCACTGTTTCAAGTGGGGTGGACCTTCTGACTTGAATGAAATTTTGTCTACGATGGATGCTCCATGTATGAGCGAACAATGTTCACCATTTTAGAAGATAAAATTGGACATGGTGGCACAGTGTTTTGGAAGAAGAACTGCTTAAAGCTGGGGCAGAAGAAAGACGGATAGCTATTGAAAGGGGTCAATACCATGAGGGCATACCAACTATAACTGTAATTTGTGACGGTGGATGGTCCAAACGTAGCCATAAACACACATATAACGCATATGGAGGTGTTGGTGTCATTTTTGGTGCAGAGACACAAAAGCTGCTTCATATCGGTTTTAGGAATAACTATTGTGTCATTTGTCGAAGGGCAGAATATAAGCAGGAAGAACCGACATCCCACAAATGCTTTGCAAACTGGAAGGAAAGTTCTCAAGCGACGAGAAGCGATATAATTTTGTCTGGTTTTCTTAAGGCGGAATCTTCTCATGGCTGATGGTGATAGTTCAGTTTTTCCAATTTTGCAGGAAAAGTGTCAGTTTGGGGATGAGCAATTAAAACAAGTAGCCTAATGGGCAACGATCGCTCACCTGAGAGCAAGTATTTGGTTTGGAGACACCACTTGAGGATGCTCAAAGGCAGGTAACTCTGAACTTGAAGCAGAGATCAGGAATAAATTCATTCACTCAAGATAGTATGCCAGTTCTGGTTATCTGCAAGTATTAAAAAAAAGATCTGATTAAAAATTGCGGAAGAAAACTAGGTGAAACTATATTTTTCAGATGCTCAGAGCAGATAACTCTATAGTCAGTGATGAGTTCTGACCAAAATTCAAACTCATACATATTTTATGAATGTCCTGGTTACCTACAAGAATGAATATCAAATGAAAAATGTATGCGCTAGAATGGTCAAGGCATGATAGAGCTATATTTTAGATACTCAATGGCAGCTAAATCAATAGTTGGTGGTCAAGTGTACCAAAAACTAAACTCATTAAAGCTTTAATAGTTTTCCTTGATATCTGCAAGAATGATGAAGATCTATCCAAAATGAAAGCACAAGTGTGCTCACAACATTACTCCCATTATATGTCTATGGAGATTTTTCAGTCGTTCAAGGGCAGCTAACTCCATAGACCCGGTTGGATCTTGCTGAATCAAGGGCAGCTAACTCCGTAGACCCCGGTTGGATCTTGCTGAATTTCAAACCCATCCAAGTTTTTATAGCTGTCCTTGCTACATGCAAGAGTGAGTATGATCCAATCAAAAACGACGGTGCTAGGTTAATCACAACATTAAACATTCATTTTTCAAACGCTCAATGGCAGCTAACTCAGTAATTGGTGATGGGATCTGGCAGAAATTAAAACCTCACTCAAGCTTTTATAGTTGACCTTGTTACCTGTAAGAAAGATGAAGATCCATTCAAAAATGAAAGCATTAGAGTGCTAACACCATTTCTCCCACTATAAGTCTATGGGGATTTTTTCAGACGTTCAAAGGTAGCTAACTCTGAAGTCCCTGGTCCAATCTTGCCCAGTTTTGAACCAATACAAGCTTTAATTGCTGTTCTTGTTACATGCAAGAATGTAGAAGCTCCAATGAAAATTGGAAGAGTTTGAGTGCTCACAAGATTTCCCCATTTTAACCCTATGGGAGCTATCTGTTGCCATGGAAACCAGAGTTCTTATCCGATCTGGCCCAAAATCTGATGCAGCAAATCCCCTACCCCAATAATGCTTTACATGAAATTTGATTAAGATCGGCCAGCTGGTCTGAAGAGATATTCATGTCTGAGAGTGTGAAGGGACACACTAACGGACGCCGGCTCGAGTCCCATCCTATAAGCTCACCGGGAGCCTCCGGCTCAGGTGAGCTAAAAATGGAATGTGCTAACCATATATGCAAATGTATACAGAGCAATTTGTAAAAACTGGTAGAAAAAACCTCAGTATAAAAGAAAGTGAAAATTAACTAAATTAAAAAGAATTAGACTTACAACTACAATCCAATGTGCCATAAAAATGCAGCCAGCTTCCAAAAATTCAAAACAATTAAGAAAGGACATACTCAACTCTTTTTATCATATATTAGGATTCCATCACAATTGTAGTGACTTTTGTAAACAAACAACATCTTATCAAACAGAAAATGACAATGAAGATAATAAAAAGCCTCCAGATTCATTTGATGATTTATTTAATGCCCAGTCTGAATAATGGAAATTGCCATCAGAGGAAGAGCTGTAAAATTCCAGATGTGCTGATAAAAACTCATTAAATATATCAGAATTAAGAGTTGATTTGTGATGTACAAGTTATACTCAACAGAGTAGCCAGCAAAAGTGACCAGCTCATAGGAATTTCAACCACAAAGTTGGCAGAGAGCTGAATGTCAATCAGATCAAAATTTGATGGTGGTAAAGTAGTCAACAGGTGTGCTAGAGGGTTTTGGTACACAAGGTGTTATGGGGTGAATTAAGAAAAATATATTGGTGTAACTTGGTCACCTCTGACTTTGAAAAATGTGACAGGAATGCAGGCTGGGACTAATTTTCACCTTTATGCTCGTAGGCAAATGCAAATAACTTGTGCCTCACAGAAGTATAAAAACAAACCAGAGAGCAAAGTGCTAAGGCGTAAAAGAAAATGACAAGATTTAAAACAAGGTGCTTCAAAAAAGGCAAATCTTTATTATGGATCCAACCTAGATGATACCCCTGGTGTTTCCCCAGAGACACTGGATAGTTTATACACTGAATATTTACAGAAACATGTGGAAAGAATGAAGAACAGACTAAACTGATAGAAAAACAATCTGTACGACAAGCAGATAGCGAAATTTGGAAAAAAGAAAGAGTAAAGAGACTAACAAGCTCAAATTTTGGAAAATTAGTATCAAGACGATCAAATAATGTTTCTAACTCACTGGTTAAAATATGTTGTATAGCAAATTTAAAGGAAATATGCACACAATTAGAGGACTAGCTCAAGAAAACAACACCATCTTTGAGTATAAAATCAGAAAAATAAAGTTGTAGTGACGAAAACTCGATTTAAAATCTGCCATAGCCATCCATTCCTCGGGGCCTTTCATATTCATAGAGGAAAATGAACAGGGGCTCATCGAAATTAAGAATTTTCTACAGACAAACAGTTACTTAATCAAAGATGCTGTAACAAAAAGTACCAAACTTTTGTCTTATAAAAAAAGGTGACAGGTTTACTTTGAGGAAAACACATAAAATATATTACAAAATTCAAGGACAATTGAATATTTTTGAGAAGCCATGGTTTGATTTTGTTTTAAGACGTGTTTATCCATACGATATGTTTATTGAAAGAATTTATCGCGATAACAGCCTATGGGAAAGACAAATGCTCCCAAAACTTTTTTCAGCGGCAGCTGTCTATAATCAAATTTACTCTAAATTATTCACCAATCAGCTGTCTATAATCAAATTTACTCTAAATTATCCACCAATCAGAAACAATCTTACATCTGCAAGTCTGCTATCTATGCTCATTGAAACGGACTATCTAAATTATCAACCAATCAGAAACAATCTTTCATCTGCAAGTCTGCCATTGTCTTGCGCAGGCGCAATACTAAAGATACTAAACAGTATTTGATAAAATGCTTCCGGTCGTTGACAAGGGCAAGTCATTGAAACGGACTATAATTTCAAGAAAATCACAGCAGTTTTCTTTGGGGTCCTGTTTAAAAGAATTCCATTCTGTCTGGAATTGCCTGTTTATAAAACAAAACGCAAAACTTTTTCAACATAATCACCTTTTGTTTGAAATATGTTGGGGGGCTATTTGTTAGTGATGGGCCGATGATCGAGTTTAGTCGAAAGTCAGTTGGTTTGGGCTTCCATTGTAAAATGACGCAATCGATTGTCATCGGTTTCCAACCTTAGTCTACAGGCTGTGCTCAAATCTGCCTGTTACGATCTCCATATAAACCATTTCATTTTGCGGTGAGAAAACACAGTTTTTTCTGTGTTTATAAAGCATTTTTCCCAAGTCAAACGTGATCGGTAAAGCAACAAGATAACCTACGAAAGTTCCAAATGGAGCGTCTGTGGTTACCGCCGTACGATTGGATAAAATGTCTGCTGTTCCAGTTATTGCACCCGAGTATTTAAAGCCGATTCTGAGGTTACCGCTACGATTGGATAAACGTCTGCTGTTCCAGTTATTTCACCTGCGTATTAAAAGCCGATTCGTACCGATGTCAAACAAAAAGAATACAAAAAAAGTTCTATTTCTTCCCGTTTCAGTTCATCCCTTGGGTGATAGGGTATTATCGAACTATTTAGCAAGTAAAACCATTCGTTTCAGACCAAAAAAGCCTGGAGCTTTTAGTTATTTTTTTCCGTAGTGGTGGTGCATTTATCGGAAATGTTGTACGTCAATGGGCGTAGACAGTATAACTTACGTTCAGCATTCAGCAAGAAACATCTTTTCTTAAAAGTTTGATTAAGATATATATTGGCAAAAAGTTAGCCCAAAACAGAGCACAGAGGATGACTCTAATCCAGCAGGGGAAGGTGTAAAGTGCTTTGACTGCACGTTATCATGGGCTGTGCTTCAAAGTATAGAAAGGAGATGAAGTTAAAAATGAGTTGTGTTCTAGACTCTAGTCCAATATGTTTAACTAAGGACAGGATCAAGATGCTCATGATTATGTATTATAGATGTAGTCTGACAGCCAACATTTTCGAAACAATCGGATTCTGTCTAGTCAAAATGTGTTTGAAGTGTTAGTATTTTTTTTATTCCTTTACATGTACCATAAAAGCACAAGCTTAATTTTAATCAACATAAGAAATAACAAATAAAATGCTGCAAACAAAAACATATACTGAATGTAGCTAACCATGTGTGATCACTTATAAAAGGTATAGGGAATCGATTGTACTATCGATAGCTAGTTGGTTTAGTCTCTCCGATTCTAAACCGATAATCGATTGTGATTTCAAACTGATGGCCCATCACTAGTATCCGGCTCAGCCCGGGTTACCCATTTCACCCGGTTGTGTCTAAAAGCTGTATCCGAACCCAATTCGGCCGAACCTAATGAACTTACCGAATATTCACTGTTTTAACCCATTGATTATAGGTATGTGCTTTTCTTTATATCCCTTTAAGTTTTTGGCCAATATCTCTGTATCCTTAAAACCCCTTCCAGTGCCTCACTAAGAATAAAGGTGTCGTCGAGTTGTCTCATAAAGTGTCGATGAATTGTCTCAAAATCTGTCGACGAGTTGTCTCAAAAAACATGTCGACTTCGGCGACATTCCGGTATATTTCGGTATGTTCTGCCACCAAGTTTCTTTGTTGTAACTATAAATAGCCTACGGATGTAGATAAATACAACGGTCTATATATAGATGCCAGATTAATATCATTACAAGTTTAGCTTTTAAAAAAGCTTAGAACCATCGCATGGAGTTTTACAGTTATTAAAGAAGAACGTTTAAAGGGGATACCGGGGCTAGTTCGGCCTCAGGGCATGTTCGGCAGAGGCTATATTTAGCATGTAAACTAAGATATGGGGCCGGGAAACATATTTGGAAATTACTTGTGACAAGTTTGTCTACATGAGTAGACCTACACAATGGCTGCATTGTTGAAGGGTAGATTGATATTGTACCAGAAAACTAGTTTTCTTGCATGATTAGTAAATTTTTCATAGTAATTTCTACTTTTAATTCCTTTCTTTCAATCTTTACTGGTTTCGCTCATACTTAAGCATTACACCAGAGATTGCGAATTTGGAAATTTTGACAAAATAAAAAACAAAAACAACTAAAAAACAAAACAAGAACAACACAAAAAACACAAAAAACTTTTGGCTGAATTTTTGTTTAAGTAAGGAGTGCCCTAAACTCCTCTGTGAACTGGGTATTGGCCACAGGAGACAGACTATTCCAATGTGGAATAGTTCGGGGGGAAAAGGAAAATTCTTCAGGGCATCATTGTATGTCTGGTGTCTGCGGTATTGAGCACTATGTGATGATCTCGTAGTTTTCAAATGGTGAGCAGGGGTCATATACTTGTCTCTTTCAATAAACACAGCTCCACAATGAATCTTGTGAAAGAGAAACAAGGAGGACTGGTCCCTCCGGGCCTCAATAGATGGCCATTCAAGCTCATCAAGCATTACGCTGACACTACTCGTGTTTCGCCATCTCCTGCAGGTCCAACGGGCTGCTGTCCTCTGAACTTTCTCAATCTAATTGTTCTGAAGTTTCGAATGAGGGCTCCAAATGGGTGCTGCATACTCTAGTTTAGGCCGAACCAAAGTTTTGTATGAAACTTCCTTAGTACTCCTAGGTGCAAAAGCCAAGTTCCTGTGAAGGAAACCAAGTGTCTTAGTTGCTTTGGAAGAGATTTCTGAGACATGTTGACCCCAATCCATGTTATCAGTAATGGTGATACCAAGGTATTTTGCCGACTGAACATTTTCCAAAGTTTGATTGTGTAGTGAGTAGTCGAAGAGAATTTGTTTGTGATGCTCTCATTGAGTGACATTTGGCTCCATTAAATTTCATTTGCCTATCGGCTTCCCACTGTCCTAAGCTTTTGAGGTCTTCTTGCAAGGCCAAACAATCCTGAAGAGAATGTATATTCCTATAAGGATACAATCGTCTGCGAACAGGCGAACAGAAGACCTGAATTTATCCAGCAGATCATTTATGAAGATGAGGAATAGGACCGGACCTAGGACTGATCCCTGGGGCACACCGGATAGCACTGGGACTTGATCTGAGGCTTGGCCATATAAAACAACTTGTTGAGTGCGCCCAGAGAGCCACGATTTGATCCACTTGTGGGTGGATCCTCTAATCCCATAATATTCCAATTTGTGAAATAGCCTCCTGTGTGGAACCTTGTCAAAGGCCCTAGCAAAATCCATTATGATTAAATCTGTCTGTTTGTGCCCACGATTCACAGCCCCATTCAGGTTGCTGATGATGTTGTGCGCAAACTAGACCAACTGGGTTTTGCAAGACCTTTGACTTCGGAAAAGATGTGTTAAGATTCTGATTTAAATTCTATATTTTTTATTACGAAAGGATTATGTGCTTTGATATAAAAACATTGTTAATTTCTTCTCCTGCATCTAAAAAGGAGCTGTCACGTGATATTTGGAAATTAGTCTGTCAGGGGCAAGTTCGGCCACTTAAGTCAGAGCAAGTTCGGTCCATAGCCAAACTTGCTCCACACTTACAAAAAATACATGCCATTATTATTATTACTATTATTTTCTATTTTATTTTGTTTTTACACTAAAACGAGATTTATTCAAAGATTGGAAAGAAATAAGTTAAAAAACCTCTAAACCCATACAAACCTAGCGCCTTCCTCTGGGCCATTGGTACATAGTAAAGACCCAGATCAGAGACAACAGAGTGAGGATTCTGATCATGGTCTCCACTGATTGTTTACAGATTATAAAATTTGATGAAAGTTACTACCCAATAGCCCTTTGATTCCAAACTGGTTCGTCCGATTGATAAAGGTGGGACATTTTATTTGGCATTAATGGGTTAGGCAGGCCTAAGAGCAATTCAACGAATAAATTGGCCCAAAAAGCAATACGATTTAATACGACATTTTAAGCCAAATTTTTGTTCAATTTGTATTCCGAAGAACCAACTTGGATATTCCATATGTTAGGTTAATGTCGTTATATATTCTTGACCCTTTGCAATTCCAATTACAAAAGTTTGACTGTATAATATTGGCCTTTGTCGAACTTGCCCCGAGGGGTGGCCGAACTTTCCCCATTGCGGGGCAAGTTCGGCCACCATGACCTGATCTCCTTAAATGAAGATTACCCTTTATCGTATAGAGACACATGTTGTGGGTTACCGGGACTGGTACCACCCTTTTGTGCCTTACTTAAATATAAGGTTTCATAGACCTAGATTTAATAGTCTTTCGAAAACTGTACATTTTCTAAAATGGGGCCGAACTAGCCCCTGTCTCCCCAAGTGTTTTTATATTGCATTTGCCGAAGCAAATATTTTCAGTGTTTCATGTGTTTCAAGCTATGGGTATTTTTGCTTTAGTTAACGATTTGTATATAGGTGATCCATTGGAAGCAAATTAAACTCAGGAAATATGCATATTCCAGTAAGACTCTGCTCATAAACACACTGAATAGTGGTAGAGTTAACCTCCGCCCCAACCGTATTCCTCAATTGAAGTCAATGCACATAATGCCTAGGGGGCATATTGTAACTGACCCATCTACATTTAGTTATTTCATTACTTTAGCCTAGAAAATCCGAAGGCTCCACGTTTGATCTGGATTCAAGCTCAGTGGTAAGACAGTGATTCATTTACAATTTTGGGCTTATGGGTCCTGGGACTGGCTGGTTCCCATATCAATGAGTCCCAACTGCAAACTTATGAGTCCAGAACACTATTTTAATGACACGTCTGCAATACTATTGCATCCTGGGACTCGCTGAAATAAAAACTTTGCATCCCAGAGACAAAATTATGCGCAAAAGATAAAGGATGCGCAGGTAACAAAATCACTGGTCAGGTCTCTAATTGGCCTTTTCGTTTTTAGAAGCAATCCGGATTCCAAAGTTTATCAACATCGCTCACGCAATGGTTGAATTTTGGAAGTAGCTTGATCGACGGGGAGTTTGAGAAAGAACAGTAAAAGACACTGCTGCTGGGGAGTAATCAACTTGCTTATGGAACAGGCCCGAATCGAACACTTTTAATCCCTTCATTTAATATTAAATATGAAATATACAAAATATACCATAACTCCAAACATTCTTAGTTATGAACTACTTATAACACTGCAATAGTGTAACAGGGGCTTTGAAACCTACGCAGCCAGATCAATGCTTAAACTCACACTTCTCTTTTACAATACAACTCCTCCACCAACTGACTTTCCAGACTGATTACAAATTTTCATCGTGTCCCTACAACAGGCTTACAATACACTTTATCCCTTTGATCTGCAAAAGACATCGTTCACATACTCTGAGTCAAACTTTCACGTTGGCAACCTTCAATTTTTCACCTCATCCAATCAATCAATATCTAACACCAGTCTTTTGTGCATTAAAAACATCTTCCAATTACAGCAGGACTTTAAATGTATGTTCTCCTTTGAATGCCGCTGAATATCTTTTTTAAAGATATTTCTTGTTAAATTTTAAATTCATTCTCCCAGAGCTAGCCCTTCCTAGATATGGCACCTATTCCTGGATCAGAGAGCCAACAGCACCATTGGTAAGTAAATATTTAGTAAGCCATAGTCTTAAGACTATTTATCATTTTGTTTACCCTTGTCCTGCTGAACCTTGACAACAAGAAATGGATTAACAGGTTATATCAGAGGAAAAATGGAACGGCATGATGTTCCCACATATGACAGAACAAGAAGAGCTTCATAGTGAAAAGAGTCAATCATACAGTGACAGTGACTCACCTACTTACCCTTGGCATTCACTTATGGTACAGACAAACATGATATTGATACTGTTATTTTCATTATGTAACGGCATAAGGTGGTCTGAATTGACTAAATTGTAAACACTGATAAGTCTACATTCTTTTACATCCACACCTAGGCATCAGAAGTGCTTATATGTTTAAGAAGTTCATTTCGGACCTTAAAACATTACTACTCCTCAAATTGTATGCTAAGTGTTTGTGAAACTGATACAGTTTGCCCAAATACTAGATGCCAGTTAAATTTTACTTCTTCAAAGACCAAAGGTTATTTCCTGGAAATACCAATAAAAAGTCAGTTGAAATATATTTTAGGTAAAAAACATACCTCATTACTTCTTCAACAGAGGTTTTCAGAATCTAGGGCGAAGATTTGGTACCAGTAAAATGCATTTAAGCCCCCCCCCCCAGTAGCTTAGGCTGCTGTCCGTTCTAAGGCGGTGGTTCTGTTGTTGTTGACTTTTTGTTTATTGTTACTCCCATTGTTGGGGTCTGTGGTTGTGCTATGTTTTGTTGTACGTTACTTTATGTCCATTATAGTATTGCAATAATCTTGATGGGGAAGAGAGAGTTCTGATTGCTTTGCTTAATTTGTCTTCCTGGTGTCTCGTGATGGTTGAGTGGCTCTTCCTCGCGGTGCCACAGGGTTGTCTGCGGTTTGTGATTGTGGTATTTCCTGATCATACTCACCATTTTTAAAGAGACAAGAAAGACAGTGATTGTATCAGTAGCATTTATGATGGAAACATATATAAATCTTTCTCGGGATCAGGTGGGCCATTGTCTGAAGAGTTTCCATACAATGTGTCATTTACTTGGAATACAGATGGTGTTCCTGTTTTCAAAAGTTCTAAGTTCTCTATATGGCCATTTTAATAAGCCATTAATGAGTTATCATATACGCAAAGCATTCAAAAGGATAACTTGTTATTTTGTGGTCTTTGATTTGGAGAATCTAAGCCAAATATGAATTTATACCCCAGGCAAATGATACACTCATTTAAGAAACTTGAGACTAAAGGTATTGCCATTAATGGAAATGAACATGTAAGTAGAGGTTTTTTATATGCGAGTTTGGTGATGAACTGCAAACAGTTCAATGGAGCATTCAGCTGTATGCGATGCATGGATCCTTGAGAAACCTTAAAAACAGCAAAGGGTGGAAATGTCCATATATTTTCGTTTGATACTTTTAAGCCAGTCTCTCAGTCAAAAATGGGTGAAGGATGTTTGAACGATTCAATTTAAGCAACAAGAGAAAAGAAAGTTGTAAACGGAATAAAGGGACCGTGATTTCTAGTGACAATACAATCAAATGATTATGTTAAATCAAGTGCAAATGACTATATGCATGTGGTACTCCTTGGTGTTTTAAAAATGATAATTAGCTTGTGGATTGGAAGTACTCACAGTAAAGAGAAATGTCCTATCTCATCATATGTGGAAATAATTGAGGAACGACTTCTTCAAATAAAGCCATCATTCACTACAAGCATCCCCAGAACACTGTCCAATCATTTGAAATATTGGAAAGCATCAGAGCTGAGGGCCTGGTTATTCTACTATTCGCTGCCAATTTTACTGGACATATTGCCACCTGAACTCTACATCCATTGTGCTGCATTTGTCGAAGGAATATAATTATTTTGTACAGAATGCGTAACTCAGAATGATTTGACGAAGGGTCATCAAACATAAGAATATTTTGCTCACATGTTTCCATCATTGTATGGTGAGCAGCATTTAACCTTGAATATGCATTCATTAATACACCTGCCTCAGTGTGTTGCTGATCTTGGATCTCTGAGGGTGTATTCCTGTTTTTCCTTTGAGGATGCGAATGGAACTCTTCTTGAATTGTTTCGTGGGGCACAAAATGTTGAAATGCAAATAATAAGTAGAATCAATATAGCTCAAAGTATGCAAAGTCTATTATCTAGTGTAACAGGATCAAAATATAAAGACTTTGTGGAAAGACGTCAACCTAATACCAGACAGTGGAAGGGGGGTATCGGAGAGTAAGAGTATGTTAACCTGTGTTCCACTTGGAAAGGGTTCTGACATTACAATGTCTCAAGCTTTCTATTCAAAGCTTGTGTCTGAGATAGGATTTCCTCCTTTAAATGTACTGTCATATAAGAGAATCCGCTTAAATGGTTCGTGCTGTACTCCTCAACATATTCAAGAGTTAATATGCGGAATATCATTGTCACACTGTCAAATAATATCACTTGGAGAGTAAGAACTATAACTTTGGACGCATTTGTTACTTTCATTTGGCTAGAAAATGTGGCTGTAGAGAATTATGCCAGTGTGAATCTGCAGTAGGTGTTGTTATGTTCGAATATGTGGAAGCGAAGAAGTCAATTGTAGGTGAACATTACCTGGATATTCAAGTGCCACACATTAAAGTGCCACATATTAAAGTTACCAAGAAGACAAACAGTGAAGTTGTTGTTAATGTGGATAAAATAGCAACAGCTGTAGTGGCTGTCAATTTTAATGGTAATGAACAAATGGCAGTACAAATGTAGTATTTGTGTGATGTCCAAATATGATGGAGTCTGACTAATAGTTGGGGAACCAAGGTAGGAAAAATTAAAACCTTGCATCCGAAAGTTAAACACCTGGATTTTATATGGTTGCAAAGATTATTCTATGGTGTATCTGAAACCACTGTTTTTTTAGAGATCAAATAACAAATTTCACCAAATTTTAAATGCATTCATATTAACAATATCTAGAATGGGATTGTTGCCTGCATGAAATTTTAACATTTTTGTAGCAGTCATAATGACCCTTAAGTCAGAAGTTTGTTTCAGTTCAATATCTTGAGAATAATATTTATGATGGCTAGAATTTTACAAACTTTTATATGCACATTCATATTGACAATATCTGGGTAGGGATTGTTTTACCTGTTATTTTTTTTATTATTATTGGTAGTGTAGAGTTTCATGGCCCTTGATTGGCTGCAGCGAGGCTTTAGTCAGATATTTTGACAATTCTAGTTATATCAACATAAAAACCTATTGGTCTCAGTTTGAGATGCAGAAATGTAATTGCATGGTATTTTCAAAGAAAAATGTCCCAATAGGAAAACTATATTGGTGCACAAATGGCTGCCCATACTTTTAAATGCATTTGAAAGTGTATAATTGTATTATCCAACAGTCCTCTCATTACCAACCTCCAGATAAAAGTGCATAGTTGAAAATTATTTTTAATCTCAACCAAACTTAATGTTGTCAGTACTTTAATTGACCTTTTAAATGAGATGGTTCGTTTGAAGACCAAAAACACATGCTTAATTAAACTGATTGATAAGGGAAAAATCACAATCTCTATGCTAAAAAGTTTGCTTAGCTTGATCTCTGTGGCATACAAAATGTATTTTTTCGCTCTTGATATGCAATTCTGGTCGCATTACTATACAGTGATTTCATATTAAGCACAATTTTAGCAGATTATCAGAATACAAAAAATCCAACTGTATATCTCTCAGGTGCGAAATTTAGTGTTATATCTTTTCGAACAATAAACGATTTAGGTTCTTGTTTTGTTTGTTTTTGTTGCTTTAGTCCCAAGTCAACAGCTATGGTCATGGCGGGACGGTCAGTTCAGCTAGCCATACTTTTTCCTGGGCAAGCTTGAACAAGCAGTTAACCAGTAATTCGTGCACATACTTTCGCTTGTAACTGACAGCAACCCTTCTTGAATGAATGAGCGGAAGAGAGGAGAATGACTGTAGAAATTATTTCATGATCAATCTTCACGAAAGTATGGGACCAGGCCAGGATCGACTTTCGACCCCTGTATAGTGCGACCAGCTAACAGAGACTGGGCGTGTCCGACAGAGCGCTGTCATTTACTGTCAAATTAGACTATTCTACAGTAAATTGGGTGTAATAGCCTATGTGCAACCAACTGAAGCGCAGACGACAAGACTAACCAACTTTAAACGTTAGCATGCCTGGCAAACGTTATCTTTAGTATGCTGCTGGGGATCTGCTGCTTTTAATTTTCCGTAATATATATGTTGTGAAAATCTTGGGGGAGATATAGGTTTGCACTTTCTTCAAAGTCTGCTTTATGGCAAAATTAGATTTTTAAGCCTGATACAGTAATAAAAATCACCAATAATAATTCAGCAGGACAAGGGTTAAGTATCTGGACCATGAGAAAAGGGCTTGCACCCATGTGATTGGGCCTTATCGCATATATCCGCAAAAGCCTCCAATAACTGCCCATTCTTGCATGTCGAGGGACTAGCTGTCTAAAAGCTGTTCAGAGTGTTCTTCAACTTTCATACTTTGCGGCTGCGAGAAACGAAAACTCTGGCGATGCTATGTGTACATGCAGGTTCGTCAGAGCCTTCGCCACACGCGATGTAATTAGAAACATCATATTGTGTGCTGACCAATTTATAGTACAAATTAAGTGTGATTAAAATTTCATTGTGGACTTATCTAATTCAGTATGATAATTTGAATACTTGAAATTTCGAACATTATATATCAGCGCATATATCTAGACCGGTCAGTCTCCTTGCAATCCAAATGCCCTTTTCTCTTAATGGGGCTGAAAACTTCTACAGGTATATAGGTTTAAAACATTTCACAGGTGAATGAATACAGTCTGTCTTACCGAGTTTTAAATGGAAATGTCCACAGGTGTGTCTTTGCTAAGAACCGCCCAGTCTCTCTTAACTGGACGGACTATATATGCAGTCGGACTCGCATCTGTTGCCAAGCATGTTACCGACTGCCGTATGCGGCCCCTTGGGATTTGGGTTCCTCAACTATTTAATATGATGATCTGGGTAAATTTGTGACAGTATGCTTATTTTGGTCGTCTGCTGTTTTTTTTTGTTATTATTTATTCCTTCAAAAAATTCTTTCAGAAATACCCTTATAGTGTCACAGGCCTGATGGTTTGTTGGGCCTGCCTGGTCTGGGTCCAAATTATTTGGTTTAAACTTTATTTTATTTGTATAATATATAACAAGTATACACAGCAACACAGAATACGACTAAACAAATAGGATTCAACTATTTGCAAAGGTTATCAGCAGACCACTCAAGTTTAAGCAAGTAAAGAGTTAAGAAAGGTCTATTATGTATTCTTTGCATTCATAGTATAGCTCAGAAAATCAACCTGCACCTTGTTTTAAATGACTCATGCAGCATGGCATGCGAACAAGCTTAAAATAGAAGACCTCTATAAACCCCCACTTACTCTTAGCCGTGGTATGAAAAACCTGCTTTGATACCCATATGATCGACAAAGATACTGATCAACCTAATGATATAGGCAATCGTAATTAGCATTGTTGTTTTTGAAAGAATAGGTTTCCAGTATAATAGATGGATTTTGAGCAACTTGCATAGATAAAATGTTGTTCTAAACCGGTGGACGGATTTTGACCAAACTTGAAATTATACCTTGTTGGGAGGAGGAGAAGAGTTGATTAGATTTTGGTGACATTGACCTAATTTTCAAGGTCACACTGGGACTTTATCACCCAGAATAGCTCCATGTCATTGTTAGTATAACTTTTATATTGTAGCCATAGCTAAATTAATGGACCCAAATAAATCACTTGTTAATCTGGTTTGCATTATTATTCTATAAACTAGATTTCGTCATATCATATTGATATTTATCAAATCAAATGTGAACATTACAAGCCTGGTACAGCTTTCCCAATGACTAAGTTAGATTCCAAAAACAGATGTTTCCAGCCAAAGTGGATCACAGAATATCCTAGATTAGTGTATAGTCCAAAGGTTGATGGGGTATTCTGTGTCTTCTGTTTAGTAGTTCCCAGTGACAGTGAAAGCAAGCGTGGGACAATGGTGAAAAGAGCTTCCAAGAACTGGAAACATGCAAAAGAGAAGTTTAATGAACATTTCCTTGGGAAGCGAGGCAGTAAATCTGATGGTGGTGCTGGATACCAAGTACATCTGGACATTCTACAGCGTGCAGAGCACTTCATTGCCAGTATGGAGAAGAATACAAATGTTGTGCTGCAATTGAACAATTCCCTTAGAAAGCGCCAAGAGAACAACAGGACCATTCTTGAATCTATTGTTAAGACAGTCATTTTATGTGGGAGACAGAATGTGAGTCTTCGACGCGATGGAGATGATTCCGGCATGCACTCATAGCTGGGGGCCAGTCATAACTTCATAATGGTTACAGAACTGATTAAAATTTCAGGTTGTGACATTCGTTAACTGGTCCCCACGCAGACAGTCTTTGTTGGAAGACCATATCTACAAGATCAGCAATGTTACTAAGAGAACAAAGCTGCTGGAGCTCTGTCCTACAAGTTGGATCCAGTGACATGATGCATTTGAGGTCTGGGGCGAAGATGTGGTACCAGTAAAATGCATTTAAGCCCCCTGGTGGCTTAGGCGCTGTCCATTCTAAGGCGGTGGTTCTGTTGTTGTTGACTTTTTGTGTATTGTTACTCCCATTGTGGGAGCCTGTAATTGTTCTATGTGTTGTTGTACGTTACTTTATATCTATTCTAGTATTGCTTTGTTTGTTTGTTTGTTTGGTGCTTAACGACGCATCAACCCTTGTGGGTCATTAGCGTCAGACAGTATTAAACTAAACATGATGTGGATGGAAAGAGTAAAATTTTGTAAGATAAAATAAAAGGAATGATGATGATGAGTTTGTATAATGATAATAAGTTGCAATACGATTGTTGACAGGAGAGACCACGTACAATATCTGACAGTTTCAAAGAGCTATTCAGATAACTGTACATGTTTTTTAACTGAACAGAATACAACATAATATAATCTGTATTATAATCTGATACAAATGTAAAACAAAACATGATTTAAAAATAGCAATTAGATTTTGTTAAAAAGATTTATTTGTCTTAAAAATGTCATAATACTATCAATATGTATATCTTGAAATAATTCTTTCATGTTATCAACATGGAAGCAATTATTTCTTACTTGTGCAAAATCGCCACACTCCAAAAGGAAGTGACGTACAGTGAATGGTGCATCACAACCAACACATTGTGGTTGCTCTTCACCTAGTAGTAAGTATGAATGTGTTACTCTTGTATGACCTAAACGGAGTCGAGCCACAACGACTTCTCTTTTTCTAATGTTTCGAACAACTGATTGATGTTCACCAATAGTTGGTTTTATGTCAAGAAGTTTATTTCCAATGCTGTTATTCCATGAAGTTTGCCATTCTTCCAAGATATATTTATTTATAGATGGCTTAAAATTAGAAAATTGGAATCTTAAAAGAAGTTGGTTCTAATGAAAGCGATGTTTTTGCTTGCTTATCTACTGTCTCATTCCCTTGGATACCTATATGACAAGAAATCCAACAGAGAACAATTTCTTTATAAGCTAAAAGCTCATGACATTTTTCTAAAAGTTTCTGAATCTGTGGATTCTTTGAACTGGTATGGTTCATTGCTTTCAATACAGAAAGCGAGTCAGAAAATATAATAAATTTATTGTTAGCATCACAAGTGCTAATTAAATCTAAAGCTAGATCAATTGCTTTGGCTTCAGCAGTGAAAATTGATGAATCGTCAGGTATACGTTGCATACTACTATGGTTGTCTGATATAACAGCACAACCTACTTTTGAGTCTTCCTTTGACCAATCAGTATAAATTTGTTGGTAATTCTTATAACGAATTTGCATTTTTCTGAAATCATCTTTTAATATGTGTGGATTTGATTCAGATTTTTTCCCGGAATGTAAATCAAAAAGTATTTCAGGTGGTTTCATACACCAAGCTGGAATATTTGGTGTAAAATGTTTTTCAATATTTTGTGGTTTGATATTGGCAGATTCTAAGAGTGGTGAAATTCTGATGCCAAAGGATTTATTAGCTTTAGATTTTTGTTCATATAAATCAACATAATTTGGTGGGAATGTAACTTCATGAGCAGGATTTGATGGGTTAGCAGCAAGTCTTATAGCATATTGCAATGAGAGTTTCTCTCTTCGTGAGTATAGTGATGGTTCATCTCTTTTCACATAGAGACTAGCAACAGGAGAAGTTCTAAAAGCCCCTAAAGCTAATCTAAGTCCTTGGTTATGTATAGGATCAAGCATTTGAAGATATGATTTTCGTGCAGAACCATATATAATACAGCCATAGTCTAATTTTGACCGGACTAGAGACCGATACAGCTTGAGAAGTGTAGTTCGGTCTGCACCCCAAGAAGTATGGGAAAGCACTTTTAAAAGATTCAATAATTTTACACATTTAGCTTTGAGATATTTAATATGGGGTATAAAACTGAGTTTTCTATCAAATAAAATGCCAAGGAATTTAGATTCCTCAACAACTGGAATAGGTGATCCATATAAATGTAAAACCGGATCATCATGTTGCTTGCGCAACTGACAGAAATGTACACACTGTGTTTTTGATTTGGAAAACTTAAAGCCATTGCTTGTTGCCCAATTTTCAGTCTTATTCAAATTTTGTTGTAGTTGACGTTCAATTTTTTGCCATGTTTTTCGAGCGATAAAAGATACAGAAGTCATCAACGTATAATGGGCAATCAGTGAGATTACCTAAACATTTCACAATATCCTTAGTTTTGATACTAAAAAGTGTTGTAGACAAAACACCCCTTGAGGTACACCCTGCTCCTGGTCATAATAGTCAGACAGAGAGGAGCCAACTAGTACTTGCATGGCGCGGTCTGCAAGAAGTTTTCAATGAATGTAGGAAGTCTACCTCTTAATCCAAGTTTGTGGATATCTTTTAAAATGCCGTATCTCCATGTGGTATCATAAGCTTTTTCCAAATCAAAAAACACAGCGACTACATGTTCCTTTTTAAGAAAGGCATCACGTATGAACGTTTCCAATCTAACTTAATTATCTGTTGTACTACGGTCAGATCTGAAACCAGACTGGAACCGCGATATATGATTATTAGATTCAAAAAACCAAGTAAGTCTTTTATTTATCATTCTTTCAAGTGTTTTACATAGACAACTTGTTAAAGCTATAGGTAATATTCTAGTATTGCAATCATCTTGATGGGGAAGAGCGAGCTGGTTGCTTTGCTTACTTTGTCTTCCTGGTGTCTCGTGATGGTTGAGTGGCTCTTCCTCCTGATGCCATGGGGTTGCCTACGGTTTGTGATTGTGGTATTTCCTGATCAAACTCACTTACTGTTTTTCATTGCCTTTCTGCCGGTGACTGTTGACGTATTGGAGTAATACTTGAAGGAGACTCGTCCAAATGCTAACACAGAAGCAAGTGGGTTGTTACATGCCATAACAACATTCCCCTTTCTGATGACTTTGGTGACCTTCGACAGATGTCTCGGTTATATCAAGTCCCTCAGCAAAGTGCTCCAATGGTATTCTTTGATTATATAGAGGTTAATCAAATTTTTGACACGCATAATTATTCTGTTCCTCCATGGTATTACATTCTCATTTGTGATTTCTTTCCAACATTGAGTGAAATGGCTTGTCATCTTGAGCTGTCTGTTTAAGCTATCTCACCAAGTTCTACATGTTTCTTTATCTATTTAAGTTTGTTCCTGTCTGCAACGACTTTTGATATCTGCTCTCTCATTCGCTTTTATTCTTGGGTAGTTAATATAGTTACCATATATGGATTTAGATCAGACAACTCCCATTGGGCGGTCTGGTCAAGATTCAAATTATTTACTTCTTTAAGATCTAGTCTTATTGCACTTAAATATATGCAGCAGGTGTAATAAGCAGGCCTCATTTTCAGGAAAAAATTTGGCATATTTAGGGTTCTAATCTATTTATTTACTTGTTGCCAGTCATCAACAAATTTAGTTGTCTGCTGCTGATCTTTTCAATTTGTACCCAGATCAGGCCCGTCAGAACATGGATCCAAAACCTAATTGACACTCTATTAGCATTCATGAAAAAAATCTCTAAAAATCATACATGACTCAATAGCAGTGTTCACTGGGCCTGATTTGTAAGGCATGACAATATCAGGCTGAAACAATCATGCCTTCTAAACACTGCTTTATACTAAGGATGAAGAATTTTACTAATGTGCAGCTGATCTACACCTTTATTTATACTTTGGCAAGAACAGTTTTCTTCATTTACCAAACTTGTTCTATACCATTTTCCCATTTTGTTCAGGCAGAGCACTAGATGTCATCAATGCTATGGGTGAGGTGTCGGACATAACAGATACGCTTAAGGTTCAGTGGGAGAATGTTGATTCATTCAGTGAATACCTGTTTGCAGAAGCTGTGAAATTAGGTGAAAAGGTAGATGTTGAACCCAGCATCCCAAGGCTGTGTGGACGCCAAACTAAGAGAGCTAACACACCAGCAGCATCCCCTGAGGAAATACCAATGGACACTTCTTATACCATTTGTGGCCCACTTCAATCAACAGTTGGCAGAGCCTTTCAGCGAACTGAACAGAAACGCGACAATGGCTCTTCAACTTGTACCACCAGTGAATGAAACTACCAGTGCAGAGACATTGTCCTTCTTTGTGGATGACCTCCCATCACCAGCAATCTTGAAGCAGGGAGTGGAGATATGGAGAAGGAAATGGACTGTCCATCCATCCCCAACACAGACTCTAGAGGAAGCATTAAAATCATGTGACGATGGATTGTATCCAAATGTGAAAATTGTGTTAAAGATCGCCTAAACCTTCCCAGTAACATCTTGTGAATATGAGCGAAATATCAGCCCTCTTGGTCTAATGAAGACAAAACTACGCTCAACGATGGGTCAAGAGAGACTCACAGGATTGTGTTTATTGAGTCGGCATATAGATATCAAAGTTGATGCAAGGATGCACCCAAGCAGAATGATTTTTTTCCGAATGTACTGGCTGATAATGGATGAGTAATGGAAACATTAAAGGTCAAGAATCTATTGCTATATATCATATAATAATAGTGCCGTTTTATGTGATAATTCTGCTTATATGGAAGGAAGTGTCTGCTGACATCCGGTTGTCACCAGACTTTTAGGTGACAACTGGTTGTCAGAAGCAAAATGTCTGCTGATAACCGGCTGTCACCAGCAAAAAGTCTGCTGACAACCAGCTATATTTTTCCAATACCACTGTGTACACTGTATTTAATCATATCTACCTAAGAAATGTAAAAACCAGCTACATTTTCCAATACGGTTATAGAAACAGGTTGTCAGCTAACCTCGCCTATATGAATATAAAATGTGCTGCATAAGTTTAAGGTCAAGTTGCTGTGACAGTGCTGATATAAGTAGATGTATATCTACCAGGGGTATGGAAAGAGTAAACTTTTCTACTTGTCCAAGGACAAGTAAATGGCCATAGTACTTGTTAATAGAAATGTTTGCTTTCTGTAAATACAAACTAGCTTATACCTTTTTGGTGCTTATACAATTTACTCTTTCCAAACAGTATTGTTGTACTGGTCCTGTCGAGTCATCAACCATCGTCTGTTCAGTCTACACCCATTGCAATACCTGCTCTGCATACTACTTGGAGTTCCTGGGGAGTTGGCCGACCACGGAAATCAAGTGCACAAGAACATGTGGTCAGCCTCTTTCTTCATCCAGACTTTGAACGGACAACATCGTTTTGTGCACTTGAAGTCCAGGAGAGCAAAGAGGGTAAGTTAGTAGACTAACAAACTACTAACAAACTTCTAACCATAAGAGTATAATAACAATTGGCGACGAGGATGGGATTTCCCCAGATAAGCTAGAGGCTGTTAAACAATGGCCTGTCCCCTCAAACGCGAAAGAATTATTTTCATTCTTAGGGTTCATGAATTACAATAGGAATCACATACCAAATTTTGCTAAGGTCTCAGCTGACCTATAAGAATTAGCACATGCAAAATTGAATGTCTGGACTGGTAAGCATCAGTCCTCTTTCCAGGCACTTAAGGACCTCGCGTTACCCGCATAAGTTCTGTCTCATCCATCTCCAGATGGGTTATTCATCCTATACTGAACTACAAAAGAAACCCATCAGTCACTTTTTAGGGCAATTATGGCAAAATAATTAAGACATGAAAATATATTTTATACCATATTCTTTAGCAATCAATTATGCATCAAATTATTGAAAAATGTAACAGTTTTTCTTAAACCCGTTCATGCTTAACGCCAGTGTATAGACAAGGGGTCATTTCTAAAAATGACAGGTTTCGGGCAATTGGTTTTCACTCGAGTTCTAGCCTAAATCAGTTCAATTCGTCCAATAACCAGTATGTCCCTCTCTGACGAGGCAATCAAGTGTGTGCAGAAGCCAAAGCAATCCCTGTAAGTTTAGTAAGCCCGGATCTCATTACGATAAAGCAGTTAATGGATGAGTTCTGGCGACGCATCCGGGATCGTTCAGTGAAATCTAAGAATATTTGACAGCTTCAGGTTGCTCTCCATTAAGAATGAGCGTGGATTCCCAAGAACAGTGTGTGACATCACATGCTTTTGGTTAGACCTCGTTATGAGGCAGTTATTGCTGCAGGAAAGGGTCATGTCCGTTTTTGGACAAATTTAACTCAAACGAACTGATTTAGACGAAAACGAGATGTTCATTCTGCAGTGAAAAACTTGTCATTTTTGAAAATTACCCCTTGTCTGAACAATGGTAAACAGCATGAACAGATTTGAGTAAAACTGTTACATTATTCAATAAAATGATGCAGAACTGAATGCTACAGAATATGGTATAAATATATTTTCATTTCTTAATTCTGATTTCCATAATTGGCTCGAGAAGTGACTGATGGGTTTCTTTTGTAGTTGAGTATAGATACTGACGCGAGTGACAAACAGAAAAGTGTGGAGCTATCCCAATATTCAAAATGGGGTAGAAAGGCCCATCTGCTATGCCAGCCATGTACTAATGAAGCAGCACAGAAAGGAACTCGGACAGTCTCCTATTCAATCTGCCCAAATTTTGACAGCCTGTGGTTAGGATAATGCATAACTGAAAACTATAGTTTTGTGCTTAAATCAAACCCCTACATTTATTCTACCTAGGAAAATAAATTTATTTTGAAAATATTGCATAATTATGCCAGGACTCTAAAGTTTAGGGGGTGGGGGTATTTTTTGTGACCAAATTTTATTTCACATAAGTCAAAGTTTCGTCGAGTATTTACCTATATACATGTAAATATTATGTTTGCGACACAAGATTTGAGACGAAAGTGATGCAATTGCATAAAATTCGGGTTGAGAATATTTCATTGTTTCATCTAAATAAGTGTGCTGTCAATTACTTTTGACTATTACCTGTAATGCTACAAGGTCAACCAGTGTGACTTTGTACACTGAGGTGTATCATTATCTGTATACTGTATAAATCATAGTCTAGATAAACGAAATTTTTGAGCGTAAAATCGTTAATATTTTCTTACACATCAGATTCAACCTATAATTTGGTGCTTAAAAGAACCATATCAGTGAGACGGTTCTTTTGAGTACCCAAAACATAAGTTTTGGTTGAGAAATGAGACAATTAATTACTTTGTAAGCACTCATAACTTAAGCCCTGATACATGCCATTGCAAATTGATATTTACCTACAGGTTTTTACAAAATAAGTTTCTAATAAGTTTTTATCATAAAGTGTTTTTGAGCATTTTGACAGCGTTCCCCCGTGACCAATCATGCCGTTTTTATATGATGTGTGAAATGTAAAACCACAACTCTTAGCAAAAGGATTAGTTTGGTCACAGTTGGAAAGCACTTCAGTAAAACTTTTTCTACTTTCTATGTGTTGAATAGCAAAAAACAGAGTTTTCAACTCATATTTTTCAACTAGTACTTGTCCAATGAAAAAAACGCTTTTGTGGATAAGTCGAGGGTTGAACCTACTATCTTTTTCATAGATAAAATATCCTTTTCTATGAAACTTTTATCTGGTCATTTTTATGGGCAATCCTTCATTAAAACTGTCCGAGGTCCTTAATGCACTACACGTAAGGAATTTTTATCCATCGTGAAGATCTGCCGCCAATTCAGACATTATTTGTAAGGTTGGTTCTTCATCATCCGAACTGACCACAACAGTCTTGTTTGGCTTACGCGTTTCAAGCATCTTGAGGGTCAGCTTGCTCGTTTCATGGAAGAGCTGTCACAATATAATTTTAAATTGTCCATCCGTGTGGCACAGAACACAATAACGCGGATGCTCTGAGTTGAGTAGAAGATAATCTTGCTCCTTGCGACTGCTATAGAGCTGGAACTAGGATTGAAGATCTCCCCTGTGGAGGTGTAATTACTGCAGCAAAGTGCATAGACAGTGGGCTAGACATATAGAAGTGGCCTGGAGTGTTTTCATGCCGGGTATTCCATGGAGTGTCTCCATGTAGATATCTTGGGACCTATTAATCCAAAGACAAAATCTGGTTCTTCATACATACTTGTCATGATTGATCAGTTCACAAAATTGGTGGAGCTTGCAGCTTTGCCAGCCCAAAATGAAGAATTAATAGCTAAAGCGTTCTTGTCGCATGTTTGTAACAACTTTTGGTTGCCCATTAGAAGTCCACACTGACCAGGGGCGTAACTTTGAGGGTGATTTATTCCACGCATTTTGCAAACTTCTGGAGATCACTAAGACAAGGCCCCTCTTCAAATGGTCAGGCCGAGGTTTTTAACAAATTAATTCTGCAAATGATAAGATCCTACATTTCTAAGGGCCTGAAAGATTGGGACGAGCATCTTCCCCTTATTTCCATGGCTTCACACTCCATAAAAAAAAAAGTCAACTGGTTTTTCAGCCAATATGTTAATGTTGGGGAGAGAAGTAATACAACTCATTGATTTGATGCTTGGGTTGAATAGACACACTGCCCAGGACCCTCCAACTTGGGTCAAAAACCTATCCCACAATCTCTCAGAAGTTCACAAATTGGCCAGGGAGAAGATTGGCGAGACTCAACTGCGCCAAAAGAGAGATTATGACCTCAGAGTACTTCAAAAATTCTATGAAGTTGGTGACGTTGTTTATATAAGAGACTTGTCTACCAAGATTGGCATCAGTTCCAAAATATGACCGACATGGAACGGTCCATTGATTGTAATAAGATCTCGTCCCCCACTCTATAAACTTCAGGGTAGAAAGAAAACCCTGACTGTCTCTCATGACCAGTTGAAACCTTGTCACGATTCTTCTTTCCCTCTATGGTTGCAAAGGAAAAGGCATTTTCTCCTTGATACTTTGCTCATAGATGAGGTGGCGGATGGTGATGATCTTGGGGAACCAGAGCAGAACTTTGCCCCAGACCTTGATGCATCCTTCAATCCTGATGCTACCTTGTCATATATGCAAGGTATGGACTTGGATGCAACATTATTGTACATGCCAGGGGATGACACCGATTCTTCCGTTTTGTTAGATATGGGAAATGACCATGTACTAATAGATAATGTTGATGATACCGAGAATATTTCTCAGTCCGCCCCTTGCCACCTGTGTCCGCAATCCACAACTAGCAGGTCAGGTAGGAAGATCAATTTGCCTGCTCGTTTTTTGGATTGTCCATTACGTGCACCTGCATTGATGGTGATCATATTAGTCTATGTATTGTATGGTTACTGTCAATGTTGGTGTTACCTGCATACATGTATGAGAGTGTCTATGGCAAAAGTGTTCATATTAGTCTATGTATTGTATGAGTGCTGGTGCTGTGCTGGACGCTCTTCCCTTATGGTATCTGTGTGGGTATTGCTCATATTAGTCTATGTGTTGTTTGGGCGATGTCGACGTGGGTACCATGCTGTCTTAAAATGTTTGGGTATCTGGACTGATGGCGTCCATGTTAGTCTATGTATTGTATGGATGGTGTCAGTGTTGGTTCTCTTGGATGTGACATCCTGGGTGCGGGTGCCTGTATTAGTCTATAAATTGTAGGGGTGCTTGCGCTTGGGTTGTCAATTTGCATGGGATATCTGCATTGTTGGTGTCCATATTAGTCTTTGTATTGTATGGATAGTGATAATGTTGGTGTCCCTATCGTGACAGGGCATCCTGGGTGGAAGAATCAGTGGTAATCTATGTATGTATTGGTGTTTTCGGCGGGGATGTGCTAGGCATTTACTATAGTACTTGTACTGGCAGTTTCTGTATTAGTCTATGTATTGTATAGATGCTGTCAGTGTAGTTATTTTGGAAGCTTTGTGGTATGTGTTTTGTCAGTGGATTATTAGTCTATGTATTGTATACCTGCTGACCATTCATGCACCACTATCCCTTAAATATTAGGGATTTATCCCATATCTGGTACGTCCTGCGATATTAGTCTATGTATTGTATTGTGGATGGACTGGGTGTGACGATATATTTGTACCCTGCTCCTGGGGGGTTCTAGAAGTTCTGTGTACTTTCGTACTTTAAGGCAGGCTTGAGGTTCCGCCCAAGCTTTGTAAAAGTCTCCACAAATTCAGAGGTTACGTCCATTTTAGTCGTCCGATAAATGGAAAAACAGCTGGGACCAAGATGGACCTGTTTTTCCATTTCATTGCAGATGGCGACCAGTGCAAAGAAGACTAGATTTGTCCATACATGTGAGGTGTGTGATCTCTCAACCACCCATCTCAACACAACATAATCTAAGGACTCATGTACCCTGGTATGTAAGTCCATCCACTGCATGCGTGGATTGCCACAAGTCTGAGGGTTTTGGCAAGGACCGTGACTGCTTCCATCAGGGTCATAGGCTGATCAGTGGGGAGAATTTGTTGAGGGCCTGGTTTCTGCTGATGGATGGGCTATTCCTATTCATGAGCTGGGAACTTGGCCTGAATTCCTCCACTGACCTTGGCAGCAGCACAGCACCTTCCCGAGACTCTCAAGATCTCGGAAGAAGAATATTTCTACTTCCGAGAGTTTGATTTGAGAGCCGGTTTGGAGACTTTGTCTATCAGCGATTACATGGCTTTTCCCCCTACACGGCTTTGCTGTTTGGACATCCAGCTGTCATGGCTACACTGCTGGCCAAATTCACTGTGCAAAGTCGTTGTGCTTTTGTAAGATATGCGGAGTATTTGCAATTTGATGGCTCCTCACCTTCCCTTGGCTTTCCCCAGATGAAAATGGGAATCACCAAATTCCATTGTCATCTGGACAAGCTCTCATTATAAGGAAATGACCTTGTTGGACCTGGAGACTATGGAGACTGACATGAAAATTCATCTTCCCTTTGTCATTGCCAACTATGTTTACCCTACAAAATGGGATTTTATTGGTGATCATGTGTGGGAGGACCCCAGGATCAAACTGACTTTTGGGATCCATCCTCACATGATCGCCAAAGCACCCTTTTTGGCAGCAATTGACCAGTCTCGTCGTCTGGAGGAAATGTTTGGAAAGCATCCCGAGGCCCTAGGAATTGGTGAGGTCGGCCTGGACTTCACTGCAACTTGTAGGTGCAGTTCAGGTCATGACAGCAGAAAATGCATTGCGAGCAAAATCGATGCTCAGCGCCGATTCCTCCGTCCTACCCTCCAGCTGGCGAAACAGTTAGTAAGGTTCTTGTTGTGCATGTCCGGGATCACAATACTGGAAAGGCGGCGAAGGACTTTATCTCGCTCCTTTAAGAATTAGACATGTGCAGACATCCAATACACCGCCATTGTTTCACTGGGAATGAGACTGAATTTAAGCAGTGGACTGAAATGCTTCCCAATTGCTTATTTAGCATTGGCCCCATATCCCTGAGAAAACCAAGCATTGTTAATGCTATGCGCACTTTTGGATTGAACAAACTTATGCTAGAGACGGATGCCCCTTATATGCAGAACCACAAGCGACCGTGGCATGTCCATGTTGTTGCTGAGAGGCTGGCCATGAAACTGAATTTGTCTGTTTTTTGAGGTAATAAGAGTCTGTAATATGAATACTGCCAGGTTGTACAGCTTGACCTGGTAAGACTCTTCTAATGCACCACTGCTTGTCTGAATTTTGTGATCAGGATTTGCATAACTACCTTTAATTTCAATTAGTCTATTCTAACTGTCACATTGGTCTGAATATTAGTATACTGGGTACTCTGATCCCTTCATGCGATGAGCCTATGTGTTGTCATGTGGGGGCTCTCAAAGTTTCCAGTTGGCCTTTAGCTTATTTCAGTCATTATGACCTTTATTTTCAGATATATTTTAAATTCTGACCCCTTATTTTGCAGATGCAGCCGAGGTATTATTGTAAGTTCTAAATGTTCGTAGTAGCACAGCTAGTTCTAACTGTTTATTCCAGATTCAACCAACATGTATCTTCTATTATTATGCATGTAAAAAGGGGAAAAATGTATATATTTATCTGGACCTTGAGTAGTAAGCATAGAAATGTATACATCCCTTTCATATATCACGCTAATATGCATTTAATGCTATTATTCAGCTTTATAATAGCGCAATGTTTTAAATGCTTCAATATTCAAGTGAAGGTTCAGAATTATTGTAAAGTATATACATCACAGTAGAATTTGGGTGAGCTTATTATAGTTGCACCTTGAATTATCTTTCTTTTCATTTGCTTTGCAGTTTATTTTAAATTTGCATATATACTATAGTCAAGTCTTCGAATGTCTAGTTGTTCCTTTTTACAATATTGTGTCCCTTATTTGCAGCTTTCCACCTTGCACGTAGTGGCTATATAGATTGTATCCTCCCAAAGCACTATTGTTCAGCCCTGGCAGAGTTTTTCTTACCCATTAGTTAGTTATAGTGCATAAAATTATACTGCACATGGGTATTTTCAGAAATCTTATTTTCTGAGTATTTTTGGCATTATTGCCATTCTGAGTGTAAAGGTGTATACCTTTCTGAGTGTAAAGGTGTTGTTCTTTTCTGAGTTTAAAGGTGTTGTTCCTCTGAGTGTTAGGAGTGAATGTAGATTTGATTATATTATATGCCTCTGCCAGGTTTTTCACATTCTGACTTAATATATTTATGTACCAGTTTTTCTTTGAGTTCCCAGAATATCTTGGATCCGGTTTTAAAAATGAACACAACCTGAATTGGTTCTAGTGGATTGTTTTCTACAAGGTGTTTTGTAAACATTATCTGTTACAAAGCACTACCTGTCTAATATGGGCCATTCCTGATAAAACTGGTTTGGTTGAATTCTCAATACAGGTCTGGTTTATTACAAGCAGTGTTTAAAGCAGGATTCATTGTAATCTTATTTAGTGGTATTTATATCACTATTTCATTTATACAATTAAATAATTGTATCAGTATTGTTCTAAGTCAAGAACCAAATATTTACATATATTAGCATTTATATTTTAAGGGAAGTAATCCTTACTTTATTTTATTCTTCCTGTATTAGGAGTTAACTCTGTATTTACATGTAACATTAGTAAGGTCATTTAAGTCAGCATCATCTTTGGTCAATTTTTTATGCATAATTAGGGACTTTCTATTAAAAAACAATAGATTTAGGCAAAACAATTAAAAATTTAAGACATATGTAAAAAAAACTTTAAACAAGGGGGAGAGTGCTGTACTGGTCCTGTCGAGTCATCAACCATCGTCTGTTCAGTATACGCACATTGCAATATCTGCTCTGCATACTACGTGGGAGTTCCTGGGGAGTTTGCCGACCACGTAAATCTCGTGCACAAGAACATATGGTCGGCCTCTTTCTACATCCAGACTTTGAACTGACTACATCGTGTTGTGAACTAGAAGTCCAGGAGAGCAAAGAGGGTAAGTTAGTAGACTAAAAAACCTACTAACAAACTAATAACCATAGACCATAACAGTATGATACCATATATCAACTCTTGTAAACAGTATGGATACTGATCAGCTGGCTTGTCTTGTAAGCAGTGTAGATCCATATCAGCTGTTGTGAAGAAGCCAGCTGATCAGGATTTACACTGTTTTCAATGGAAAATGTCATCTCTGATTATTTAAAAGTAATATGAAATACAGAATTTTATAATATTCACTTAATATTTTTGAACTTTTCCAAGGACAAGTAAATAGAAATTTTCATTTTATCCTGAATGAAATGGGACCAGGTCTGACAAATCAGGCATGTCAGCTACAAAACATTTAAATGTGCTTAAGTTATTAAATTACTAAAACCATACAGTGCTCAGGTAACAACATAGTTATGTCTGCAAAATTTACAAATTAAAAAAAATCCTCGAGTTCAAACCTTATTGTGCTTGAAAATTGAAAGACCCAAAAGCAATCCCTGTAGACCCAAATAAGTATGTTCTATATAAGCAGCTTCACCTAGATTGACAGTGTTTGCAAATATAAGGGTTAAATGTTAACATTTGAATGCTGCAAGAAGTCTGCAAAAGCTGATATTTGATAATTGTTATACATTGTATTAGCTGTATTGCCAGTTACTCACATATATGTTGTATACGAACATGAGCAGATTGTTATTAAAATTAAATGAGAAAAGTAGGTTAACTTTGTTTTTGAAGAACATATATACATGCACTTACATACATTTGTTTAAATTCAGATATTGACGGAGAAATACCACACTCCATGACTTGAACAAGAACTAGAGAGGTGTGAATTATGAGCAATGACCAAGATCAGATATATATATTTGAAAAAAATGACCAGTAAGTGCCACGAACAGACATGGCCAAATTACTATGTGAATGGTTGAAAATATAAACAATGACCAGGAAGCGTACAATCAGAACTGAACACATGTGACACCCTTGTTACATCTTCTGAATGGCGTTCAATTTACAACTATTATCACAGGTTCAGATAAACAAAAAATTTCAGCGTAAAACGTAAATATTTCCTTACCCATCAATTTTAACATATGTTTTGGGTGCTCAAAAGAACCGTCTCATTGAGACGGTTCTTTTGAGTACCCACAACATATGTTTTGGTTGAGAAATACGAAAATAAAGTTTTCGTTACGCACTCTTAACTAAAGTCCTGTATTATACAAATACACTTACCATAGAAAGGTGTTCCACAGGTAATTTGAAAAACCACTTAGTTCTATGACAGCCGAATCATATTTGTTTGCATGTCACAATATGTCGTATTCAGAAAATATACTGATGCAAAACAGTACTGTTACAGTTATATAATTGTTCTGCTTCCAAACATATGTCCTAGTGTTAAGTGAAATTCAAGCATATTGATACATCATATTGCATGCATATAAGTGGCTAAAAGGCATTGTTATATATTCTTAAGATGAACAATATTCCAGATATATATAATACAGAAGAGCTCTCTTGAGCCAATAAATTCCTGAAAATAAGTTTGCTTCGGGGGCTTCGCCCCCTGAACCCCCCAATCAGGGCTTTTCAGATATGGAGAAGGCAATGGACCGGCTATCCATCCCCCAAGGTACATAGTCTGGACCCGGCCGTGCATCCTAACTAATTTGTGCAATGTATCATCACAGAAACAATCCAATCAAAGAGCACAATATGATAATACAAAGAAAAGGGCTCATGATTCACAGAGAGTCAGAGCTAAAGAAAACCTCAAGTTGAGCTACGGTGGGCCCAGTCAACGACAAGCATCATGAACCAACCAACGGTCACAGTTTTACGTCAGGTGAGGCCTTACCCACCGTCGTGCAATTAAAGAAGAAACCATGATAACTATCAACCGTGATTGGGTTCACAACCAGACATGCAGACTGTCACATGATATCCGTTTTGTATCCCACTCTAATGATAACGTGTAATAATCTTTTTAAATTGATCACTAAAAGTATGTTCAAACCGGTTTAAGACCCCAAGTAAATTATTTTACTGACCGTGGATCTTTTGTGGGTTTTTTCTGTCTTGTGTTTGCTATGCCTTTATATGTGCCTTGTGTTCACCTGCCGGGAAAGGGCTGCCCTCTTGGCTTTCGTTTGTGGTGTCTAATTGCGAGTTTGTCACTTTCCCATTGGTATCCTGGGTCAGGTGTGGTACTTGATTGTATCGATTCCTGATCTTTGCATCCTTAGTTACTTCGACCTGTCACTCATCATTCACCGGTAGACATAAAGATCTGTCACAACTTCAGCCAATCAGAGGAGGTATTTTATAGGAGTATGCTCCAATAATTAACGATATATTAGTGCATACTTTATGTTCTCATAAATACGGCGTACAAAATAAAACTATATAGTCTGGTGTGTTCTCGGCGGGGAGGGGGTAAAGGGGTAATTTGGAAGTCATGTTGGTGCGAATGAGCGGCCCAGAATTCCAAACCCCATTCTAATCATATATTATAGGCCTTGAGCTGGCTATAGACCCCCCTCCCCCCCCCCCCAGGGGGAATTTTGTACACTATGATTTTCTGAAACTACATTATATAAGACACAAAATAAAAGATGTTAGCCCTCTGAGAGTGGCAGCGTTAACGTGTAACATCACGTGTAACATCACGTTATATACGTTACCCCCCAAAATAACATTAAATGTCCCTGATAATGTCTCAACCATGACATGTTCGTACATATTTGCATGCTGATACAGGTTTATGAACTTCTTATAACACAGTTACAAATTTTTCGTATTAATTTTATAAATATCTTACTTAATGTTTCCTGCATTATTTCCGAGTATCGGTATGGTATTTATTTCAAATACTTGTATTACATCTGTCACAGAATATAGTTAATCTATAAGACTGCTACTTAAATGATTTAAAGTTCTTTATTATGGTCGCTTTCACTATTTTTCAGGCCCATGTTATGTATATTACCTTCAAAATAGCATTAAACATTCTAGTTAATGTCTCTAACAAGCCCTATTTATACTTATTTGCATGCTGGCACAGGTTTATGTACTTCTTCTAACAAGATTTACCTATTTTAAGTATTCATTTAATAAATGCCCCGAGCTTTAACCGTTATGTGTGTTACCAAATGATACATAAGCTATTCTGAGCATCTGTGTAGCAGTTGTTGACTATACATGTATAAATTCTGTCAGAGAATCTAAAAAATGGACAGCTCAGTTCTGGGCAGGGTATATGGATATAATTCAGATGGTGTTCACACTGATTAGGGCTACAAAGAAAACAACTTTGAACTGCATGTCAGCTCTATCTGTATGCATTGTTCCCAATGTTAATTGCAAACGATCACAACAGCTACGCACAATATGTACCTGTGTAACTGATTACACATATAAATTAATCTGATACACATCACAGATGCAAAGAACTTCTCGAACAAAATGGGTTTATTGTGACACGACCATTGGTTCTTTGCTTGAGAAATGCTTTTGAGATAACTATGAGGCAAACAATAAAGAGGTATCATAGGCTTCAGCAACTAGAACTACGCTTCGTACTACAGATGGAATGGTGTATTACTCATCACATCAGAGCTCAATATATTGAAACAACTCTTCAATGCACTGAAATGAAATATGAATACTAGAGGCAGTTTCAGGCTTCACCAATCCTTTTAGTTCTAGTTTTGAAGACAATGAACTGTGCTTTTTTGTCTTTCGGTGTTCCTGCTAGGCCTGGCATAGCTAATATCTTATTGAGGCTGATGACATTGGCAGGAAGGCTGTTGCAGACTGCATTGAATCACTTTTAGTTAATAAAATCTGTCTTTCACAACCCCATAAAATGCTACAAGCTAATAAAGTTTTGAGGTTTGCGAGGTCAAGCAAGAAGATATTGTCCAATTTACAAAACATAAACAGCCAGCTAAGGGCTTAAAGGAGCGTCTTTGGTCAGCATGACGTCTTTCTATTTGACATATTGTTGACCTTGATTTGACACTTTGGTTCCTTCTGGGACCTGTACCATGGTCACTGTCAACTCCTGATAGAATTTCCACCAACACTGCCAAGTCCAAACTTCTGCATGGCTTGCAATCACACATTGAACCAACATTAGATTGGCCATGTAGTGCTGCACATAACTTTGATGTTAATGCCCTAACACAGAGCATAATAGCTTTTCCTGTCACCTTTAAGGATCTGATGGCACCAATATTCAACCAGGCACTAAAGACAGGGCATGTTGGTTTTGTCACTTATAAATATATACAATGTATAAGCAGCAGTCTATAAAGTCTCAGAAACGTCTTAGAAACGTTCTAGTGGGGGGAGGGGTTCTCTATCAGTATAAATGGCAGCAGTCTATAAAGTCTTAAATTTCTAGTGGGGGAGGGGTTCTCTATCAGTATAAATGGGAAGGAAACAAATGTTACACGTTAACGCTGCCACTCTCAGAGGGCTAACATCTCCGTGTACACATATACTGATAGAGAACTATCATTACCTGGGTGTTTTGTTCAACGCTAGTGTATGCAACAAAAGGTGCACCTTCTGAATGTCAACAACATTGGCAAGGATATGGGGGAAGAGATCTACAGTAATACGATGTTTAACAGATTGTGACACTACCAATCTGCCGATGTGTTAGTACCACGGAAAGGTTGTTCCTACCAAACTGATAGAGAACCCCTCCCCCACTAGTTCATCAACATTCTAAGCAGGGTAGGAAAACAAATAAAGAATTGCTCTAGGCACTCATCAGTGATATGAAGCCCTAACATGTGCTATCTATGTAATTGTGAATAAGCTGCAGTACGACATGTTTCTGAAAAGAGTACCAAAGCCATACACATATACTGACTATTTCAAATGGCATGAACATGAGATTACCTCCACCCTGCTTTTCTGTCCTTAAGATGTACATACAGAGATTGAACAATCAAGTCTTTCCCATGAAAACAAGTGAGCCTATTCAGATATGGACAAAATGTGTGTAAAATAAATGGGAAGGAAATCAAGTACCTCTGGGTGAAAGAAAACTTGATTGTACCCTAACAAAAGAGCCACAGAATTATATTTTACATTTTGTGTGATATGGGGTACCATGTTCAAAAGTCAACAACTCGAGCCATATAAAAGATAGAAAAATAATATTTGCAGTTTCCAAAAGGTACATAAACATACTTTTATACAAAATGAGTTAGTAAGCACGTTCACATTTAAAAAAAAATATCAAACTATATTAGTTTCATAAATCATTTCTATAGGAATAATGAAAAAAAAGTAACATATGTAACACTTTGGGGTGAATATTTGTTTTCAAAGGTCCATATCTGTGATGCAAAAATAGCTTATATGGATGATATAGCCAATTTGTAAATCTTACCTTATGGTTTGCACTTTTCAGATGTCATGTCATTTACTCAAAGATGTTGATGGGTAATATATATAATTGGCTGTTACAAGGTAATGGTGCCATTACCAGAATGCTAGCATATTGCAAAATCCTTGCAAGATGAATCTGATAGAGGATGAATATGCTGTTTAGAAAAATTCTTTAAACCCTTGGATAATATACGAAGATTTGCTCTATAACTTCTACCTGATGGGGTTTCTTTGATCTTTTAAGTTGTTACTCGCACATTGCACTGTATGTTACAAACTTTCCATGAGTATTATGTTAACTATATTTGATGTCTCTATAAAAAAAAAGAGGGTTTATGGTAGCTTATGTTTTGAGTTACTTCCCCAGCAAATAAGCCAGAGTAAAAAGAAGTACATGGACCTGTGCCAGCATGCCAATACGTACAAGCAGGTCGTGTTGGAGACCATATCTTGAACGTTTAATGGTATTCAGAGAGTAACGTATGTAACCTGGGCTGTAAAATAGTGTAAGACACCATAATAAGGAACTTTAATTCATTTGAATAGCAGCCTTATAGATTTACTACATTCACTGACGGATGTACTACATGTATAGTCAATAACTGCCATACTGATACTTGGAAATAACATATGAAACACTAAGTAACATATACAACGGCAAAAACTCAAGACATTTATAAAATAAATGCTAAAATTATGTAACTGTGTTATAAGAAGTTCTTAAACCTGTGCCAGACTTCAAAAAAGTCTGAATATGTCATGTTGGAGGCATTTTCAAGAAAATTTAATGTTATTTTGCGGGTAACGTACGTAACATGATGTTACCCGCTAACGCTGCTACTCTCAGAGGGCTAACATATTTCATTTTATGGCTTATATAATGTAGTATCTAGAAATCATAATGTACGAAATTCCCCCTGGGGGGAGGTGGGGTCTATAGCCAGCGCGAGGCCTAGAGAATTACATTTTACATTTTTGTGTGATATGGGGGTACCATGTTCAACATCTAATAACTCAAAAAGTATAAAAGATAGAAAAGTAATGTTTGCAGTTTTGAAAAGGCTATTAAAAATTCTTTAATATAATACCAAATTAATGAACATAAACTGGTTTCAATAAAATTTAAGACAAACTACATTAGATGCATTTATCATTTAAAAGGGGGTTCAATTAAAAAATGTAACATACACTACATCCGGGGTGACTATATTTGTTTTCAAATGTCAAAATCTGTGGCCCAGTAATAGCTTACTTAGAAAATATAACCAATTTGGTAATCTTACCTTATCTTTCGCACTTTTCTGAAGTCTTAAAAAGAATTTTAATTATCAAATATTTTGTAGGGTAACGTATACTACAGGCTGTAACAGCTTAACGCTGCCATTGTCAGAGGGCTAACATGTTGCAAAATCCTTGCAAGACATTGGGCTTTAAGAAAAATATGGTCTACGAAATTCCCCCTGGGGGGGGGGGGGGAGGTAAACCATATCCAGCCAGTGGCCTATTAGGCTAGCATGTCAAAAACGCGACCTATTTATATATGTGGACCTCTACTGACCTTCGAATTTCCATACCTTTTCTATGTATTTAATTTGATATGCAACATTACCATATATTCTAAAAAGTTGTATATTGGCCTCTGCACCATCCGAAAGTCCACCGAGGGTGAGTGTGTGTGTGGGGGGGGGGGGGGGGGGCAGACCCGGGTATTCGATCTAAAATCACGTTTGATATATTTCATATTTATTGAACCTTTGTCTGCATGTGAAATATCACTAAAAATATTGAGAACTGACTGAGTTATTGCGCAAAAAATATTCGACTCTGACCCCACCTAAGGGGTCAGGGGTGGGATAAAATTTTAATCACTGTCATCCTCATCAACAAACATTGGGTAATTATGGCCTATTGTGAGAAGTTGTCAGGTATAATAGTTTTGGAGAAATGCGAAGTTTATTCCGCAAAAAAAGGCAAATATAGCCAAAACCTACGTCAAGAAAGGGCCGTAACTCAGTCAAAAGTTTGCGATTTACCTCTTATTTCGAAGTTGACCTGTGCTTATGATGCTTTAACCTTCTGTAAAAGTGGAATGTAATTGTTGCATCCCCTTCAAATTTTATTGATCGGAAACCACTATTTAGCCAAACTCTGACCTGTATTTAATGATGCTTGATCTTTTGTAAAGTTTGAATGTAATTGATGCTATTGATCGGAAACCAAAAGTGTGACAACGGAGACATGACCATGCTTCGCAGGCGGCACAAAACACATTTACTGCAAGAATTATGACTTTAGAACGTACGCCTTCAATAAAGTGTGTATTATGACGTCAAAATGCATTATTCTGCACTTTGAAGGCACCATAATGATTACGCATTTTTCTGATGAGAGATTGGCCAAGTAGCAAAGTTTTGGTTAAAGGGGTACGTGCATTAAGGGGCTATTTTGCCCCCTCTTGAGCCCAAAACTGAATATTGCTATTCACTAATTTCTTTTGATTGGTTTATTCGAAGAATAACTAAAGTGTAAAATTTCGGCATTTATTTAAATTTTACCGTTTCTATGGTATCAGAAATGGCTGACAAAATAGGCTTAAAACAGAGAAATTGCCTCATTGGACCAAATTTACGGCTTTTGGAGACCGATTGTTTTAAGAATAAGATATCAGCACAGCTTAATACCAAAAATACTTTTGATATATTGTGTGCCGTGGTAATTATCATCTTCTGTTAAAATATATTTTTGGTATTTGCTTGTGCTCTGTGTTAATTTCTCTGTCAAACCTCTCAATTTTTCAGCCTATTTTGGCGGCCATTTTTTTTTATCATAGCAACGGTCAAATCTTGAGACTTTTACACTTTGGTTATTGTTCTAATAAACTAATAAGAAAAAAAATGGTGAAAAACAATTTTCATATTTAAGCCATAAGGGGCCAAAACAGCCCCTTAATGCACGCACCTCTTTAGGAAGTTTAATGCCTACTTCCGCAAATAACAGGTTGTTTTCATTTGCAAGTTTGTGCTGTGTTCAGTTTGACTAACGTCAATGTAACGTCCCGCTGACACAATTCTACGGGTTCTTTTAGCATAGCATGTCGTTATCTTCAGGTTCGATATATCCCGTAATGCACCAACGAACGTAAATCGACGGCTTTAAGTGATAGATACATATTCGATCCTTTGTCAGTGGGTATCCTTGCATTCCAGTAGCTGGTTTGAAGCAATATTTGACGATGCTTTCTTTGTTTGCACATTGTGGAGTCGACAACATTTAACAAATCAAGTATAAGATTGGGTTTCATGATCTTCGTTCTGACGTCCACGTCACAAATTTACGTTTACCAGATACACGACACCAGCAAAGAAAGACGGAAAATTATTTTTGAGTCTTGTAAAGTCCCACTCTGATTTTATTATGATGTCCTAACCGTAATTGTAATGCCTTGATTTTTTGAAGACAATTCGTGTTATAAATTTAAACACGAAGTTTTGCAATATGACAGGTAAAGTTTTAATTTTGAAAATGATTCCTGAACATAGTAGTTTTGCATATTTCCAAGTCATTTAGCACACTTTCAATGATGGCTATATTTTTGTTAAATTATTAGATGATATTTTTTCAATCATAATGTCAAGGAGTATCTTGCTAGAGAATATTTTTATAAAAGGAAAAACGACATATCTCGATCAGAAGAAGGGTACATGTAAGCTGGCGACTCGTACCTGCGTTTTCATGCGAATTTGACAAGTATAAAAACGCAGGCGTTAGTGTATCTAAATTCGACAATGCAAGCAACTTTACTCGAAAACGGTGGTAAACGGATACACAAGACAACCATTTCGGCCAGTTAATGGGTATTCATGGCCAATAGTGAGAAGGTGTCAGATATAATAGATTTGGTACTTCCCTAAAATGCGTATATCATTTTTAAACCTGCAAACACAACTATCTAGCTCGGGGGGGGGGGGGGTAGCTTGAGGATACTTTTGGTACGGATGTGCGGCCCATTTTTTTGAAACCTACCCCAATCATATACCTGGCCTTCGAAAAAAATGACTTATTCACATACTTGTTTGAACAAAATGTTTACATATTCATATACTGTTGTTTGATTTTATATACCATCTTTGCTGTCTGTAAACAAGGTTTACAAATAAATATTACAATTTTGGTTTATTAGCTGAATATCTGCGCAAAATATGAGTATTTTCAAACAAGGATGTCAGAAAATGCGACCATTCATATAACAATTATGAATAACTGGGTCAGTCATATACTTTTTCTTAGAATAAGGGGGCTCATCGTATACCTGGCATTGCTGAAAACGGGGGCTATTCGCGCCGCACATCCGTACTATGTCATATATAGGTAGTTAACCCCCCCCCCGAGCTATCTAGTTGGGTTCAATACCTCATAATTGGCCTCAGCATCAGTTGGCGTCCCTACTAAGTGTGTATGGACGCAAAGGCTCAGGCGAGATTGTGCGGGTCCGATAAGTACCAGAATCTTATAAGCCACGCCAAGAGAAAACCAAGAATGTAACTGTGCGGCACGAGAAGATTCAATCGGGAAAGTCTGCCACAATTCGAGAATCGAATCATGACTCGGGTGTATGTAAGGAGCATTACGCATACATGTAGTACTATGTACCAAAACACTCCATTTTGTTAGTGGAAAATTTGTTCTGTAGCATGTGGGTTCAGCTCTATTAAAATCGATTATTCTGATTATCCGAAAAGTTTAATCAGCAGAATAAATGAAGTTTATGTTTTTTTAATAAAATTTTATTGAAAAAAACAACAACATTAACTTCATTTAAGCCGTCTTTTTGCTTGTTATTGTGTTAACATGGTTTCTGTGACGTCAGCGTCACGTACTATAACGTCAGCGTCACGTTATCACCCGCGTTATCAAAGTAGATCTTCGATGTACATCAGTGGTCTGATTCCACGGAAGCTCGCGGAATTGGCCGAAGCAGTTCCGATTGGAGAAGATTCGGATCAGCCTAGGTATCAACTCGGTCTAATCAGTGTTCGCTGAAGAAAGTTTAGATCCAAAATTAGCCAATGAATGTAAAGCAAAGACTAATCAGACCGGGTGGATTCCCAGGCTGATCCGAGTTTTCGCCATGAGCACCCATTTTCAGGTTTTGTCATGTCATGGCTCGTTTGATTTAGACAGTAACAGTCCTAATTTGAGCCGTGACCTGTTATTTCCAACAATGTGGCCTTTTGACAAGTGTAAACTCAGACGAGCCCGTGCATCCTCCGTTAAGCCTAGAAACTCCAAATGGTGTCCAGTCAGTAGCTTAACACTCATAGAATATTTAAGCGACTAGCAAAGACTGATCAGACTGCGCAGGCTGGTCTGAGGCTTTGCTGGTCGCACCTTCCACATTGTTGGAAATACAATGCCACGGCTCATTTCTCTCCCAGAAACATTTCATGAAAAGAACACCGTCTACAAGTCTAATTTTATTAAATAAAAATAAACATTTTTTTCTCACATTTTGTTAAAATTGTGCGCTTAACACAAATAAACAACACCAGTGTATTGATGACTAGCTGCATACACGGTAAAGAAACCTCGTTTTGATTTTTCAAATAAACATTCCATTTGTTACATATACAGCTCATATTTTGAATTACAAGCCATTGCAACGCGATCTGGCTCCGAGGTTATTAAAAAAGTATGCTCAACTCAGCTGAGCACGAAGTTTATCCTACTCATAAATGTTAAAATGCCAACAATTGTTGCCATTTTAATATTTATTAGTATGATAAATACAACATCTGAGATATTTTAAACATGTAACTTTTTCATTTGTCTGTATATTAGTTTGTATGAGCAATTGAAATTTCGTGCTCAGCTCTGAGTTGAGCACGAAAAAAGTTTTAGAACCTCGGTATCTGGCCACATACATGTAGGTTAGAAGAAAGTTTGAAATTATGTAATATACCAGCAAGCACATAACGGCAAACAACGTCGTATCTACGTCGATGCGACGTCATGGTCATGACGTCGCATCGAGGTTGATACGACGACGTTGTGTCAAGGCTATGAACCTGCTGGGATATGTCAAGTTTAGTTATTAACTTTCACGAAAACTAAAACTGCATTTGAGGTTGCGCAGAACGGTCTATGCCATTTTTGTTCTCAATGAACAAAAATAACCTATATAATAAATTATCTCGCGACGTGGCCCATAAATGATCAACGTCTAATTATTCCTTCTTTCAATTCAAAAGCTATGTTCAAAACTTTCTCGTGGCATTATCGCGGAGCATCCATTGACCCTTTACAGATTGTGTTACTGTTTAGTTCTGAATTTATGGTAGCCAGTGAATAGGAATTGCGTTTTGTTTTCCATTTCCGTATGTACATGAATAAGATCACTAGTTCCAGTGTTTAGAACTTGTCCCATTTTTTGATTGATGGGAAAGCTTTTTTAGCGTTAGCACCTTTTCTGGATTGACTTAACGCTAGTCGAGAGCACAATTTTTGATAGTAAATAGGGATTCAGTTTAGAAATATGCCCTCTATCTGAATCAAAGGTCTCATAAAGGGTGCCATATTTATTTAACTTTTACTGTTGCACTAGTAACAGAAAATGGGAGCCTATTTTAAAATAGAGAAAATGTCATTTTTAACCAAATATGAGGCGTCCTCTTGGTGCCTTAGATTAATCTAATAATATGTGATTGTGGCATCTAGTTATATTCACTTGGTATGTCTAAATATATTTGGTATGTTGTACTTTTAAAGTAGTAAAATAGTAGTACGTTTTAGAAAATCACACTCACAAGCTTGCAGAAATTAAAATGCAAGGGCAAGTCGGGTACAGGGTATATTATGTCAACAGGTTAAAACAGAAAGCATTATTTAGATATGAAAAATCATAGGAGTAGAAGTATATGGGCCAGCTCATGAATATGGTACCTATTGCATATAAAGGGGATCTTACATGAGAGCTCGTGTTTGATTGAATTTATTGTACGAGCTGGGGAAAAGAAATAAAATGCGAGGCTTGCCGAGCATTTAAGCTCTTTTCGCAACGAGTTTAATAAATTCAATAATATAAGAGCACGAATGTTAGATTCTATTCATCATATGACATTAAGATTACTTTGAAATCTCATATCTGCCGTTTATAATTTTGTACGTTGCTATGGACGTCATAACGTTTCCGGAAACTCTATAAACCACTAGTGGTTTATCGATTTTATTGCATGGCGCTATTTCACTCTCAGACGCGACGTTATATGATAAATGTAAATCACGAAATGAATCTTACTCTGCATCCCTTCTTTGAGTATATGAGCAGCGAAGGCTTTGACGAGAAAGCGCATTTGCGCAGGCTCGTCTGAGCTTTCACTGATCTCGTGCAATGAGTACCAAAGCTCATGAGCTAACTGGCTCAAATAGTAAAACTTGTTGTTATGAGTTTCTTCATCTGGATCTTTAATGTGTCCGAATCATCCCGCTGACCGAAGTTACCCATGTTAAACCCGCACAAGAACTCAAGCAGATTGTTCTTCTTTTTCCATTTGAACCAGTTTATTAACACAGTCAATCATGTTTTGGACCAACTCATACTCCGCCCTGCCTATTCTATGGAAGTTAGAAACGTCGCATGTATCTACTATCTTTGTATGCTCTCCATGTGTTCCACGGACTTGGCAGCCCATGCTGCGTACCGTAGCATCAAGCTCTTTGAGTCCTTTATTCTTGAATAGGGCTGGTAGAACTATGTGTACACCTCCCCTCAGACCCGTGCCTAAGTTGGATGGACAACACGTGATCATACCTAAATGATCATTGCAGAGGAAAGCTTGTTCGTTCCCAGTTACCTTTTTGATCCCTTTTTCAATAGCAGCTACTCCTCTCGCAAGCCTAGAAAATACTGACTTTACATCTCCTCCCTTTTCCATGCTAATAATACGCAAGTGGTCGCCTTCGTTCAGCCAAAGGAGGAAGGTTTTGTCCTTATTATGGAAGATACCTCGACCAACTGGCCAAAAGTTGTGGTATCCAGATGCAGCTTGGAACCTGTCTCCTGGCTTAAAAAGGAAATGGTCGTCAACTAGCTGTTGCCTTTCTTCGTCTTTCAGTGTAGCCAGGGAGTAGTAGGTACCAGCTAGATCGCCTTCCAGTGTTTCAAACACTTTCTGCATTAAGTCCTCAATCTTTTTGCGTTGTTCTTCTGTGCTACTTGGATTAAGTGGAAAACCAAACAAATTCCTTGCTACTCTTATACGTGTGGTCTTGATCATACTTTTATCATTAATATCTCCTTCAAGTTTAGAAGCATCTAGATCTGTTACATGTTTTCTTTCGGGTCCGTATCCGCCATGATATGCTTCAATAACAGGATCGAACAACTCCTTAAAATCATCATACGATTCGGCATCACCAGCATGACATCCAACCAAAGAGTCCTGATTGACAATTCCTGTGTTGATAGCTTGAGCCAATGTCCAACCTCCAGTTTTGGTTTTCACGTCTTTCAGCTTGTTAAAAAGTTCAGGTGTCATGAATTTCTTCATATAGGACTTGTTCTCTTCAGTAAAGACAGGATATTTATTCTGTGCCAGGTTATCGTCCATGACGACACCAAAGGTCATCTTATTTCCCTGTTTATCGACTTGCCCCTCCTGCAAAACAATGAAATAGCTCATGTATATCAGACCTTTAGTTAGGAGTGCGTACAATTTCTTTTTTTCGTATTTTTCAACCAAAACATATGTTGTGGGTACTCAAAAGAACCGTCTCAGTAAAACGGTTCTTTTGAGCATCCAAAACATATGTTAAAAATAGTAAGTGAGTATAGAAAGTTAAAAATAGTGAGTGAGTTAACACTGATAAGTAAGAAAATATATACAATTTTACGCTCAAATTTTTATGTTTATCTAGACCTGTGTATGTTTGTTGATTTACATATTGCATTCTTGCTTGTACTGTCTGCCATCATCATCATGTTTAAATTGTATTTGTTGTATCCTCACGGGCTTTATAGCCTATTGGAGTTTTGAAATAAACCTATCTATCTATCAATGTATATCATCCAAATGACAAGCTCTACCAATATCTCCATAAAACGCATACTAAAAGTATATTTTACAGTGCTTAGTTTGGGTTTGAATTGGTTAACAGTAAATACAATTTTGTTGAACCAAGTTATTACAAAAATGATAACAAATCCTGCGAATATGCACGACGCCTTTGCTATCCAGTCTTTGAAAACAAAACTATGTGGAATATCGACATATGTTTTTAATTAAACGCAAATAATTCACTTAAGCTGATGGTACATAATTACGCAAACTGTATTTTCAGTTAGATATAATTAAACGTTAACCTAAATATACATGTCACATACACTTAACAAAAATGCCAACCGTCCACTTTTAAATTGTAAATTCTCGAATATTAATGATTGAATATACGCATAAAAATGTACGAGAGATCAACATGGAATTATCTTTTGATTTAAAAAATATACAAACCATATGGTTTCACGAGCAGTCAAGCGGAACGACATGTCTTTTTTCGGTTTTCTAGCACGTGTACATTGTTAAATATAGATTTTTGGTTTAAACTTTATTTGTATAATATATGACAAGTATACAAAGCAACACAGAATCCGATTACAATACAACCACTATACAAACGGGATTCAGAAGAAAGTTATATGATTTATTTGAATCTGTATCCCAAGAGTTCACATTACTTATATATGTACTATCATGTCGTAATTGTCATTTATATAAAGAATAGTGGTCACACTTTATAGCTGTTTGCGATTGGGATAGTAGTTGGCTGTTGAAGGCTACATGGGGAATGGAATATAAAGTCATAATTTTATCTGTCTGTTGTTGGACTAGATTCATCCAGAACAGTAGATTTCTGAATAAAATACTATTGTACGTATGTGTACCTGCAAATTATCATATCACGGTTTTATTTGGTTTTGATTAGGTGTGTGTACAACTACTGCAAGAACTTCCAAATGTGTACTTTTATTCTTTAGCAGAAAATTTTTTTAAATATAGAATCTTGCACAGCTGAAAAGAGTTCTGCATTTTCAACATCTGCTAGATCAGTATTACCATATAAGTAAACATTGACTGTTGGTTGGCAGTAGGTCGAGACTCTGTCTAGCAAAGCATGCCTTAATTGTCTGCAGAGATTGCAGTGTAAGAAAAAGTGTGAAGTATTTTCAATCTCACGGCATTCACACACATGATAATCAATGTTATTTTTCTGGAAAAGATGATACCTCAGTGAGCAGTTCAATCGTATGCGGGCATGGTATATTTGTCCTAATCGTGATTCAGAAAAGTAGTGAGGTGGTGGTTTGGTAATGTTGTTGTTGAGTTTACGTTTAAAAGATTCAACGGATAGAGAGTTCTTAGTATCGTCAGGAAGACTGTTCCAAATGCGCGTGGTGGAAGGAAGAAATGAGTTGTATTATTGTTGGGATCTGGCAGGGATTGTCTGAAGGTTCGTTTCGTTACGCAAGTTATGTTGACTTATATTACCAACAGTTGGTGGTACAAGCGAGGAGAGGTATTCAGATGCCAAAGAATTAATCATCTTATAAAAGAGACGAGTTTGTGCTTTTCTCTTCTCGATGCGAGACTTCCCCACACTGTGTCAGACAATGGAGATTGAATTGATGCAAGTTTGGTTGCTCCGGTAACAATGCGGGCAGCTTCATTTTGGATTTTTTCTAAGTCGTTTGCCTCTTGCTGGGTACTATTGTCACATACAACATCGGTATATTCAAGAAGAGGCCTTATAAAAGATATATATATGATTTGGAGAGACTTCCTGTCAAGCTGGAATTTTAGTCTGCGCATAATATGTATACGATGCCATGCTTTTGCTTTCATGAGTTCTAAATGATCGTACCAGGGGCAGTCTTGTGTGAATGTTTGTCCTAAATGTTTGTGGGAGTTTACCTTGTTAATAAGTTTCTGAATTGTGTTGGGTGGAAAGGTTTTTTATGTTTACGTGATAGTATCATAGACTCAGATTTTGCTGGGTTAAATGATACAAGCCATCTGACTTCCCAAGCATGTATTTTGGTAAGATCAGCGTTTAGTTCGTCAACCGCACTTATGGGATTATCTACAATAATATAGAGACTAGTATCTTCAGCGAAAAGCCTTATGCAAGAATGTATATCATCTACAATATCATTAATATATATGAGATAAGGAAAGCGCCTAAAATAGATCCTTGTGGTACACGGGTCTTAAAGGGGACATATTAAAGTTCTAAATCCAGTAAAATGTGGAAGAAAATGGTACTAAGAGCTGAGCATATCATTTTGTGTGGTAAAAAAAATAAGAATATCTTCGTTAATTAGACCGTTGATTAATTAGTGCCGATAATTTATTATCCTGCTTATCTCCCCTGATTTCTGTAGCGGCGAGTCACTTCCCTTGGATTTGTGACGTCACAAGGGCAGTTCGTCGATGACTGTGTATTGACTGTATTGTCGCAGTGAATAATGCAGCACAGATATCGCCCTTGATAGCGATTTAAATGATGTTTCGGGGTAGATATTGACGAGTCTGGACCAATAGGCTACTGTAACACACTTATCAATATTCCAACGAGTTCCTCAAAAGTTGAAGACCCGTTGAAAACATATCGTAGGCTGACATCGGCAGCCGCCTATAGGGCCTAATAAAATTGTATGTCTTTGTTAATCAAAACCCATTTTATATTAAAGTATTCCCATAGATTCTAGGTCTACTATTTGTCTACATGAAAAAATGCTCAAGTTTATAAAAAACAAAAAAACGGGTGACGTTGTCGCATCACACCGGCATGCGACAATAGCGAACACATTGATTAAAACTTGATCGGCGACAACAACGTTTTCTATTTTCAAACGATGATCGTGTTCCGCAAAATATATTGTTATAGATTGCAAAAAATGTAATTTTGCGATCAAAAACGATATTTTTGACTGTCGGAAACGCAGTTTTGCGTTTTTTAAGAATTTGGAATCAGGATCGCCGGGCTATGTAGGCCTACGAGCATACCCAGTAAGTTCACTGACTTGAACACCGATTAGTTTTTTTGTTTGTTGAATTTATTATTGTCTGTTATGTCGCATTAAGTTTTTTCTTTCATTCTATTTTTGACCACTTGCCCATTGGAACCATTTTACGCATTTCTTGAGACAAGACGCTTCCCATGAGCCCATTGACAAATTATAGCAAGCCCATGCGATTTTCATTCTCTGCACCGAAGGATCAGACGAGCTTGCGCACATGCAGTACCGAAAGGGAATCTACCAACAATATAGGCATACTGTAAAGACCCATCCAGTTTCCAAGATCGGGCCACTATCGGCCCAATTCTATATGCTTACTGGCGGCGTCGATGACGAATCAGGCGCCTAGCCCCACTAGATGGCTGCGCAACCATGTATGAAGGATTCCTTTACGAATACCAAAACTTTGTGGCTTTGGGCGCATGTCGACCCGAGGATTGTACATGTAGATTGACAACCTATTGATTTTAGCTGCTGTTTCTGCTCGTGGCGCAGGAATTCTATATGACAAAACGCATGTCATATCGGGAAGGGGAGATAGACTCGCCATTTGGTCAGCGAAATCAAAGAACATATTGCGTGAGCATCTGCGAAGTTCAAATCCTGATGCAACACAGATCCCGGTTTTTTATGTTTTCTACAAGAATATAAACTATTTATGCGGTCATTGGAAGCGTCTCGCGAGACGCTTTCAATAATCACAGAAAAAGGGAGCTCATGATATTTTAGTACTACCAATAAAGTAAAGTCCAAAACACTTATCTGCGCATAGTCTTGACAGTCTCTGCCACTCTCACACACAGATAACTTAGGAGCATAGTCGGTGATGAAGAAGCAGAGCAAAATTGAGCCGCTCTGCTAGGCTCTAGCCCCACTTCAGATGGCTGCGCATGCACGTATAAATAACGTATAGAAATATGCGGTAAGTGCGAAAATCCACGAGCCGGCTTTGAACTCTCCCCCTTTCACCCTCTTCCAATCAACTGATGCCGTAATGAACACTCACCTCAACGAGAAAGCCATGCATGAATGTTTTAATTTTCGGTGATAAACATGGGCAGACCCAGAGGAGGGACAGGGGGTCCGCTCCCCCTCCCTGAATAAAATCACAAAAATATAGGGGTTCTAAGCAATACTGGTCTGGATCCCCTGAAAAATCACAAGGCTACAAAGGCAGCATTCACGGTTGAGCCATCATCGGCACGCCAGCGAAATGCCGTTTCGCTGGCGGGCCGATGATGGCCCGCATATCGTGGTATTTGGATCCTCTGTCCCCTCATCAACTAAAATGTTTATAAAACAAGAAGTCAAATTTGGACCCCATATGACGAAAACGTTCTGGATCCGCGCATGTTAAAGACTTGGCAATTTTAGAGCCCTATGTACAGACTGACGAATCCCCACTGGAGTTTGTCCCACAATGCAAAATTCGTTAGGGAGCGCAGTGACTTAATGGGAGAGCGCTTGACTCGAGATCGAAGGGTTACGGGCATGAGCCCCACCTGCGGCATTGCTGTGGTTTGTGTCCTTGAGCAAGACACATTAATCTCTTCTAAGTACTGTTTCAACCCAGGAAGACCAACCTGGTACGACTCAAAGACGCAAAGAATCAATTCAAATAAACAAAATTCGTTTAACACATACGCAACGGAGGACTGAATTAATATAGTCTATATGACTCATTTCATTGCAAAATTAAACTGCCGTTTTTATTGCTTGAGTTGACGATAGCTCGATGTTCGGGTTTACAAATGCTTTCACGACTGTTTCGTGCGCATAGACGCGTAATCGTTTGAATCGTCTCGGAGATTTTCAATTTCTCCGAGCCGCTAAAATAGATTATCGTAGGGCATTCAATTCACTAAAATAGTCAGGAAAAAATATCAGAAAAGTTAACAAGTACAGGCATTTTGTGAAGAAAAGGGTTTGACACCCTAATTAGGGGTACTTTGGTATGCTGAGTCCGAAAACCAATGTTGGCAAGCTGAGAAATGATGTCTTAATGACCTAATTTGCATATTTTCAAAATGGCCGCCAAAATTCATGGAATTTGACATATTACTGAAATATTTTATTATTTGAAAATGTTTTTTTAATCTAAAATCATTTGTATTATGTCCTAAGATTGTTTTACCATTAGAATACATGGTTATGGCGGCAATTTACATAATTATTCCAGGATATTACCGTATTCATGGTAATAGATGTCCATTTAGTCTATAAAATCAGATACAAACTTGCCTTATTTACTATCCTGCTATTTAAATATGGGGATGTCCGTACAAAAGTACTCATATCTCAGTAGCAACTCATCCAAACTTTTAAACTTTGTACCAACTGAATGTTAAGACATATGACTTTCATCCAATGTTCAGATATGCAAATTATCAAATTTGCATATTCATGAATATCAATGAAAACATTAGAAATCGAAGGAGAAAAAATGTAAAAAATAAAGGGGTGTTCTAGCAAATTTATCTACATCTCAGCTGCTTACTATCCTATACTACCAGCCTTGGACCTCTTGGCTCTAGTTTGTGATGTCTAATTGAGATGTTGTCACTTTCCAATTGGTATCCTGGGTCAGGTGTGGTGGTTGATTTGCCCTCTTTCTTACTTTGGTACCAATTTAATGCTAATACATAGCATGTGTACTTAATGGTCCAATATGCAAATTATCTAAAAATTGTATTCGTGAACATTAATCAAGTATTAGAAATGAGAAAAAATAGATAACAATTAATAGAATGTACAATGCAAAATTACTCATATCTCAGCTGCTATTTATCCTAGATTTCATACTCACTTACTTTCTAAACTTGTTCCCAAATTAAAGTCCAAAAAAGTTCTATAATAGTGTTGTATGATATGCAAATTATTTAATTTGTTTATCAATGAGTATTTTTGAAGATTAAACCTTATTGATTCGTTTTCAATTTTTCTTTAGTTTTCTATAGTTTTCTTCAAAATTCATGAATATGCTTGTTAAATGTCTGTATATCTGACCATTAGAATACAAAAATATGACTCAGCCTTCTTTTGATACTTAGTTTAATTGTCTAGAACAAGTAAAAGATGAGATAGGAGTAACTTTATAATAGGCACCCACTTATTTTTTTACGTTTTTTCTCTCATTTCTAATGTTTACATTATTATCTGATAAATTTAAATAATAGACAATTTCACATAATGACTATTGAGTAAAGTAAAATGTCTTAGCTTTATGTCTGTACCAAGTGTTGTAGTCTAGGAATAATAGCAGCTAAGATATGAGTAATTTTTGTAGGTACACCCCCTTAATTTAATTACCATTTTTCTCTCATTTCTAACATTCTATTTGATATTCAAGAATATAATCAAAAAATGATTTGCATATCCAATCATGGCATAAAATTTGCTATGTCTTAGCATTTATTTGGTACCAAGCTTGTTAGTCTAGGACAATTAGCAGATGAGATATAGGTCACTTTGTAGATTGTCCATTTTAATTTTTCTACAATTTTTCTTTCTCTTTTAAATGTTTTCATTAATATTCACGAATATGTTAATTAGATTCGTATATCAGACTATAATGTTATATTACTATGACTCACCTTTCATTTAGTACCTATTTAGGAAGTCTAGAATAGTTAGCAGCTGACATATGGATTATGTTGTACGTACACCTCTTTAATTTTCTAACATTTTTCTCTTATTCCTAATGTTTGCATTAATATTTATCAATATGCAAATAAGATAATTTGTACATCATACTATTGTGTTAAAGTGTAAAGTCTCACCTTTATTTGGTTACAAGTTTGGTAGTCTAGAATTGTTAGTAGCTGAAATTTAGGTAATGTTGTACGTACCCTCCTTATTTTTCTACCATTTTTCTCTTATTTCTCATGTTTTCATACATCTTCATGAATATTCAAATTAGATCATTTGCATATCCTATCATTGGGTAAAAGTACTTTGTCTAGGCTTTGATTTGGTACCCAGCTTGATAGTCTATGATAACTAGCAACTGACATATGTGTAATGTGTATAGGTACACCCCCTTGTTTTTTCTATGAATTTTCTTTTATTTCTATTTTTATTAATACTCATGAATATGCAAAAGCGAAAATTTAAATATCAGCACATTAAATAAAAAAACTTTGTCTGTGCTTTAATTTGGTACCAGGGTCGGTAGTCTAGGATGAGTTGCTGCTTAGAAAGGAATCATTTTGTAGGTACACACACTTTCTTTAGAATCATATTGTTGATTTTCACATTATGGGGGGAGGGTAAATTGTTCTATGCACGACTCCCTGACCCATGTTTTTCTTTGCTATTTAGCGATCATTTTGTGTCGTCAGTAACTGACAGCTTGCTCTTCTTGAATTAGTGGAAGAGAGAAAAAATCCATGATAAAATGTGCCGCACACAAGTGTCGATCTTGGGTCTGCTTGTAAATGACCCAGTTACAGTGCTCGATGGGTTGCCATGGACACCATGCAATTTTATGTTATCCAAACAGGTTTATTGTCGGAGACAATAAGAATTTTCGGTATTGAGTGGTCCCACTGAACAATTTCGCACCCATGAGTAATTGTTTTTCCTTGGGTGCAAGGTAAGTCTAATAAGCCCCCTCCCGAGGTGTGTATGTGGGGGGGGGGGGGGGGGGGTAGTTATTCCATGATCTTACCTATATTTTTAGTTTCATAAATATTCATGAATATGCAAATGAGATAATTTTATATATGACTATTATATGAAAAGACTTGTCAAATTGTATCACTGATGATATAATCACATGCGACAATAGACAGTTTGGGGCAGAATTCAGTTTATATTTGCTTTTTTTTTTAAATAATTTTCCATTATTTTCTGAAATTTTCAACAGTATTGATGAATATCAGGCCATTCCATCGGATGAAAGTACTATATCTAAGCTTTAATTTGCTAGCAAGTTTAATAGTGTAGGGTGAGTTGCTGATGAGATACGAGTCATTTTGTAGGTACATGCCCACTTTCTTTTGAATCGAATTAACCCCCTCCACTAGCTGAAACTTACAGAATGTTGCTTAAATTGCCATATTTTCCTGCAAACAATAGAGATACTATTGTGTTGCTTTTTTTAAAGTTCTCAATTTAATAAAATCAGTCCTGACACATTTCGTCCACATAATATCCATGGATTATCATGAAAAAAATCTTAACTAAGTCGGAAGCAAGATTTTTGCTCAAGTTGTCCCCCCTGATTACCTCTTGATCATATTTTAGTTCTAATTGCATAAATTGATGTCAGTGAAGTCCTCCAATCATGAGAAGATGTTTTTGGATTGATTTGTACCAGTTTAGCATCTTTAACACGTTACTCTACAGATTTTTATTGATTTTTCTTCAATTTGGCGGCCATCTTGGAAATATGCAAATTAGATAGTGAATTTGCCATTTTTCAGCTTGCCAACATTGGTTTTTGGATTCAGCATACCAAAATACCTCTAATAGACATCTCAAAACCTTTTCTTCACAAAATGCCTGTACCTTCTTAAATAAGCGTCTTTTTCTGATTTTTTTCCTGACTAAAACACAAAAAATCTATCCACAATTTTATTGAGAGCGGACCCACTGATCAGAATGCGAATTGTAGTGATATTTGCAACACATAAACCCTTCTTTATCCAAGAATATTAAAAAAAATATCGGAATCCAACACGATTCTATACTTACAGTCATTCACAAACTGCCTCTGTGACGTCATCAGGACACTCCGATAGCAAAGGGAAGTAACTAATTCAAGGGAAGTAAGCGAGTCGATATTTTATTGACAAAGCGCACAGGCTTAAAGAAAATGATGATTATACCCATTTTATCACTGAACATTGTGGAAAATGATCTGGGTTCTTAATAAATACATAAAATCTGACATATAAAAGGAATTTGCAATGAAAAATGAAAAACCTTGATATGTCTCCTTTAATAAATGCTCAAGTATAAGCTGAACCTGGAAGTACAACTCTCTGTTTCCTATCATTTAAATAGCCACGACAGAAGAGAACCAGAAATCCCAGTAGATTCAAGTTTATAGAGAAGCCCTCGATGCCAGACTCTATCAAAGGCTTTACTTATGTCACAGAATGCTGCTCTGACTTCTTTGCCTTGGTCAAGAGAATGACAGAAGGTGTTATATATGTCTACTAGCTGATTAACTGTAGAGTTACCTTGAATAAATCCAGACTGTAGAATCGTGAGTATGTTATTATCTCGAATGAAATTAAATGTTTATGTACTATTTTTTCTAAGACTTTGCCTACTGTAGTTAGAAACAACTGAAGGGTCATCCTTTTTAAAGATGGGAGTTACATTTGCTTCTTTCCATATCAAAGGTACCTTGCCAGATGTTAGAGATAAGTTTAAATAGATCGCTAAGAGGAAAAGAAAGGGGTTGAGCAAGTTACTTTAACACACGATTGTTGATAGCATCTGGACCTGTTGCTTTACCTAATTGTAAAGATTTTAATACGGTTTCAACCTCGAAAGGTGAAGTAGAAAGAAAATTAAGGCTATGATCAGGAAAAGGAATATCAGATGGTATGATGGCTTGTGTTTCACCAAGTTCAGTTTGTGCTACAAAGAAATTATTCACCAGGGTTGCTTTATCATCCTCTTTGGTGTAAATAATGTCGTCTTTATTAACGGAGGGACAGAGGACGATTGGCTAGGTTTGATAAACTGTTTTAGTGTCTTCCACCAGTCACGTGGCCTAATGTCGTCATTTAATAATTTTGCCGCCAGTTTGTCAGTTTCTTGTTGCTTTAACTTTCTAATTTCTGTTGTAGTTTTGTTTCTAAAGTGTTTGTAGTTATCATAGTCTGTTATGTTTTTTGTTTTTTTAATTTTCTTGAAGAGACTTTTGCGCTTTCTATTTTTTTTTTTTTTTTGCTTCGTTCGTTAGCCAGGAGGGATTGGACTGTCTTATCTTAACTTTTTTGTTGGGGAATGTCTCTCGTTCAAGTTCGAATACGGGTTTCGTCCGACGAACGATAACCAAGATGGCTGACAAAATGGCGGCCGACTATCAGTTTGTTCTTGTGGACACTCTACCTTAGTAATTTAGTACCTGATTGCTTCCAAATTTCATATATGGATTACTTTTATCATACTCTCGCCCTAGTTTTAATATGGGCTTTGTCCGATAACCAAGATGTCCACCAAAATTGGCGCCATTTGTCAGTTTACACTTGTGGACACTCTTACGTAGTCATTTATCACCCGATTTCTTCCACATTTCATCTATGAACTACTTTCATCAAATTATTGTTCATGTCTGAAAATAGGTTTTGTCTCGTGATTGTCGCCAAAGTGGATATCCCCTTTTCACTTCAGGGTATTATGCGGGACCCTTTGTTGGAGTCCGACTCTTCTAGTTAACACCCAACACTATCATCTTTACTTCCATCTCACTATTATTCTTTTATATTCACTTCACTGTTTAACCTTTCTTACTAACACACCATGCGCAAGTCACATTCCAATAATACTCATAAGAGGGTTTGGAATTATGAAGAAATAGGTAGATATTATAAGAATCTACCGTGAGGGTAGGATAGAAAAATCCGTCCCGAGGACCGCCGTTTGGCATCACAAAGATTGCCCAGTGATGACAAACGGTGATCCCGAGGGACGGGGTTTTCTATCCTACCCTCACACGGACAATGGATTCTTTTTCTTGCTCACCACTGTTCTTTTTTAATTTATTTATATAATTTATTTCAAAATAAGCTTCCAGAAGTCCTTGAATACGCTAAGATGCAATTTCACATGATGACATTACTTGACATCCTGGGTAAGATAGCATGGGTAAGATAAGATTTTCTGTCCCAGGTTAAAATCTCAGATATCCTTATCCGGTGGGCAAGAATAGGATTAATACACAAGTGATCTATCGATTATAAGTCCCTGATAACTTTGTAAACAAAACATGAAGTCACAGTCACTCTTGGCTGGCAGGACAGTAGCTGCTTGAGCCGCTTTAGATGTTTAACTTTTGGTGATTTACAGACCTATGAGAATAAGCGGAAAAATTTGCCCTTTACAGTGCACTTCTGCCATCAATTGTTCAATATGTTTAGTTTGAAAAAAGACACCCTTCAACTCCTGTGAGCAGTTTAGGTTAATATTGTTATAGAGAGGGAAAAGTCTCTATGTTGCCAACCTTTATTTTTAAACCCCTTAACATATTGGCCTCGACGCGACAAAATCTGTTTTCGGGGTTTCCGACATAGCGAGACCCAACCCAGTCTCCTCAGCTGCAGAGAATAGCTAGAAAATTGAATTGTCACCTGTAGCAAGTTTAGATATGATACTTTTAAAAAACGAATAACAAAGGCGCTGATAAGTCTGCGTGGATGCGCAGGCTGGTCTGCGCCTTTGTTGTTCGCAAACCCCGAAGACAGGTTTTCTCGAGTTGAGGCCCATATATATTCACATTGATACAGCTCAATGCATCATTTAAAGCTGCATAGTCTGTAACTTTTTATCTTTTAATTTTAGAACTAATGTTACTATTTTTCAAGAGCACAGTAAAAAAACAAAATTCAGGTAATTATCAGTATCAAAACAACAGCATTTACGCTTAAATTACCTGTCTATAATTATTGGAGGGACGCAAATAATTACCAACAAGAGAAAAATACACCTGTTTTATACGATAATTCACTTTTCCGTGCAGTTTTCAGCTATAGTGTACAGATTTATTGTGAAAACATAACTTAATTCTACTTTTACAAATGATTTAAAATGAAAATAAAAAAAAATCGAAAAATTTTCATAGTTACAGACTATGCAGCTTTAATTAAATCGAGCCTTAGCTGGTTACAACTCTCTGCATGATATTGGTTCAAACTTAGTTGTACGGAGGAAAATATTCAAAACATAAAGTTTAGCAGTTACAAAAAAAGCATGTTCTTGTATAAGAAATATGAGACATGCTGACACAAATATGGATTTGCAAATCAATCTTTATAATGGTGATATGAACGTTTATTCATTAAAATTTGAATGCCTTGAATATTATAATTATATTTTATGTTTAAGTTGTATTGGGTTGCATTTGCAACTGCCAATTCCATTGTTCGACAGACAATAACCGGTGTAAGGAGATAACTACGCATGACATAATATTATGCCCTTAACCTTGAAATTCAAAAAAGGTTTAAACTTTATACGAAAATCTCTCTTCACAATCCAGAGACAATTTTTGTTGTATGTAGACTAGCTACTAGTCTGTTAATAAAATAGTTGTTAGTAATGCAAGTATAAAATGAGCCAGTTCATGAGATTTCCAACAATGTGGTATGTGCGACCAGCAAAACCTCAGATCAGCCTGCGCATACGCGCAGTCTGATCAGAGCCTTTGCTAGACGCTTGAGTATTTATTCTATGTTTGTTAAGCTTCTACTGAACACCATTTTGAGTTTCTAAGCTTAAAATGAGGCTGCAGAGGCTCGTCCGATCCTACACATGTCAAAATGCCATATTGTTGGAAATCTCATGCCACGGCTCAAATTACACTGATATTTTGTTTCTTTCTAAATGGTTAAGGCCATGGCAAGTCAATAAATGTAGTTGTCTTCAGTGGAGTTGTAGAAGTTAGCAACAGTTTATAGACTAGCCACAAAGTAGCAATATTGTGTTTATATGAAAATCAGAATGAAAACATTATTATAATAGTTCTAGGCCTTGTGAAAGGTTAGGTTGTATGGTACATATAAGAACCATCGATGCGCATCGCTGCATTAATTAAAAACTATTTAGCAATCTAATTTAAATAAATTGAGAACAAATGAATATAAATTAGAAAAATGAGACTGAATAAGGTACACACAAATATCAGCAGCACGGACCAGTGTTTTGTCACGGGAAATTCGTTGGATTTCCTTAGTTAAGTTTATGTAAGGTCCAGGGATATTTCTGGTCCAGAGTATGAATGGGCCATGAAAATGGGCCAATGGCCCATGTCCTGTTCATTTGCATGCAAAATCAAAGATCTTGATGGGCCATTGAAATTTTGATGGGTCATTTGGATAAAAAAATGATGGGTCCAAGAAACCTTAATATTCACCTTACAGCAAAATGATCACCTGATTTGAATAGCTTATGTATGGGGCCCAGCTAAAATGAAATCATAATTATCATACATGGTTTCCTTATAAATCCCAGAAATATCCCTGAAGGTCTCGGGATTCAGGTGCAATTACAGTTAAGCAAGGTAATAAATAATCGATTGCGATGTTTCATGAAACAGACCAAAGGAGAAAATCTATTGGGTTTATGTGCGCTTACCCACCCACCACCCCCAAATAGGGTGTAGTTGAAAATGTAACATAAATGACACCATAGTGGGCCTAAAAACTTTGACAATCATCAAAATATATATGGAATTAACTGTTCTTGCATATTACACGACTGTTTAGCCGATTTGAATTGTTCAAGTACTACCTTAACAGCCTTAATTACATATTTTTTTTTTTAACTTGAGGGGTAACTAACACGCTGTTACACCCAAACGCCCCAACTACCAGAGGGCTAACATGTTTCAAAAAGCTCGTTAGATGATACACCTTAAGAAAAACAGGGTCTAAAAACTGGGGGGGGGGGCGGGGGGGAAGCAAAACCCTTAGTAGCTCATAGCCTAATTGCAATTTTGGCGGCAAATCTTTTTTTAAGTATTTTTCAGCATTACCGAGAGGGACGGGGCCTTATCTTGGCACCAATTAATAACTATGTGCCTACTTGGTAATTTTTAAAGTTTTTTTGCCATCTGCTGATTTTTTTTTCAAAATATTTTTTTTTTCGAAAAATTCTTTCAGGAACTACCATTTGAGTTTCATTCAGTTTGGATCCAGATCAGGCCGACAGTTGTCGGGCCTGATCTGGGTCCAAACTATTTGCAAATGTTATCGGCAAACAGCACTTGAAGGCCAATGGTTTGTTCACTTCCTTGTAAAGAAATTTTATGGGTTTCTGTGAAAAGTGACATTTTCACCTTGTAGTTTCAAAAAATGCGTACAAATATATTTTAGATGGGCTCAATTGCTATCGATGGCTGTGGGGTTTTTTTTAAATTAAATCAACAAAAGACGCTGGTGTAGATCTCCGTTACTTTTTTTTATATTAAATTGAAGTGGGGAAATATTTTAAACTCGTTTTTCTCAGAAAAAAAACAACCAAAAAACATCAAATTGAAATGCATGGAGAACTATTTGAATTCTTACTTTTTTAATGAAAAAAAAAGATTCTTGATTTGATTTTAATTATAATTTAAGAAAAAACATCTTACCATTGTACTGTCCTTGTAATGTTGGATAACGTTGTGTCACCTTGATACTAGCCGCTTCATACGATCATTATTTAAACTGAACATGCGCAAACAGAATTGGCAGATGTGCATGGTTGCGCAATGTATTTGTTTTAGTTTTTTAATAAACTATCGTTTAGCATATGCTCGTAGAACCTTGCAGTCGAATAAAATACAACGTGAAATGCACAGCCTAGTCATTATGCTTGTTTCCGAGGGCTATGTATGTGTTTTTCCGTGACTGGGCCCAAAAGTTACCTGCTTTTTTTACAATGACTTCACCTGGTGTAAACGAGAATTGATAAAATAGTTTGTCAACCTTAGACGCGCACTACTTCGACGACACGTATGTTTGTTTGCTTGATTTGAATCTTTACGTCACAGTCAACAATTTTTCAGTTATGTCGGGACGGGTGTTCCTGACTTGAACCAGTATTAAGCAAGGATAAATGTGTCTTACTCAAGGACACAGCACAGGGACGACGGTGAGGCTCGAACCCTCGGTCTCAAGTCAAGCACTCTACCACTGAGCCACTGTGCTCCCACGACACGTACATGCATATGCAAATAAGAATCCAGACCAGTCTGCCCATTATCTTTGGGGTTCTAAACGATAGGGCTCTTACGATAGCGCGTTAGTATATTGCGTCTCACAGAATAGCATTTTTTAAACGTATACAATGTGAATAGCAACTTTTAAAACCGTACAACCACGTAAAAGGTACATACATGTAACATATTTTGTACATTTCGCGCAAGTTCACCTGTAAAAATTGCTCTTTGGGAAGTTCAGTGTTTTTATTTTTATTTTTCATTGTTGAAGATATTCAAAGTGGTTCTGAATTTCTACTAGCTGTTCAAAAATTTAATACCCATATCACGGATACCAAACTAGTTTGCTGTTTTGAATTTTGTTTTAGTTTAAAAAAACACATCGGACTTTAAGCTAGCAAATAATTAAGGCGGCCCACGGTTTGATCCTTTTCAATAATGTTTTTCAGCTTAAGAGAGTTTTTTTTAATTCGGATAGATCAGTGTACCCGCTGTTTTCTTACAGAATGTTCTAATAAAATTAAAATGAAAACGAAATTTATTATTCAAAAACCCTTTATTCGGAAATGGAATGGTCCAATTGATGAAGGTTGGGAATTCCATTTAGGCTTATATGGGCTTAGAGGCAAGATATATAACATTGTCTGAATTGGCATGTTTTCTATTCTGTGGGAAGCAATACCACAACGGACAGGCGGCAATCGAAAAACGCTCGTAACAATCGATGAACGCGGATCCAAATTCGCTAGAAATTGTTTTCGATTGCCATTTGATGCCAGTCGGGCGACAAATGGCAATCGAAAACACTGTTTCTAGCAATTTTGGATCCGCGTTCGTCGATAGTATTGACGTTTTCCATTGACATCTATCCGCTGTGCATATATTCACATGGCATACTATTAAGTGTTTGGGCTTACATGAGGATTTGTCACTATACACGTGAATTCTAGATTGCATTTTCTGAATGTTTCTAAAATTGAAAGCATTGCCTTAGTATGCGTACATGTATCTTTCTGTTTTCTGTAATAAAGCATTTTGTTCCTGGGGACACAAAATTCCTTGGACAAATGACAACACTGACAATAAACGTTCATCGTTGGGTTGGTGTCTGTTCTTGTCTTTGGAATTGTCCACCGCGGCTAAACGTCTAGTGGCTGTCTTTAAATCTGGCTGTCTGTGGGTTATGAGCAATTTTCTAAATGGTTTAACACAGCTAGCTGATTTGATTGTTTTTTCTGTGATGACTCATTGTTGTTTTTTTTAGATTGTTTGGCACGTTAAAAATTCCTCCATTGACCATCAGGAGGCGGTGCCAGTTTTCTTTCCCAGCATATACATATAAAATAATGATAACTGCTGATACAATTTGAAAATAACAAAAGGTCCTTCGGTGGCACTCTTCCAATGATACCCCGTCTGTGAAAGGGGAGTGGCATATTGCTGTTGGTGCCGATAACGTCAGCCCTGGTGTGACGCTTTGTGCAAGATATCTCATGAACATGTGTGGGTGTAAGGGAAATTTTCAAGGTCACAACAGAGCTAAAAATTTGAGCGTATGTTGTGTGGAAGGGGGCATCTGTTTTTGTTTTTTTTTTCTTTGTAAACAATACTAGTTTCTTCTGATCCACCGCCAAGCGACAAGTATTTCGTTTAAATATATTTTTATTGAAGCCAGACCACATTTCTTAGCATGATTTTAATGTATAAAGAATATCCCGACTGGGCATAGAGTAACAGTTCTACCTTTTTTCAAAATCATGTTCAGTTAAAGGTATACCACGGCGTGAAATCAGCAAAAAAGAACTATCAGGGGCCTCTGATTAGTACTAGTCATCCCAGGAAGACCCATCTTGACAGGACTAAAAAATGTTGACTTGGACGTTAATAATCAAAAAAAAAAGGAAAATAATTTTCAGATGTTTGCTAATTCTTGAAAGTATTGGTATTAAACAGCTTATTTGTCAGGAACAGGGTGGCCACACAATTTTAGAAAAAAAATACCTGATTTTTCCCTGACCTATTTTAGATTTTCCCTGATTCCTATTTTAGGTTTTCCCTGATCGAAATTCCCATTTGCATAGCAACATGCCTTCATTACACAGTCATATGAGCCGCGACATGACATTTCCAACAATGTGGTATGTGCGACCAGCAAAGCCCGAGATCAGCATGCGAATACGCGAAGTCTGATCAGAGCCTTTCGACAAAAACACAATCAGATAGGGATAGTTGGTTTCACTTTTGGTTAAAAAAAATGAATTTTTCGAAATCACTTTATTCTTGTATAGATTGTTTCTTGGATGTATCAGAGTCATGTCCTTAAAAGGATTTTGGTTGGATTATTACTATTTTAGCTCACCTGAGCGGAAGGCTCATTGGTGAGCTAATAGTATACCAGTGACTCAGTCGTCCGTCAACATTTTCAAACATCTTCTCTGTAACTACTGAGCCAATTAAACTCGCATTTCATATGGAGACTCCTGAGGATGGGGGAACGAAAGTTTGTTCAAATGGTCCTGGTCACATGACCAAGATGGCCGCCACGCCCATATATGGTAAAACCCTTCAAAAATCTTCTTATCCAGAACCAGAAGGCCAATGACCTTGGGACTGGGTATGTAGCATTGGGGTTGTAGAGCCTACCAAGCTTGTTCAAATGATGATACTAGGTTGACCTTGACCTACATAACGTCAAGGTTAAATTTGCTTATTTATGAATTTAAATGGGAAAATTTCTGAAAAGGTGATTTTTTTTTAAAACTGTGGAAGCTTTAGTCATTATTCTCACTTGATATGTTTAACCTAATGAAACAATGCCTATAAATAAGTTCCAAAGGCCAAGGTTGATCTTTCAGCTTAGGTCGCTCATATTGGAGTCCCATCAATATATTACAACATAGTTTTCTCACAAACCATTGGCCCAATTGTACTAGAATTTTATGTGAAGATTCCATATAAGTTAGCCAAAATTTATGCAAAATATTTTGGTCACATGACCAAGATGACCGCCACGCTGATATAGGATAAAAAAAATAAAAATCCTCGTCTCCAGAACCAGAAGGCGGATGAACTTGGGCCTTGGTATGTAGCATTGGGGATGTAGAGCCTACCAAGTTTGTTCAGATAAAGAACCTAAGTTGACCTTGACCTACTTAACGTCAAGGTCAAGTTTGCTTCCTAATGCATTTAAATGTTGTTGTTTTTTGAAAAGTTCATTTTTTGAAAACTGTTGGGGCCAAGTCATTATGCTCACTTGATATGTTAAACCAAATGAGACAATGGCTATAAATAAGTTTCAAAGGTCAAGGTTGACCTTTAACTTTTCGGCCAAGGTCGCTCATATTGGAGTCCCATCAACACATTAAAACCTAGTTTCCTCTGAAACCACAAGCCATTTGAACTTAAATTTCACATGAAGACTTTTTATGATAGGTTAGCCAAAATTTATACCAATTGTACTGGTCATATGACCAAGATGGCCACCACGCCTATATATGGTTAAAACCCTTTAAATATCTTCTTCTCTGGAACCAAAAGGCCAATTGCCTTGGGACTTGGTATGTAGCATTGGAGATGGGAGCCCCACCAGATTTGCACAAATGATGAATCTAGATTGACATTGACCTACTTTATGGCAAGGTCAAATTTGATTCCTAATGCATTTATATGGGAAAAATCTTGAAATGTTCATTTTTCTATAACTGTTTAGGCTGAAATCATAATACTCGCAAGACATGCTTAACCTAATGGGACAAGGGTTTTATATAAGTACCAAATGTCAAGCTGACCTGTGACCTTTTATCCAAGGCCTCTCATTTGGACTGTCACATACCTATCTAAACATCCTTTCCTCAGAAATCTCTGGGCTGTTTGATGGAGTATTCATAGATTGTTTTAGGTCACTTGACCAAAATGGCCACAACCCCCATAAAACAAAATATGTTTCATTATAAGCTGAAGTTGATCTTGACCTATTTTAACATTATCAAGGAGATCAGGTGAGCGCTTCAGGACCGTCAGGTCCTCTAGTTTATATATGGCACTTTTATCATGATAAGGGTCAAAGGGTTACGGACACTATCATTTAAAAGTATAACATCTTAAAAACTTTAATCGAATGGCGTAACAATATATTTTTGCAACCTAACTAATAAATCACTCTCAGTTCCTTTAGATTTCACACAAGTTTAAACAAATGTATATTTTAGAAGTTCACTAAAACTTAAAATCTATCGTTTTTATTTCTAATCATGGTGTATTTTGTAAATTAGATTCTTATTCAGGGTACACAAGCTTTGAGAGTCGTTTTGATTGCCGACTATACTTTCATTATTTGTAAAATAAGAATTTTTGAGCCATTGAACTGACTGCTTCTATAAAATATGATTTTCTTTTGTACCCAAAGGGGGCTACGGACGCTGCATAATATGTTATGGCATAACTTACATTTATCCATTCTTTGTTCAATATTTGAACATACTTTTTGGTAAATATGTGTGCCTTATGTTCACACCGTGTTATTTAAAGAATAAAAATAATGAGTCCTTTTTATATTTTGAATTTTCATCTCACTTTTACAGCAGAGAGTAGTGTATTAAAATGAATATATTTTCTCTTTCTCTGGAAAAGAGTTCAAACTGAAGTGCTAAAAATTATTTTCTATTTAAATCATCCTAATGATGTTGTCTATAATATTAAATGACTTTAACAAGTAAAATAATCTATTAATGTTCATAGCAGAACTATGGATACTACTTACTTGTTACGGAAGTGAATCACTCAAGACTCTCTGAAATATTGTTCGGAAGGCTGTACACAGTGAAACTCAAACTAGCAGTACTAAAATAACACATGGAATAAACAGGGAACTCTTGAAAGAAACTAAAATGATTTCATTTCAGGCAATAGATACAATCAGTTTATGTGTTAGTGTACATTTTCTGCCCTATAGATGTTAAAATACTATATTAATGCCAAGTGGGTATATTGTTTTTAACTCCCATATAAACTGATTATAACAATATGCCTGTCAAAGTCCAGCTTGTAAACATTTTATCATAGCTGGTTCAGAAAATTAGAAGTGAAATGTCTTATGTACGTATAACCTTGAACTGTAAACAATTGAACATTTATAAACTGGTGAAACAAGAACAAAAGACTTCCTAACACAAGTCTTAAACATGTACATCCGTGACTATAAGATTAAATCAACGCTTCTCGTTCATGGATCTTTGGGCTGAATCTAACATAAGTCCAGAAAAAGTTACACATACTTAATTCTCAAACTCATATTATACTAGTCCGTTTGTGCTGATTGACTCTTGAATTTTTTTAGGGGTGCACTTCCTGACAATGACATCCTTGTTTGCCGCCATGTACTTTTGGGTCACTTGGCCAAATGTAGTAGGACTTCCCATTTCTCTGCTTTCTTGACATGTATTTCAACTCTACCTCATCGACATCAAGCTGTAGTATCAAGCTGTAGTATCTGAAAGCAAATTACAGAAATAATGATCAGAATGTAACTTGATGATGTTCTGCTTTATCATGTTATTGTACAGATACTTGATAATTGAGAAGAGAACTCACCTGGACCATAAACTGCTAAACCTTTCCTTTATCTGAATGAAGTTCCACAAGAACATAATCATCCTCGTACAGGTCTTGTTCAATACAAAAACTATTTGCAAGGTTAACTCTTTGAATTCTGGGTAATATTGGTTTTTGTCTTCTGGTTATTTTTTCCATTTTTTTTATTTTCAAAAAAATCTTTCATTGAGTTTCGAACAGTTTGGACCCAGGCCAGGCATGCCTTTTTATCAGACCTGATCTAGGACCAAACTTTTTGCAAATGTCATTAAAAATAAGTCATCACTTACACTAGCAGGCAATGAGTTAAAAGCATTTTTGATTTAATAGCCATAAACATTTACTCAACAAAAAAGTGAAGGAAATCTCAGTAAACCATGCAACACAAGAACACTAAAGCAAACAATTATTCAATTTTATTTATTTGTTTAGATACATGTCATCAGTTGGGAAAAATGTTTACTTTAGTTTGCTAGCACCAATACTTTTGTTGTGGCACAGTGTCAAGTTATCCAGGGGTCAAAGTCATTTTTCACAAAAACGTCTACAGAGTATTTCCTCATAAACACATGAATAACATGTAAGTTTTCAAAACTTGAAATGCACTTCCTTTGAATGTCACATGAAATTAACTTAATAGTCTTAAACATCACATTTTGAAGATGAGAATGCCTTCAACAGTAACGAGTGTGTCCCCAGTCAGTGGCAAATTAGGACTAGCACCGGTTTCGTACACTCTGAATACTGGTGGTTTGATGCCAAGGGATAAGCATCAATATCTCATGCAACACTGCATCGAGAGGCTGGAGGTTTCTTGATGCCATTATTATGCGTTGGACCCTCTGTCAAAAATGTCATAGTCATGTTGATATTATAGACCTGTCTGATGAGCGAACTGACCGGTCAATGCACACAGCATTGTTTTTGCTCATTCTAGTGAGGTGTTTTCTGGCATTGTCATCCTAGGCCTGGTACTGTCACTGGTTTTCGCACAAAAAACAGGACAACAGACCTCAACACCTCATAGTGTCTCTCTATAACCACCAAATCTGTCGTCCTAGGTTTTGAACATCTCCATCTTCCGAGTGACCCGTTAATGTATGAAAACCTATGTTTGCTCCGTAAATTGAATTTTTGGGAAAATTGAAATGAAGACCAGTCATCTTTGACATGGGTTTACTAAGCTGCTATGGGTGCTACAGACCCAGATTAAGCGTCAGTATAAAGAAAAATGGTCACATTAAACTATTGTGGAATTCAAAAGTCTTTAAATGTTTTAGATCTTTTTGTCATAGCCCCTCATACATAATTTCCTTAACTTTTTTTGTTGAGTATATATTAATAGATATTTTTCACAGCCTAGGTTTTGACTGTTGTTTGACTTGTTCTTACCAGATACTTTTTTGAAATGTGGCTTTTGTGTTAGATCAAAGTTATATATATAATATATGTTTATAATTTCGTAATTATAGTTTTGAAGATATCAATGGATAGTGTGTAAAATAACATATCTTTACTTCAATTTAAATTACATACAAACAAAGCATACCTGCATGCAGCAGTGCTACTAGCTCTACACGTAGGGTACAGATACAAGGTAAGAACTACAAGAAGCAGGGTTAGTGCTACTAGAAACAGTGTTAGCTCATCTTGGTGTCTGGTTAATGTGGCCAGAAGCTAGATAATATGATGTAAGGATTTAAGTTTGGGCATTAGGTATAAACTGATTGCATATAAATTCAACAAACTATAGGAGTTTAATGATTGAAAAACCATAACTACTGTAATCTTGCTAAGACTTAAGTCACTCGTAAATGATGTTTCACTCATTATTTACTTTGAACAGCATCAAATACTGCATAATAATGTTCAAACATGTAGACGTAATGGAAACATATATTGACCTTTGATCATGTTTACTTATATTTGGTTGTCCAAAGACTTAGTTTCATTACAATAAGTTATTCTACAGTTATGGGAGGGAATAAAAACGCTCTAATAATTGATCATTATTATAAGATACATATGTAGCACATAAAGGATACATAAAAGAACTGTGTTGAGCACTGTTTTTTTTCATATATTGCGTTACCATTTTGTCTGTTCTGTTGTTCCACTTTGAATGAGTTGATTAAGAATTGAACAGAGAAATATAACATTTTAGGAAAGCCAAGGTAAGTAAGGGTGCAAAGATCAGGAGTCGATACAATCAAGTAACACACCCAACCCAGGAAAGTTACACACTCACAGTTGTATTTCAAAAGTAGATCTTAGCATTTAATTTCCATGTATTTATCAATTATATGGATAGAAAATAAAAGTAGCAGGTAAGTCAGTTGCAAAAGGATACAAGATCCTTGAACTTTCAATCTTGTACGGTCCCAGCCACTGACAAATTTTTGGTTCACACAAGTCCATCTTGTTCACAGCCATGACAGTAGCATGTTTAATTTCTATGCTCAACCTCTCTAACAGTTTGGGTATTTCTTATTTCATTAATCTTTCTTGTACCTTTCAAAGTCGATGCTTCTGGTAAATTTGCTTTGTTTACAGTTTGTAAATCTACATAGATGAATTCTCTGATTGAAATGAAATTTTCCTGTCCTGTAACTTTCTCTTGCTCAGTTGTGATTTCCAGATTGTCTTTACAGTGTTTGAAAACAGCTTCTGAAGTGCCTATTACCTTTTTACCTAACATAGCTCTGTAGCAAGAGCATTTTACTATGGCCCCAAGGCCATCACATACATTTTTGCCATGGCTGGTTTCAAAGTAGTTTCTTATCAATCTTGCAGAGCTTTGCTAATTTCATAAAAAGGTGTTCTTACCCACATCAGTCTGTCCATTGGTGAATCTTCTCAACTTTGACTTTTTTCCACAATCTGTAGTGCCTTTTTTTAAAATCTAGATACTAACTTACTGTCATGTTTTAGATCATCAGATATACCTATGAAATGTTTGTAAGTGACAGTTTTAGCTTCAGTTTTCTTTTTGTAGCAGAACATCATTGGATATATTCTAACTAGGTTTTGATCAAAGAAAGCATCTTGTGGTTCATTTTGAAACCCACACTTGTAATTCTCAGAAAAATCCATAACAGACATAACCTCTCTGTCTTTGAGAGTTTTTTAAGCACAGCGTCATTTGGTCATGTTGCCAGTTTGCTCGAAATATATGTGATGAGTATGCGTCATTACATTTACATAGTCATTAAGAAATTCTTCAAAGCTTGTTTCCTTTTGATTACAGGACATTATTTGTTTTCTTTCCCATCTTTTTTATCAGGTTCCTATTTGAACCAACTTATATTCAGCTTCTTCTGTTTACAATGCTTGACAATGCCTCCATAGTAACTCTGAATTATCTTCATTCCACAACTTGTGGGAGCTCAGTGGTAGAGTGCTTGACTCGAGACCAAAGGACCCCGGGTTTGAGCCTTACTGGCGTCACTGCTTTGTGGTCCTTGAGCAAGACACATTTATCCTAGCTTAGTACTGGTTCAACCCAGGAAGACCCGTCCCTATATAAATGAAAGATTGTTGATGGGACGTAACGAATCAAATCAAACAAACAAAAGCTCCTTTCTAGGCAATTAGATTTAGGGTTTGGACATAGTGTTATTTTACTTAGCTCTCTCTTGTCAAATATTATGCTTTAGTAAAATGTTGCAGTGCTTCAGATTTTAAGGCTGCATTGCAGCATGTTCTACAAAGGCAGGAGCGCTTGTTGGTTTCTGTAATTCCCTTCACTTCTGGTGGTTTTAATTTGCTGAAACTTGTGAAGCCAATTTTAACATCAGGATTCCTTTCTTTGAACTCTCTAAAAGCATCTTTAATTGTCATAACCATCAAGTGTTTGGCTACAGTTTTCGTTTCACCATTATCTATCACTTTAATACATTCCCTTTTTGCATGGAACCTCTCTGTATATACTAGGATCGGTGTAAAACCCTTTGACATTCTGCTTTACTTCTTCACTGAATGCATCCCTTCTCCCCCTTCTTAGTTTTGGGATCCACCTTCAGCCCCCCCCCCCCCCTTTTCTTATCAGTTTTATATTTTTTCTTACATTGTGTAGTTGTCTTAAATGTTTCTGAAGTCCATATTTTATTGCAACTGAGGATAATGCTGCATGTTTAAGACTTTCATGCACAGTTTGTTGTTGTCTACTTTGGCCCCTTGACTTTGTCTCACTTAAACTTTGTTCCAAATTTCGTAAAACTTTGTCTCTAATTTCCAATTGTTTCTTTTTCTTTATACTTAAGATAGCACCTTAACCTTCCAAGGCAGTAACAACCATCATTTCTCTTTTCTAGCAAAAGTGAATCTTACATCCAGATCATCATCTGACGTTCAAACTTTGATGTTGACATTTACGATTTTATGAAGGACAGCTCTAAGCTTACTAGTGCTTCATACAGAATTGGTACATTTCTATACTGATAGCTTAAAAGATAAAGTAAAAAAGGATGGTTCGCGTGATATATCATACAAGCGTCTTTAGAAAAGTGCATAACACAGACAAGCGACAAGCAAAGGCTCTGATCAGTCTGCGCATATGCGCAGGCTGGTCTGAGCCTTTGCTGGTCGCACAAATCAAATTGTTGAAAATCTCATGCCATGGATCGGTTTATAGCTATGGTTTTCTCTTTAATTGCACGAAGGTAGGCCAGGCATTAAACTCAATGACGACTCTGAACTAGAACTTTCATCGGTGATTTGTTGCCTCGGATGCTTGTCTTTGGCTGGGCCCACCGAGGCTCAATTTTGGGGTTTTATTTTGCTGTGAGTTAGGAGCCCTCATCTTTTTTCAAACATGGTATGTCAATTGGATTTGATTGTTTCGCTGTGGTAATGCATTGCATAAGTTAGGAAGCATTTGCCTCCATGCGATTTAAACAATGTTTGTGTTACATGTATAACAAAAGTAGATTCTGGGCCGATCGGGCCAGTAAAATATACTTAAACGTGCCAGTGGCCTCTAGACAGTTTTCATACAGTTTTCATATTATTTACATGTTCAGCGGGTGTGGCTGTACACCATACTCGTAGATTTTATAAATGTTTGCCTCAATTTAAATTTCAATTTAAATCATTTCGCCATACCCTGGTTTTTAAGAAATTCTTGAATGCATGTTAGCCATTATCTGCAAGACTGCGAAACTCCATGGCGTTTCGCTAGTGTACATATAGTGGCCTGACACTGAATGCTTGCTGCGAATGGACATATTTGGGCATGCGTATGGTTGCTACCCTGGCCAGGCCAATGTTGTTGGGGGGTTTTTTTCGTTTAGAATTTTAAAACATGTTTAGCAAAGCTGAAATTTAGATGCGCCCGTTCAAGGTAGTGAATTGTTTTTCCAGGTGTTACACCTATTGATTTAAGACATTGGAGTAGCTAATTTGAATATTTTCTGAAAAGCATATTTCTACAGATGATTCAAGGTTGTATAACCTTGCAGTTGCATCATCCTTTTACATCCTGCTAAATTGTATAGTTTGTGGTTTGTGTGTTTCAAATGTAATGCGAGAGTTCATATTAGGGCGTACCATGCCTTTCAACAATTTTCAGTCATATCGTGAGGCCCATTTATCAAATTTCAGTGTAACAGTTCCTGGTCAGGCTGCCCTTAAGCGCTTTACCGACACAAATTGTTGTCATATAATGACATACAGTAAAACCTGTCTTAAGCGATCACTCAAAAATAAACAAGACAAAGATCTTAATGACAGATGGTAGCTTAATAAAGGTCGAAAGTATTGCAGAATGGTGCAATATTTTTGACCTGCATTAAGCGATAATTGGTCTTGGAAACCTATTTTTGTCTTCTTTTTGAGTGGCTGCTTAAGACAGGTTTTACTGTAGTCTTTTATTTCACTTCTCGTGGTACATTGTAATCTGCAGAAGCGAGCTGAGGTAACTGCGGTTCGAACCTTACTATGGGTATACATTGGTGGAAGTTTTCAGGATTATTCCTGAATTCAGGATTTTGAGGCTGACTTTCCAAAGAAAGTCAGCCTCAAAATGCTGAATGTAGCAGATTATAATAGCTTCTCTCCTTTATTTTCTGTTTATCTAAATTGAACTTGAAAGTGTTAATGTTTTAAAGGCATACTGCAAGTTTTAAGATTTTAATTTCTTAAAGTTCAGGATTTTTCAAATATTGAACTTTCACCCATGGGCCCTGTAGCATAATCGGTAGCGAGTTCGATTGCTGATGTAAGGTTTTATATAGGCACGGCCCCATACTTTCGTAGAGATTGCTCATGAAATATTTTCCACGGTCATTCTCCTCTCTCCGCTGATTCAAGAAGGGTTGTTGTCAGTAACAAGAGAAAGTATGTGCATGTATTACTGGACCCCTTTGAAAGTCTAGCTTCTCAGGAAAGGCGTGGTTAGGTTAACTGACCGTCTCGACATGACCACAGCTGTTGACTGGGACGTTAAACCATGAACCAAACAAAAATAATTTAAAAAAAAAACACTTCTTTGTTAAACTTTCAATACATCAAAGGGCATTTGTTTTCGGAAAAAGCGTAAACTCTTGAGATAAGAGTAAAATACTTAAGTGTATAAGTTTTATGTGCGGTTATCTATAAAATACATGTTAGATTAAATTTCAAACGATTTATACCTAGTTTTTGGAAGTCACCTTGAAGATAAAAGGACAGGAAAATTTATGATATAACATACATTAGTACAAAAAGTGTGTAGTTATTTCAGTCCATTGACTTGAACGAAGGTTGAGTCATTAATTAACCGAGCAAATAAGATTTTTGTATTTCCCGCAAAGGCGAACATCAAAGTATCAGGCGAGTCTGCTTCAACGCACCGACTCGTCAGAACCTCCACGACTTTTACTTGTAAAAATGGAAATGGATGAATCCTTAGACTAAATATTGTACACCTTACTTCACTGGATTGAGTGCTGAGCATGCACGTGTGTGGGGTGACTAAGAAATTGTGATCAGTACCGTTTTCGTATGGGCTGGACCAATCATATTTTGAGCCTGCTCGTGAGAAATGGGTGCCTATGGTTACGGTAACAGCACAATATCGCAATAAAATAATAATAACAGCTTGCAAATACCCATGGTAGAAAGTTTTCAGGATGATTCCTGAATTCAGGATTTTGAGGCCGACTTTCTTTTGAAAGTCGGCTCAAAATGCTGAATTAGGCAAATTGTAATATCATTTCTGGTTTGGTTCCACATTGACAGTTTAAACTTGAAAATGATGATATTTTGTAAGCATAATGCAAGTTTTTGAATTTGAATTTCAAAAGTTCAGGATTTTGGAAATTTAGAACTTTTCACCCATGAATACCAAGATGGATGTCCGGAACTAAAGCTAGATCTCTAAACTCGTGTGATAGCCGTTCGTGCACGTTTAACTCTTTAAGAGGACTAATCCAAACAGACAAGAAAAGCATATGCAAACAAAATTGTCCAAGGTCTGATCTGGGACTACTTTGTTTGGGCCAGATTTTTTTATTAGTTGATTTACAAACCCTCCTACTGTAATTTTTTGGAAAGAAGAAAAAAACATTAATTTCTAAACTTATTTTTTATATTTTATCCGCCGGCTTTAAATATAATTTGTTTCGTTGAAAAAAATAATATAATTTTTGAGATTCTGTCTGTGTATTTTTTGAGAGTGACACTGTTAAAAGTGATTGTCCTGTCCGGATTTTTAGGAAAACGATGAAATATTTAAAGATTTAATACAGACTGTTGGTTTACCTTACTAGTGTTACTGTTGTTGTTTTTTCAGGAGATATTAAATTTAAAAAAAGCTCTTAAAATGACCAGACAACTGGCCATTTTCAGATTTTTTTTGTTTTGTTTTTTCGTCCCCCGCCACTAAGTCTGAAAAAAAAATTCACGTAAATCAACTAATAAAAAAATCTGGCTTTGCTGTCTTCAGAAATGTATTTTGGCTTGCACATGAGATTTTGGCACTGATCGTATTTGTGCAAAAAGACTCCTTTAAACAACCATACTGACGTCTCCAGTGCAGCTAGAGTTCATAAATTTCGTCTGTGTCTTTATCTACATCCATACTGTGTGTATACGAGCAGCACATGCTTTGGCGAGTCTGTACACTTGCGCAGGCTCACCTGAGCCTTCGATCGTTGCTCGACAATTTGATGGGTACCAAAATCTCATGTAACTAGTGTTAGTCCAGATCACCATTTTGAAGATCCAATTTTTTTAAAAGTCAGCAGTTTTGGTTTTATTTGTGTTGATGCTTTACGTCCCAGTCAACAATGTGTCAGTTATTTTGAGACGACTGCCTGTCCAACTGGATTGAACCAGTACGAGGCAGAGTACCCAGCAGGCACATGACGTCAAAAACAACGTCATATCGACGTCGCTGCGGCGTTGATATGATGCTTTTTAAGGCTGTGTGCCTACTGGGTATATATAGAATCTTGGTCATGGACACAACGCAGTGCAGTTAAAAAGTATATAAAAATATGGGGTTCAGTAGTATGACTCTTTTCATATGGTATGGCTGTTTTATTCATGTTCAGGTATAACGGTAACATGATCTAGTGAGAGACAAGATTGGGTAATCATACCGTTACGTTTTGTCCCCCACTAATTTACATTCACAAAAAACAACCAACGCTACGTTGCGCGACCTTATATCAATAACGATATGCTTGAATGGCTTATGCATGCTAGGGTTTATCGGTCCTTGTTTTGTTTAAAAATCGTTGAAACGGTCCCAGATATAACGTTCCCTTGCAACACCACCTCCGATAGCTTATAAATACAACAAGAACAAAAATCTTATTTTTTGGTATAAGCCGCTGGAACTACCGACCGACTTCACCTTATATTTTCCGTAAACTTTTCCATTTCTTTCATAAGAAACTTTTCTTGATGTTTATTAAAACATCTAAATGCATACATAGTTATCTACCACATAACAGCCCCTTGGACAGAACACTCTTCAGACTTTTGAACTACGATAAGAAGGATGCATGCATTACTATATACAGGAAACCAATACCTTAATGCCTATAGCCCTCTTATCGCATACTACATGTATATACATGCAGATTAAATAAAACACGTCTGTCTAGTCAGTCGTTCCACAGCTGAATGATTATTTCAAATCTTAAACTCAACTTTCTCGTGGTTTCTTAACACGGCTACTTACCTATCGGAGCATAGCAAAACAAGGGAAAACAATTTTCGACTAATTCATTGCATTCAAACATCGAAAATTTCATTTCCCTTGCAACACCACCTCCGATAGCTTATAAATACAACAAGAACAAAAATCTAATTTTTTGGTATAAGCCGCTGGAACTACCGACCGACTGAAGCTAAAAGAACGGGCTGAAATGTTGCAATACTGTTATTAAGCTCAAAATGACTGAGAAACTTTTAACCTTTCGTCTACGGAGCCTTTATATAACCGTCCATGGCTGATCTATACCTTGCCGCTTGAAAAATCTGTCATGAATGCATCAGTCACAACCAGATCTCAATGAGTGCAAACAGTACTGATTCAAATCAGTGTTGTGGTTACAAGATCTAATATTTCATTTTACTATATTACATTTTTTTTTCTTTGCTTACTCTATTACCAGTTTTGGTTACACTCAGATCAGAAATAATTTAAATATCTGAATCGTTGGCAATATTTGCCCATAGGAAATATCACTCCAGTTTCAAAAACGGAAAATTATTGTACTATTTCTTGCTATTAGAATCCATGTACCGTCTCTGTATTTGTCTGTCTTACTAGACAATATGATAAACAGACTCATGTATGTATACACTGTTAAACGCCACCTCGCTGCATTTCAATTTTTACAGTTCGATCCGAATAGGCTATCACCCTTAATACTGTAATATGCGTTTGTTATGGGACTCTGAATTCAGTATTTGCAGACTGAATGAGATATACTAATATATAAAGCCATATGACACACCGAAGTGGCAAACACATCCTTACTTCAAGTCAATAACTTCTTCAACGGTTAAATCCTCGTTTATAGGATGGATTCGTTCTATCAGCTCTTTCTTTATGAGTAACTCAGATAGCAGGGAGACCCTTGTCCGCCGTGACGCCAAGTAGCTTCTCTATTTTAATTGCAAGGCTCTGAAAAAAATAAACGCATTATCACCCTAAATAGCCCCTGTACCGTTTCCAGTTCACCTCACTCTATCAAATGCACGCAAACGCTAAGCAGACTAATGACGTCAAAAACAAACGTTATATCGACGTTGATTACCTCTCAGACCAACGTCGCCGAAGGTATACAAATATGAATATTGAATAACACAATCGCTTCAAAGAGCAGATTCAGATAAGAATTCACTTCAGAGGAATTACAATCCTGGTCTTCTCTTTGTAAGCTACCTTAACGTGCCATAGAAATTGTCAGTCAGTCATTTTAATAATCAGTGTGTATTTTCCAAAACAGTAGGCTATTTTAAAACATATGCACCGATGCACACAAGACATATTCGCCGATACCAGCAAATAGAAAGGCATACGCTATAAACCCTTCACAAAGCGAGACAACTCTAACACATTGTCTTAAAAAATTGAAAAGTATAACATGTTAATTTTTAAACCATATGCACTGGTACCCGCACACACGACATACTCGCCTATACCAGCAAATAGAAAGGCATACGCCATAAACCCTTCACAAAGCGAGACAACTCTTACACATTGTCTTAAAAAATTAAAAAAGTATAACATATAACGTGTTAATTTTTAAACCATATGCACTGGTACCCGCACACACGACATATTCGCCTATACCAGAAAATAGAAAGGCATACGCCATAAACCCTTCACAAAGCGAGACAACTCCTACACATTGTCTTAAAAAATTGAAAAGTATAACAACATATATGTTAATTTTTAAACCATATGCACTGGTACCTGCACACACTGAGACATATTCGCCTATATCAGCAAATAGAAAGGCATATGCCATAAACCCTTCACAAAGCGAGACAGCTCCTACACATTGTCTTTAAAAAATCAAAAGTATAACAACATATAACATGTTAATGTTTTAGCCATATGCACTGATACCCGCATACATGACCTATTCGCCGATACCAGCAAATAGAAAGGCATACGCCATAACCGCTTATCTAAGCGAGACAACTCCTACACGATGTCTTTAATATACATCACCTATTCATATCACATATATATTGCTTTAGCATACATGACCTATTCGCCGATACCAGCAAATAGAAAGGCATACGCCATAACCGCTTATCTAAGCGAGACAACTTCTACACGATGTCTTTAATATTTACAAGTATAACAAATATGCTGAATGTTAATGCGCCGATACACGCACATACTACATAATTGCCGATACCAGCAAATAGAAAGGCATACACCATAGCCGCTTAACGAAGCGAGACAACTTCTAAACGATGGCTTCAAAAATATAAAAGTATAACAAATGTGTTAAATGCTTAATTTATAGAATGAGCCGATACCCGCCCATACAACCTATTCGCCAAAAACAGCCAATAGCAATTTTTAAGGCATACCCCATAACCGCTTACCACGCATTGTCTTCAACATTTTACAAGTATAACCCGTATTAGATGTTAAATTTGCATTACGAAACATATTAACCCCATTTAAGTATGGTATGAAAACCTGCTTCTCTTTAGGCAAATACATCAAATATTCTATGAAAGAATGCATGTTTCCTTCTTTATGCCAAAGGTTGACAAATAATAAAACGCATTAAGCCTTGCACCTCTCCGCTTTTCTTAACATTCTAGTGACCAAAAAAAAAATAGGTGAGACAAACAGTACAAAACATTCTAGTCCTACATCAAAACGTAAATGCGTTCGCTACATTTTATTTTTATTATTATTATTATTATTATTATTATTATTATTATTATTATTAAAATGCCAATTAAGTATCATGTTCTGATACAAAATATTCAATTTCTAAAACTCCCCGCTTACTCAAGCCTAACATATCACAAGATAACCCTCAGTCATATCTTTCTGTGACGTATGATAAATAATCTACTCTATCCAAAATATCCACGGCAGCCAAACGATTTTTAAATAAATGGCATGCCTGACGAAAATCTGAAAAAACTGCATGGCTAAATCTTGCAATTCTGGATAAATATATCCTTTATGTACTATGCCAATTTCTGTGAAGCATTTGCACTATGCTTGCTCAAAATATGATTTAGTGACTGTAAAACTCTAATATACATCACACAACCACTTCAATCAGAAAACTTTAAGCTTTTTTAGCACAGGAGCCATACGGCGTCTCGTTTAACGTACAAACACACCAATATGTCTATTGAATATGAAGACTAAGTACATTTGAGGAAACGTCTTTTCCCAGAAGGATACAGTTTAAGGCTCTCTTGGGAAACCATAATGAAGAACATTCATGGGCTCGCCTTATTTATGTCAATACCTTGTCATAATTTGCGAAACAGATCCTATAACTATACTCATATAATATTTTGACGCCACAAAGCTGGCATCTTTCGTAACAGGGATCCACCCAGTACTGGCGTATATCTCGCAATGAAGACTTTCCCTTATCAATCCGTCTTGAGGTATGCTAAAAGAAAACCCCACAGAGTTCAAAACGGTCCCAAGCGACTCCAAATATGTACTGGCCCCAATAAACATTTTCAAACTAGCTCTTGGTATAAAACCTTTATCAAGCAACCTCTTTTGCCATTATTTTTAACTGAAGCATTTAATGAAATTACAACAAAACATTTTCACATTTTTAAATCAGACCTTTTCCAAAATATCATAAACTGCTTCATGTACAAATGAACCTTCTTTTAAAATCAGACATAATTTTATGGTATTGAATTTCACCCAACTTGGATTGTCTTGAACCTGCCAAAATCAATATGATAATTGGCCCCGTTCAGATTTTAATTATTTATTCATTTTTTCAAAATGAAAAATGCAATACTCATCTTAAAATTCCATGGGCTTGGAATCTTCCATAGAGAAGGTCTCATTTCTCTGGTAGTTCGTTCTTGGTGAAAGGACAGCTTCTTCCGATGCTGGTCGCCTCTCTACTAGCAATACCAGGTCCGACGATACCTCGTTGTACCACTGTTGTGTCTGAATAAGCTCAAAAGGAACCAAAGCTGGTGCACCGATGTGTGTGTGTATCTCTGTTCAAGAAATGTTCCTGGGGCCTGACCTGCCCCACCCCACATAAGTTGATTAACAGAATCAGAATAACCAATACTTTGGCCTATGGCTTTTGAACTTCTGCTGGATCAAACAACAGTTCCCTCAAATTTCCACCGATGTCAATTCTGTACATGTCCGTTATTCACTGTCCGTAGTGTACTATCTAACGACATAGTTCTTCTCGATAAAACACGTCTGTCTAGTCAGTCGTTCCACAGCTGAATGATTATTTCAAATCTTAAACTCAACTTTCTCGTGGTTTCTTAACACGGCTACTTACCTATCGGAGCATAGCAAAACAAGGGAAAACAATTTTCGACTAATTCATTGCATTCAAACATCGAAAATTTCATTTTTCTTAACCCTTTTCATTATGGATACATCCTAACAGGCACATGACGTCGATGCGTCGTATTGACGTTGTTTTAAGGTTGTGTGCCTGTAGGGATGCCAGTAAGTACTTTGGCAAACAGTGATGACCCAGGTGAATTGCTGCATTTAAACAAATGCTAATAATTTAGAAAGTGCTACCTCGGACCCCTTAATTACAAACTGGTCAATTTCATACTTATTTTTTCATCAAGCATGGGAAAATCCATCAGAATGAAAATGATGAAATTTAATATCTACTACAGTTTTTAAGCTGAAGTTTTGTGCAATGTAGTCAGGAAATGTGGCTATACAGAAATGAAGCAAGATCAGTCAATATCAGCATGCACGCAGTTTGAAAAAAAAAAACAACACTGTGTTTGTTTTCTTATCTTTCGATTATATGGGTTCAAGATTTCTTTAGATAAAAAAAATGAGCCGTGGCATGAGATTTCCAACAATGTGGTATGTGCGACCAGCAAAGTCTCAGATCAGCCTGCGCATACGCGCAGGCTGATCAGAGCCTTTGCTAGTCATTTGAAGATTATATGAGTGTTAAGCTACTGACTGAACATCAGTTAAAGGTTCTAAGCTTAAAAGAATGCTGCACAGGCACGTCTGAGTCTATACTTGTCAAAATGCCACATTGTTGGAAATCACATGCCGGGGCTATAATGTTGAAATTGTTTGCACCTCCAAGAAGATCCATGAGTAGGGATTGGTCAAGCACAATGTTAGCTAACTTTTCAATCTAGTTATTTTTTTTTTATTTTAGAATCATTTGGTGAGATGGTCATTGGAAGCGTCAAGATGGTTATTGAAAGCGTCAATATGGTCATTGGAAGGGTCAATTATTATATGATCATTGGAAGCTTCAAGATGGTCATTAGAAACGTTAAGATGGTCATTCATTGGAAGTACCCTGATGGTCATTGGAAACGTTAAGATGGTCAATGGAAGCAAAAATTGTTATTGGAAGCGTTGAGCGACAAGATGGTCATTGAAAGCGACAAGATGGTCATTAGAAGCGACAAGATGGTCAATGGAAGCGACAATATCGTCATTGGAAGCGGTAATATTGTCATTGGAAGCGCCAAGATGGTCATTAGAATCGTCAATATGGTCATTCATTGGAAGCATCAAGATGGTCATTCATTGATAGTATCCAGGAGATCATTGGGAGCGTTAAAATGGTCATTGGAAGCAACATGATGGTCAATGGAAGCGACAAGATGGTCAATGAAAGCGACAAGATGGTCAATGGAAGCTACTAGATGGTCAATGGAAGCTACTAGATGGTCAATGGAAGCTACTAGATGGTCATTGGAAGCTACTAGATGGTCATTGGAAGCTACAAGGTGGTCATTGGAAGCGACAAGATGGTCAATGGAAGCGACAAGATGGTCAATGGAAGCTACTAGATGGTCAATGGAAGCTACTAGATGGTCATTGGAAGCTACAATATTGTCATTGGAAGCTACAAGGTGGTCATTGGAAGCGACAAGATGGTCATTGGAAGCTACAAGATGGTCAATGAAAGCGGCAAGATGGTCAATGGAAGCTACAATTTGGTCAATGGAAGCGATAAGATGGTCTTTGTAAGCTACAAGATGGTCAATGGAAGCTACAAGATAGTCACTGGAAGCTACAAGATGGTCAATGGAAGCGACAAGATGGTCAATGGAAGCTACAAGATGGTCAATGGAAGCTACAAGATGGTCAATGGAAGCTACAAGATGGTCAATGGAAGCTACAAGATGGTCAATGGAAGCTACAAGATGGTCAATGGAAGCTACAAGATGGTCAATGGAAGCTACAAGATGTCAATGGAAGCTACAAGATGTCAATGGAAGCTACAAGATGGTCAATGGAAGCTACAAGATGGTCAATGGAAGCTACAAGATGGTCAATGGAAGCTACAAGATGGTCAATGGAAGCTACAAGATGTCAATGGAAGCTACAAGATGGTCAATGGAAGCTACTTGATGGTCATTGGAAGCTACAATATGGTCATTGGAAGTTACACATGGAAAAAAATACATATGCAATATATACGAGTATATCGTTTTCTTACAGGCCCCAAGATAGTAAAAACCTTTCATGCTCCACTCAATTGAGCACGAAATTTATCCTGGTCATAAATGTTAAAATGCCAACAACTGTTGACATTTTAACATTTATAAGCAGGATAAATACAACACCTGAGTGTTTTGGGGGAGAACAACCTTTTGAAATTTAATGCATAGTTTAGTTAAGCATAGAAAACATTTATAACCTCGAGACCAGAATACACGATTACGATGATTCATGACTTCCAAATTTTGCAATTATAATTTTCTTACGGTCAGGCCTTTTTTCCAGGTTCAAGTATAAAAATAACATGGTCTACTACTTTTAAAGACAAAATTAGGTAATCAAAGCGTTAACTTTTGTCCTTGATTGTTTCGAACAGACAAAAACCTGTTTGCACTCATAACCTTACAAGTAATGCTACAATGCACGACCAACCATATACAATCCAATTAAGCTTTAATCTCTCATTTGCCATTGTGATACAGAGGGGAATCCATTCTGCATAAATGGGTAAATATACCATTTTCTGAGAAAAATATGCTTAAAAATAAAGATGGCAGTCTAATAGGAGCGACATTGACTGAAAAATCCAAGGTCAGCCTTGACGCTTGGTTCTAAAAGTCGTTGGCTTTGGGTTTCAAAAATAATCAAAAAATCAATGTTTTAGGTTTATCCTCTGAGTCGTTTAAATACGTGGGGAAAGCAAATTTGTTCTTGTTATAAAGTATGTCAAATTCAACCTAGAATCATTATTTAAACAAACTTGGAAGGGCCCATATCCACAAATGTACATACCAAGGCCCAAGGTCAGTTGGCCGTTTGGTATCATGGAAGTTTTTATGACGGGGACTTTACCCTATACGGTTATGGTGGTCATTTTGGTCATGTGACGAAGACCAACAATATTTGACCATTTAACTGCATTAGGAATCAAAATTGACCTTACTGTAAAGTAGGTTAAGGTCAACCAAGGATCATCATTGTAACAATCTTGGTAGGACCTACATCACCAGTGCTACTGTTACATCGGTTTAGATAAACACATATTTGAGCGTAAAGCTGTAAAGATTTGTTTGAACATATGTTTTTTGGTGCTCAAAAGAACGGTTCTTTTGAGTACCCACAAAATATGTTTTGGTTGAGAAATTAGAAAAATAATTTTTGGTACGCTCTCTTAACTGAAGGCCTGCTGAGTCCTAAAGTATTTGAGGGGATTTTTTAAAAGACTCAACCTATACTGAACAAACGAAACGTTACGTGTAAATTTGATGCTCTTTTTCTCTGGAGTAAAATTTTAACCCATTTATGCCGAATGTATTTTTCCACCCTTATCAATTGGACGAGTCCATTTCCAATTTTAGGGTCGTTGGGTGATATTTATCATTTTTACATGTATTAAAGACATATGCGGCTATTTTCAATGCGCACCTTTCCCGCGTCTGCAAACGGGGAAAGTTGTCTGGGTCCTGTCTCTTGACCCTTAACGGATTCGGATCAACACAGCTTCCGATATTCTTATGTCAAATCGGTGTTCCGACATTTTCTTCACAAAATAACTAATAAAAGTGTGTTCGAAATATCTATTGACATCTTTTCAGAACTGATCGTCTCAGCACTAAAGACAGATAAATGTAGCTCAGTCGAAATCAAACGACGTACACAATAACCCTGGTTACGAATACGATAGTGGCCGAGTCTATACTATTTGTATGGTTATTTAGAGCGGCGCACGACCTGACCTCGTGGCCTAGTGGTTAGCGTGTCTGGCTACAAAGCCAGAGGACCAGGATCGATTCCCGGATGCGCACATATTTTCAATGTGTTTTTTCTTTCTTTTTTAACATTCTAATGCTAAATTACTTCATATACTAGTAAAATGGCATCATCAAAACGAACGAAAAGGTCATCCCCGAACTTTTTATATTGAATTACGCATGAAACCTATGGGGGTGAGGTTAAATTTGGCCCTCTAGAAAGAGAATTAGTTCGGTGACCCCAGATTTTTATTCTTTTTTCTGAAAGGTATTATAATAGTCCATGAATTAAACATAAATTTTCAAGATTTTCAATATCAGATTTTTTAGTACATGATTTATTCGAAAAACAAATTCCATTTTTTGACGAATTGTCAAAATATATCATGCAGTATCTTGTCATAGCATGGGATAACAAGCAAACATGCACATTTTCTTAAAAGTTTGAGGTCATGGGCAGTAATTTAAGTTAAAAGAAAGAAGCTGGCTGAAGATTACAACCGTTTTAGCTCGATAATTAGGACTAGTGTTATTATTTTATATTTCTAGAAAATTGGTAAAATGCTGTAAACTTCAATATGAGATTCTGAAAAAATAAGCACGGTGACATATCCTTTTTATTTCATAAATGGATAGCCCATGCATAAAACAAACTGTATGCAAAGTATTGAAAATATTTCAATATGGGAAGTATTTAGTAGCATATGTCCTTAAAATTTCAAAAGAAACTTCTGTTTGCAAACAGTGGAGAACCTGACCAGACGCCGCGTTTTGCGGCGTCTGATCTGGTTTTGCACTGTTTGCCGATGTCCCACAAAAAGGACGCTAGGCTTATACGGATTAAAATGCAATTATCTTTTGAGGCTCGATCCTGACATGCATTCAGGCATCGAAAATCGATAGCACAGTTAAACGCTACTAAATGAAGTCTGCAGATAAGTTAAAACTCGGGAAGGGGAGCGCAGAGGCTCAGTGGTAGAGTGCTTGACTCGAGACCGAGGGGCCGCGGGTTCGAGCCTCACCGGCGTCACTATGTTGCGTCCTTGAGCAAGAACATTAATCCTAGCTTAGTACTGGTTCAACCCAGAAAGACCCGTCCCTTTATAATTGAAAGATTGTTGATGGGACGTAAAGAATCAAATAAAAAAAACCGGGAGGGGTCAAAATTTGAAAACGCCATTTCGAGATGCCCTTTATTGGCCATAGCTTTGCTGAAATGATTAACCAAAATGCACGAATCATTTTCAGGACATTTATCTGACACTGATTGTCACTAAAACGATAAAATCATTGCGTCATTGCGTTGTGTCCTTGAGCAAGACACATTAATCATTGCTTAGTACTGGTTCCACTGGTTCTCTCAAGATTGTGTAATGTTGTAGTTTAGCTCATTTAAGACAATTCTTTCTTGGAATGCATTGAAAATCCCATATACCAAATAAAAATGATTTTCTATAGGCAATGGTTGTTTAAATAGCAAAGTTAGGCGAAAACCAAGTAAACGTTTAAAACGGACCACCATCGACGCGCTAGCGAAACGCCATTTGAATGGCGGGTCTAGATGATTGCCCGACACTGTATGCTGACCGGGAAATTGTCAGGTCCTGACCCATGTAGGCTATCAAGCCTCAGTGTGTGTTTAAATTGTTTTCTTATATGTTGTTTGGCAACTCTGAATAAACGGTTCCGTTAAGCACCTAAACACATGTTACCTGATGGGTATGAATTAAATAACAAGTTTTCGTTCAATTATTAAAGTTTCGTATCTAAACATATGGGCTATGCACCTATAATTCAAAGTCTAGTGAATTTAATTGATATCGTGTTAACTGTTTGACAGAGGAATGTTATCCCCCGTGTGATGATGGATTATGGCTTAAAAATGAGAAAAAACCCTCTGATTGACATCTTCATCTCAGCATGCCAGTTTCATTATTTTACATAATGTTCCCTAAGATATGCTTAAACTGATTTCCTCCCATTCATGAACAAAATGGCCACTAGAGCGAGAGAAAAAAAAACTCATAGCAAAAATATTTTACCACAGTTGCTTAATATGTTCGGCTTCACTGCACTGCCGCCATGGCAAACATTAGAAAGCAATCTTTGAATTGCATTACTCCTTCTGACCCGTCAAACACATGCCCACCAGGGGGGGGGGGGGGGGGGGCTTGGCCAGTTTCCCTTCTGTACCTATCTCATGTGATCGATTAAGGGCCATCTTGACCCTTTTGTTTTCTTATTGTGAGCTGTCCTGGATATTTTTATTGCGATGCTCGGTCCTGATTTTTTTTTCAAGCAATTTCCACCAATCAAAAACCAAATGGTCGCTCCCTTACGATTGTTTCTGTGTAAAGCGTATTGGTTTTCCGATGTTCTTGTATCTCGTCCTCTGACTACAATAGGTAACATTGTAGATGAAAACCTGTCTTAAGCGGCCACTCAAAAACAGACAAAACAATGATCTTAAAGACAAATGGTAGCTTAATGAAGGCCAAAAGTATTGCTGAATGCTCCCCTTGCAATACTTTTGACCTGCACTAAGCGATTATTGGTCTTGAAAACCAATTTTCGGTCCTTTTGAGAACAAAGAGACATTTGACTAGCCCAGAAATTAGTACCTTTTGCATATGTACACAGTGATGGCTCCGACAAGCCAGAGTCCTCGCTGCACATATTACGATAGGTGGACAAATGCGCAGTCTCACCTGAGACTTCACTGCACGCACACAAAAAGTCGGGATGTGGAAGAATGCTCAGGCAAAATTATATTCCCAACTGGAAAACTGCGCGTGCATGTTTAATGGATGAATGTACGCATATATGCGATACGTACAAATATCTCATGACCTGCTTGGTAGTGTCGTATTATTTTACTTGTTGCATGCTTGGTATTTTCGTACTATTTTACTTGTTGCATGCTTGGTATTTTCGTACTATTTTACTTGTTGCATGCTTGGTATTTTCGTACTATTTTACTTGTTGCATGCTTGGTAGTTTCGTACTATTTTACTTGTTGCATGCTTGGTAGTTTCGTACTATTTAACGTGTTGCATGCTTGGTAGTTTCGTACTATTTTACTTGTTGCATGCTTGGTAGTTTCGTACTATTTTACTTGTTGCATGCTTGGTAGTTTCGTACTATTTTACTTGTTGCATGCTTGGTAGTTTCGTACTATTTTACTTGTTGCATGCTTGGTAGTTTCGTACTATTTTACTTGTTGCATGCTTGGTAGTTGCGTACTATTTTACTTGTTGCGTGCTTGGTAGTTGCGTACTATTTTACTTGTTGCATGTTTGGTAGTTTCGTACTATTTTACTTGTTGCATGCTTGGTAGTTTCGTACTATTTTACTTGTTGCATGCTTGGTAGTTTCTAGTCTGGTACCCGGCGTCTCTTTGTGTACGAAAAGTAGACGTCTGGCACAACCGTAAAATGGCCGCCTACACAGATCGAAAACAAAATAGCTGCTCGCTGTACAAAGCATATGGAGCTCTGAAAAAATCCGTGATTGCGATTGACAGAGGCCCGGCAAAATGTAGGCATTCAGCTGATGTTTCACCCAACTCATACAGATTTAGAAAATATTCATCTGGATATTTGCCGTGAGTAGATTTATTCTAAATTTCTGAGAGAAAACTTGGTTTATACCCGTTGTCAAGCAAGCCTGTAGGCTGTGGAAAAGAGATAAAATCTGTCATAGCGATTGACAGTGACCCGGCAAAATGTAGGCATTGAGCCGATATTTCAACCAACTCATAGAGATTTAGAAAATATCTATCTTGATATTTTGCCGTGAGTATTTATTCGATTTTTCGCGAGAACACTTGGTTACTCGCTGTCGAAAAAATTTGAAGAAAGGTAATATAAGGTCAGACAAAATCACCATTAGACGCTTACAGCAGCCCTGCATTCTACCGGCACTAAGCTTATATTTCAACCAACTGATACAGATTTCGAAAATATACATCTTGATATTTTTCCATGTATGATCATGTATATTATTCCAAATTTTTGAGAGAAAATTAGGCTGAAAACAAACAACAACAACAACAAACCTAGAGTACATGTAGATGGGCAATTTGGGGTCAGAGAAATTCCCAATAATGCACTAACAGGAACCCGGCATTTTATCGGCATGTAGCCGATAGTTCGACCAAATGATACAGATTTTAAAAAAAAATGCTGTGAATATTAAATCTAAATTTATGAGCAAACTTGGAGGGGGGGGGGGAGAGGGGGGTTCTGGCAAAATTTCCCTATTAGCCAGCCTTAAACCCCACTAAGCCATTAGTTCACTATAGATTGATTTAGAAAATATCCACCTTGATAAAATATTGGGAATATTTTAAATTTCTGAGAAAACTTAGTCAGGACTGGGCTTCACAATAAAAATATCCACAATATCCTATCAATAGACATTACTAAACCTAGCTACAATGAGTCGGTTGGCACCGATGATACCCCTGCTTAGAGCAGATAATACGGTTTTGACCGGGGGACTAGGTGCCTTGTAATTAAAACTGAATAGTTGCTGTATGCAGGACTGTGGAAATAACATGCCTGACTTGTCCGACCTGAGGACAAGTTGAAAATTTCTATTTACTTGTCCGTGGACAAGTACAAATGTATTAAGTTAATACAATTCTGTATTTCATATTTTGATTAATTATTACGAGCTCACATCTTGCACTGAAAACAGTGTGGATCCTGATCAGCTGGCCACTTCAGAAGCCAGCTGATCTGGATCTACACTGTTTACAAGAGAAGCCAGCTGATCAGGATCCATACTGTTTGCAAGAGTTGATATATATCTGGTTTCAAACTGTTTTTGAAAGAATAAATTGTTTAAGCACAGTAAGGTATAAGCTAATTTTTTTCTTTCAGACAAGTAAAATTTTCTATGGACAACTACATTTTGGCTATTTACTTGTCCTTGGACAAGTAGAAAATTTTACTATTTCCACACCCCTGCTGTATGTATCTATTTGTGAAATAAGTAGTCTAAACAGATAATCATATCAAATTTTCTGAAAATTGACAGAGTTCAGAAGTTGAGAAGCTGCTTCTTGCCAATATTTAGGTAATACCTACTTAGGCCAACCTTTAAAATATTTTTGTTTCCCCTTACCTGACCCTGATTTACCAGTATGGGTCGGTTGATCAGAAACTTATTTTTTTAACTAAATATCTCAAATTGGATACCCATTAAACTTAATTGTACACAGTAAAACCTGTCTTAAGAGGCCACTCAAAAAAGACATTGAATGATGCAGGTCAAAAGTATTGCAAAATGCTCCCAGGGAGCATTCTGCAATACTTTCGACCTACATTTAGCGCCCATTTGTCTTAATGACCCCTGCGTATATCTTTTAAGTGGCCGTTTTTGGCAACATATTAAAGCGCACTTAAAAAGCTTTAATCCTTTGTATACTAATGTATTCTTATAATAAGCTTGGTATAGTCCATTGTAAATACATGTATCTAGGGGTGTCAGGTTATAATTTTAAAAAATGTATTATTTTGTCTGAGGATCTGCTTTACCTTTACAAACAGTCTACTGACCCTGATGAAATTCAGCATTTCATCTGGGTCTCCACTGTTTGCAAAAGTACTTTTTTTGCTTCCCAAATACATAGGGATAATATTTACAAAAGACCCAGTTGAAAATTAAACATTTCATTAAAAAAATTGAATATTCAAATAAACATTTGCAATGCTCAAATGAATGAAAAGGGAATGGATGGGTAACATACTAAGTTGTTCAAAAAATAGTTAAGGTACTGCAGTAGCATTCATTGGTTATTTCATGATTCCTATTTGCTTATTATATATAAATAGCTTCTTTTGCTGCTCTGTTCCCCTGTGACATACCACGTTTAAGAGGTTTCACCAAATGATGAGATAATGACAAGTGCTTTGGTAACCATTCTACTTTAAAGCAGTTTTCATCTTAGACATTATGCTGTCATAAAGAATTCTAGAGCATTATAGTTAAACTTCAACTTTATGGAAGATTTAGGCATTAACTGATGGTTATAGTTTCAGTCTCATGTGCTGGAAAAATGCTTTATACGTACTTATTTCCTTCATTTGGGCTGTCAATATAAAATACAAATTATGGAATATCCCTCTACTTCCACCCTGACATTCTGAAGAATTAAAATGTAACTATTAAAGTGTACAAATAAATATTTATATAGGTAAATCTCTGTGTTCATAATTTAACTGGAAAAATTCTAAGTTTTTGTAAAATTACCATTTTAAAAACGCAGAAAGTTGGTCGTGTGACCAAGCAAATATGGCGGAAAGTGATAATGAGTATAAAAAGTATTTTGATAATTTTTACTAATATACCAAAACATTTTCATTGTGTTTCGGTAAAGGTTTTAGAATTAAAAAAAAAAAAAGGTTAATTAGAATGTAAAGTGATTAATTAATTTTGTGGTTGTCATGTCAATCCTGAAATAACATTGTCACAGTTAACTCTTTCCTAAATGTCAGTGTTGTCTGGTGATCCTTATTTGCAAACAGTGAGGACCTAGATCGGGATTGACAAAATATCAGGCCAGATCTTAATTCAAACTGTTTGACTCTGATCTAGTCCTTGAGGTTTTTTTTAGATAATGCAAAGAGTAAGTCTAATACTAGAACTGGGCTCTTGTTAAGATAAAATCAGCCATCTATCCTACGAACCCTTGTCCTGCTGAATCTAGATACAGTATATCCTGTTTTGAAAACGGTGTGGTAACTGGTCAGGATCCTCTATTTTCCATTAGGAACTGGTTTTGTCAAAATTTAGCTGTATGCACAGATGATTTTATTTTCAGCAGTACAATGGTTAACATTTTAATTTTGATATTTTGTGTGTGAAATTGTTGTCATTTTGTGTATATGTACATGTAATACATTCTATTACATTCTAGGATTCCCAAACCCTCTAAAAATGCAAATTTTAGGGTTAGTTGACCTCTCTAATTCAAAATTAAGATTTTGTTTTAATTCAAACCTATTTGACTTGAATTATTCTTCTACACATATTGATATGCATTCATGAAGCACAAAAGGTGTCACAGTTTGAAATTTCCAGATTTTGACCAAACTTGCATACAATGTAGGATCATTGTTGCAGGGATAATGCTGGGATGGGCCAGAACTATTTTTTGACTTGTTACAGTTAACTATAAATATTTTTTTAATTTTGGTGGGCCCCATATGATAAGCTATTCAAAAATATCACTTGTTTTGCTGTAAGGTAAATATAATGGACTCTTCACTCTTCAGCCCATTAAATTTTCTAAATGGCTCATTAAACCATTAAATTTGAATGGGAAACAGGCCCATTTATAAAGCCCATCTTTATATGGGCCAGTAGTATCCCTGTTGTTGGTATGGCGGAGGGGTGATTAGATTTTGATGGTTTGACTTAATTTTGTAATTATTTTTTATTAATTTAATAGTTTAAACATTAGAATATGAGCTTTTGGTGCTCAAAAGAGCCATTTCATTGAGTCAGTTCTTTTGAGTACTCACAGTATATATATTTGAATGAGAAATGAGAAAAAAATCATAACACACTCTAATCTGGAGGCCTGTTATAGGCTCAATGCCAATCTTTTGGAGTTTCAAAATAAATTTTAGTTGGTTTAAGAAGAAATTGAGAAACCTTAACACAAATTATATGAACGGTTATAAGTTTCTGTCATTTCAATTCATTTGGCATCCCGACATGACCATAGCAGTTGACTAGGAGGTTAAGCATCAAACCAAATAAAAAAGAATCAATTATTTTAATATAAAAATTTAACAGTGAATTGATGCCAGACTACAACATGATTTTTATTCAAAGAAATACTGGTCTTTATACAAAGTGGAGGCTAGACTTTAATATTTTCATGTAAACTTAGGCTGGGACTATTTTTGGGGTTCAGACATTTGAATTTCAGTATTTTTGGGGGTTTTCAGAAAAGAATATTTTTTGGGGTATGATGAAATTGTGGACATTTTTTGGGGGTCATCACAACTGGGCTTTTTTTTTTGGGGGGGGGGTCATTTATATTATATATATACTTTTTAGGGCTTTTTCTTAAGGTCAAAGTTCAGAATTGGAATATTTTTTGGGGGGTGCTATAAGTTAAATATTTTTGGGGTATGCCTGATGTTCCTGTTATATTTTTGGGGGTAACAGTAGATGATGGGTCCAAGCCTACATAAAAAAAAAAGAAATTAGAGTACACTTCCTTAACCCCTGGGTAGAGTTTGAGTCAAAAATCATCTTTTAAGATGTACGTTCCTTGATATATCAAGTGAAGGGGCATTAACCCTTTGTATTCTTGTGGATTTCCCCATACAGATTAATGTACAAATATGGGATAATCCATGTTATATTTTAAGGGTTCACAGGTTGGAATTACCAAGAAATGATGTATTTCTATCTCTGGAATTTGTTCGTTAGCCACAAAATAGTAATGCAGCATTTCATCTGGGTCCACTGTGTTTATGGATTTCTAGTTAGAGGGTCTGGATGGGGGGGTCTGGTATTCACTATTCATGAAAAATTTAGCCCTTTATTCATATCATAAAAGTTTTTTTGGTTATTCATTAAAATCAGACAAATTATTCATTAAAATTATTTTATTAGAATAAAAGGGGCCGCGACGCGACAAAATGAGTTTTTAGCATTATTCATTATTTATTAAAATCTCATTATTCACTATTCAGTAATTTTTTCTTCTAATCATTAAAAAAATAGGATTATTTATTATTTTTAGGCCCTCATTATTCACTATTCATTATTTTTTGGGCTCATTATTCACTGTTCATTATAAAAAAGGGACATTATTCACTAATCATTATACCCCATCCAGACCCTCATAAAAATGCTAATATTTTGATTATGACATCTGAATAAAATAAAGGAAGCCACTTTTTTAATTCAAGTCTGAAAAAAGACACCTGAGGGGCATTTGAAACAGATAAGGGAGGGCCTGAGAAACTATTAACTGTTTGGGGGGCCTTATATATGTCTTGAAATTTTAATAATGCATGCTGGTGATCACTCAGTTACCATTATATTTATCAAATATCTACTTGCTATTTCTCTTTTATCCTTAAATATGCTATCTTCTTTTGGGGTTTAAAATCTGTTACAGAGCTCTCACTAACTGCTGATAAGCAGTCCTGAACTCCTATTTTTGGTGCTGGATCCCTATTGTTTGAAGGAGGCTATTGTATGGTGGAACCCCATAGGGGGGGGGGGTACTCTGATATTTTCACACATACGTAGGCTTGGGCTATTTTTTGGGTTCAAAATTCTGAATTTCAATAATTATTGGGTTTTCGGAAAAATGAATATTTTTTTGGATATGAAGATTTTGTGGATATTTTTTGGGGGGGTCATCACAAAATTGGGCTAGTTTAAGGGTAATTTCTATGCATTTTAGGGGTTTTTTTAAAGTCAAAGGTACAGAATTGGGATATTTTTTGGGGTTGTTAAGATTTCAAATATTTTTTTGGGTGCTTGATATTCCTGATATTTTTTGGGGTGAACTGTAGACCCTGGGTCCGAGCCTACGTATGCGTAAAAAATTATTACACCCCCCTGGGGGTGGAACTACCACTTTTTGGCAAAGAGAGCTCTGGGACTCCTGTTTACAAAATCCTAGTGAGAGCTCTGTTTTATTTACATAAATAAACCTTGTCTTGGAAATAATGGCTATTCCTCAGTCACTGGTCTCCATGAATATTTAAAATCTTTAAATTCATCACTATTTGAGAAAATTTCACCCCCAATGAAATTAGCTTATCAGTGTGAGTGAGCAAATAGGAGATTTGTAATACAATATCTTGTATGTGGTAGTGAACTATCCTTTCCCAGCACTGCCCATTTTAATGCCAGACAGCAAATAAGCTACAAGGGAATGAAACATCAGCCTATAATCCCTTAACATTGTTAAGGGATTATAGGCTGATGTTTCATTCCCTTGTAGCTATGTTAAGGGATTATAGGCTGGTGTTTCATTCTCTTTTAGCTTATTTGCTGTCTGGCATTAAAATGGGCAGTGCTGGGAATGTAAGATTGTGTAATACATATGAATTGCTATCCAGACATGTGGGAGGGAGAGGGGGTAAACAAATGTGCATAAAATTGAGATTTTCTATTTCATCAGATTTAACATTTGTTTTGGGCGCCCAAAAGAACTGAACCACTGAAATGATTCTTTTTAGTATCTGAAACATAAGTCTTGGTTGATATGTAATTTATTCTTGAGGCATGTTGTGGGGCTCTAAATTCTAAAGGGTGATGTCACCATCTGTTGGCACTCTGAAGGACATCTTCCGTGCATGATTATCTTGACGAAGGCATAATTCCAGCTCGAGTGTGAGCTACAGGTTCTGAGACAGATCAACAAACAGTTTTGACTTTGGTCAAAACTGGCAAAATTTAAAATTTAACATAAAATGTAGATAATACATTTAGCAGCCACTGGGTCTGAGGGCATTTTCTCCAATTGCCGGGGCCCAGTCCAAAATTTAGGGCAAAAGGATACACTCGCGGGTCCAGAGGTTAGATAGTGGCTCCGGAGCTTCCTGAAAAATCACATATTTTATGGGTTTCTTTAGAAATGTATAGCATTTGGACCCCCCCCCACTCCTGGAAAATGCTGCACCCCCCCCCCCCTCTGAAACCTTGGAAAATAATAGTTTTCTTTGAAATAACCATTGGACACCCTCTGTAAAACTTTAAATAAGTTGAGGAGTAAAAGAAAAGAAAAAAAACGTTGTCAGAGTTGTTTTCCAGCAGCCGGGCAAGGACCCCCCCCCCCCCCAAAAAAAAAAAATCCCTGGATCTGCGAATGGGATACTGGGCCCCAGTTTAGTCTTTGTTCCTGAGATCAGATATGCCTTTTTGGTAATGCCAGGTAGCTGCGGCCACCACCGTATTCATCACGCGAACGATAATTCTAGATTCTATTGATTCATTATCGATCTCGGTAAGGCAAAAATTGCCACGAATTCTCGTTAAAATAACGCTTACTGGCCGAATTCGCTTTATTTTAGGATTCTAAAAATAAAAACATTTTGCAGATTGATTTTGTGAAATTTCAAGCTTTTGCCAGCTTTACGAGCAAAGATATTTACAATAACATGTAGTGAATCGAGGGGTTGTTACGCAGGCGGCCATTTTTAAACAACACACTGTGTACTCCCATTGCACGCTTGTGCCTGACTCCAAAGACAGAGTCGGAGAGGCAGGGTACCAGACTAGGTAGTTTCGTACTATTTTACTTGTTGCATGCTTGGTAGTTTCGTACTATTTAACTTGTTGCATGCTTGGTAGTTTGTACTATTTTACTAATTGCATGCTTGGTAGTTGCGTACTATTTTACTTGTTGCGTGCTTGGTAGTTGCGTACTATTTTACTTGTTGCATGCTTGATAGTTTCGTACTATTTTACTTGTTGCATGCTTGGTAGTTTCGTACTATTTTACTTGTTGCATGCTTGGTAATTTCGTACTATTTTACTTGTTACAAGCTTGGTAGTTTCGTACTATTTTACTTGTTGCATGCTTGGTAGTTTCGTACTATTTTACTTGTTGCATGCTTGGTAGTTTTAGTTTTGCAAGCCCTCTTGCGGGGCTCCAGAAAGTTTTGTCAGAGGGGGTCCAACTTTGACAACGTTTTTTTAGTTGATAAGGGGAGGGAGGATCCGAATACCACTATAAGCGGGACATCATAAGCGTTTCTCTGGCGTGCTGATGATGGTCCAACATCGAATGCTGGCTTGGTAGCTTTGTGATTTGTTAGGGGATCAGGACCAGTATTGCTAAGAAACCCTATATTTTTGTGATTTTTCAGTGGTAGGGGGGCAGATTTTACAAAATATATCGCTCAGGAATACCATCAATCTGAGAACGTTAAGCAGTTTGAATCTAGACCTGAAATATCATAAAGTGTCTGGTCTAATCTGTGTCCAAGCTGTTTGCAATAAAGTTATCAGTAGATGACAACAGTCGCCAGCACAGGTCATTGACTTTATTTGACACTTACAAAAGTTCCCCCCATAAACTGCCTGTTTTACCATAAACACATATATTACTATGATTTATGACCATCGTCGAACGTTTATTAAGAGATTTGTGATCTTGTTTAAACACGGATTGTTTCTGTTTAAAAAGTAAAATCAAATGTGAATAATTTCTTTTTCTCATAGACCCACCACGCGTATGCATGTATTAAAGATAATTACTGTTAAAGATAATTACTGTTAATACTAACTTCCCGCAGAATAGTAGTGATGAGATGTTGAATTATATTAGGAGATTTTGATGTCATTACTTATAAAGGAAACAATGCTCTCACCTGAATTTGGGGATGTTATTTTAAATTGTAAATATAACCCAAACAAAAAAGAAACGCAAACTACAACTGTATCAAGAGTCCGTTTTTATCAGTTGTCTCTCATATTAACTGTATTGCTGCACGCTTCCTGATAAATATGGTCTATCTCACGGCGTGTGCCTTTATCAGGTCATGATGACGTTGCACTGAATGACGTCTCTAATGACGCTGAATCAACATAATAATCGAAAAGTTTCATCATAATCGCTAGTTTGAAGAGTGAAACAAAGGGAAAACTGATTAATAGAAGACCAGGTTCGCGTCTTTTGATATCAAGTTTACCAAGCACGGCTTTGAGAACGCATGTTGAATTGCTTGGTAAGCCTTGCGATGTCAACAATCGTTCTCAAAGCCTTGCCTGGTAAGCTTGATATCAAAATACACTCGCCTAGTATTCTCTATATATGTAGGCCACTGGCTGGATATGGTTTACCTCCCCCCCAGGGGGAATTTTGTAGACCATATTTTTCTTGAAGCCCAATGTCTTGCAAGGATTTTGCAACATGTTAGCCCTCTGACAATGGCAGCGTTAAGCTGTAACAGCCTGTTACATACGTTACCCTACAAAATATTTGATAATTAAAGTTCTTATTAAGTCTTCAGAAAAGTGCAAAAGATAAGGTAAGATTTCCAAATTGTTTATATTTTCTAAATAAGCTATTACTGGGCTACAAATAATGATATTTGAAAACAAATATAGTCACCCCCAATGTAGTGTATGTTACATTTTTTCATTGAACCCCCTTTTAAATGATAAATGCATCTAATATAGTTTGTCTTATATTTTATTGAAACCAGTTTATGTTCAATAATTTGGTATTACATTAAAGATTTTTTATTTACCTTTTCAAAACTGAAAGCATTACGTTTCTATCTTATATACTTTTTGAGTTATTAGATGTTGAACATGGTATCCCCCATATCACACAAAAATGTAAAATGTAATTCTCCAGGCCTCGCGCTGGCTATAGACCCCTCTTCCCCCCTGGGGGAATTTTATACACTATGATTTCCAAATACTAAAATATATAAGCCACAAAATAAAATATGTTAGCCCTCTGAGATTGGCAGTGTTAGCGGGTAACATCATGTTACGTACGTTACCCGCAAAATAACATTAAATTTTCCTGATAATGTCTCCAACATGACATATTCACACTTTTTTTTAAGTCTGGCACAGGTTTAAGAACTTCTCATAGCACAGTTACATAATTTTAGCATTTGTTTTATAAATGTCTTGAGATTTTGCGGTTGTAAATGTTACTTAGTGTTTCATATGTTATTTCCAAGTATCAGTATGGCAGTTATTGACTATACATGTATTACATCCGTCAGTGAATATAGTAAATCTGTAAGGCTGCTATTCAAATGAATTAAAGTTTCTTATTATGGTGTCTTACACTATTTTTCCAGCCCAGGTTACATACGTTACTCTCTGAATACCATTAAACATTCAAGATATGGTCTCCAACACGACCTACTTGTACTTATTTGCATGCTGGCACAGGTCCGTGTACTTATTTTTACTCTGACTCATTTGCTGAGGAAGTAACTCAATACATAAACTACCATAAACCCTCTTTTCTTTTATAGAGACATCAGATATATAGTTAACATAATACTCTTGGAAAGTTTGTAACATTCAGTGCAATGTGCGAGTAACGACTTAAAAGATCAAAGAAAACCCATCAGGTAGAAGTTCTAGAGCAAATCTTCATATATTATCCAAGGGATTTAAAGAATTTTCCTATACAACTTATTACTCCTATCAGATTTATCTTGCAAGGATTTTGCAATATGCTAGCACTCTGGTAATGGCACCATTACCCTGTAACAGCCAATTATATATATAACCCATCAACATCTTTGAGAATTTTAGTAAATGACATGACTTCTGAAAAGTGCAAACCATAAGGTAAGATTTCCAAATTGGCTATATCATCCAAGTAAGCTATTTTTGCCTCACAGATATGGACCTTTGAAAACATTTATGCACCCCAAATTGTTACGTATGTTATTTTTTTCATTATTCCTATATAAATGATTTATGAAACTAATATAGTTTGATATTTTTTTAAATGTGAATGTGCTTACTTACTCATTTTGTATCAAAGAATGTTTATGTACCTTTTAAAAACTGCAAATATTATGTTTCTATCTTTTATAAGGTTTGAGTTGTTGAGATTTGAACATTGTAACTCCATATCACACAAAATGTGAAATATAATTCTGTGGCTCTTTTGTTAGGGTACAATCAAGTTTTCTTTAACCCAGAGGTACTCGATTTCCTTCCCATTTATTTTCCACACCTTTGGCCTTATCTGGAAAGCCTCACTTGTGTTCATGGGAAAGACTTGATGGTTTAATCTTTGTATGTACATCTTAAGGACAGAAAAGCAGATTGGAGGTAAGCTCATGTTCATGCCATTTGAAATAGTCAGTATATGTGTATGGTTTTGGTACTTTTTTTAGAAACATGTCATCCTGCAGCTTATTCACAATTACATACATAGCACATGTTATGGCTTCATATCACTGATGAGTGCCTAGAGCAGTTCTTTATTTGTTTTCCTACCCTTCTTAGAATGTTGATGAACTAGTGGGGGAGGGGTTCTCTATCAGTTGATAGGAATAACCTTTCCATGGTACTAACACATTGGCAGTGTCACAATCTGTTCAACAGTGTATTAATGTAGATCTCTTCCCCCATATTCTGGCCAATGCTGTTAACATTCAGAAGGTGCACCTTTTGTTGCATACACCATTGTTGAACAAAACACCCAGGCTATCCTCTGTGAGAATGTTTGTAAGACTTTATAAACTGCTGCTTATACATTGTATATATGTATCAGTGACAAAACCAACACGCCCTGCCTTCAGTGCCTGGTTGAATACTGGTGCCAAGAGATCCATGAAGGTGACAGGAAAAGCTGTTATGCTCTGTAATTACGGCATTAACATAAATGTTATGTGCAGCACTACATGGACAATCTAATGTTGGTTCAATGTGTGATTGCAAGCCATGCGAGGGGAGCGCAGTGGCTCAGTGGTAGAGTGCTTGACTCGAGACCGAAGGGCCGCGGGTTCGAGCCTCACCGGCGTCACTGCGTTGTGGTCCTTGAGCAAGACACATTTATCCTAGCTTAGTACTGGTTCAACCCAGGAAGACACGTCCCCCATAACTGAAAGATTGTTGAGTGGACGTAAAGAATCAAATCAAATCAAAAGCAAGCCATGCTGAAGTTTGGACTTGTCAGTTTTGGTGGAAATTCTATTGGGAGTTGACAGTGACCATGATACAGGTCCCAGAAGTGAGTCAATGAAGTCTGCAACAGCCTTCCTCCTCAATAGGATCCTTAGCTATGCCTGGCTTAGCAGGCACACCAAAAGACAAAAAGTACAGTTCATTGTCTTCAAAACTAGAACTAAAAGGATTGGTGAAGCCTGAAACTGCCTCTAGTACTCATTCTACTTTGCATCTGAGCAGATTTATATTTCATTTCAGTGCATTGAAGAGTTGTTTTAATATATTGAGCTCTGATGTGATGAGTAATATACCATTCCAGCTGTAGTATGAAGCGTAGTTCTAGTTGCTGAAGCCTATAATACCTCTATATTGTTTGCCTGATAGTTATGTCAAAAGCATTTCTCAAGCAAAGAACCAATGGTTGTGACACACTAAACCCATTTTGCTCGAGAAGTTTTTTGCATCTGCGATGTGTATCAAATTTATGAGTGTAAACAGTTACACAGGTACATATTGTGCGTGGTTGTTGTGATCGTTTGCAATGGACATTGGGAACAAGGCATACAGATAGAGATGACATGCAATTCAAGGTTGTTTTCCTTGTAGCTCTAATCAGTGTCAACACCATCTGAATCATATCCATATACCTTGCCCAGAACTGAGCTGTTTCACAGTGACTGTCTTTCAGAACTTCAGATTTGAATGCATGGTGTCTATACTGTTTATGTGAGCAAACAGCGAAGGTTGATAGATCACATTATATTATTAGTTTAAGTCAACATAAATTAATAAGGAACTCCAATTTTTTTTTAGCCTTATAAATTTTCTAAATTCTCTGACAGAGTTTATACATGTATAGTCAACAACTTCTATACAGATACTCAGAATAACTTATGTATCATTTGGTAACACACATAACAGTTGAAGCTCAAGGCATTTATTAAATGAATACTTAGAATAGGTTAACCTTGTTAAAAGAAGTTTATAAACCTGTGCAAGCATGCAAATAAGTATAAACAGGGCTTGTTAGAGACATTAACTTATATGTTTAATGCTATTTTGAAGGTAACATACGTAACATGGACCTGAAAAATAGTGTAAGCGACCATAATAAAGAACTTTGAAACATTAAAGTAGCAGCCTTATAGATTTACTATATTCTGTGACAGATAAATGCACGTATAGTCAATAAATACCATACTGATACTCGGAAATAACACAGGAAACACTAAGTAACGTATACAACGGTAATTACTCAAGACATTTACAAATTAATACTAAAAATATGTAACTGTGTTATAAGAAGTTCATAAACATGTGTCAGCATGCAAATATGTACGAACATGTCATGGTTGAGACATTATCAGGGACGTTTAATGCTATTTTGGGGGTTAACGTATATAACGTGCTGTTACATGTTAACGCTGCCACTCTCAGAAGGCTAACATCTTTTATTTTATGTCTTATATAATGTAGTTTCAGAAAATCATAGTGTACAAAATTCCCCCTGGGGGGGGGAGGGGGGTCTATAGCCAGCTCAAGGCCTAATGCATGTTAGTGACTGCTGTATAGCAAATAATTTGCAACAAGCCAGAAAACTGGTCATAAAGCAGATGAGGACCAATTTGTTTAAAGCTTTACGTCAGGGCTGTACTTAAGTTTAAGGTCTGACCCATCGCCGTGCAATTAAAGAGGAAACCACAGCTAGGAACCATGATTGGATCAACAACCTGGCATGATATCCATGTTGTTTCCCACTATTTTATACCGTTTAATAATCTTTTTTTTTTTAAATTGATCACTAAAATTAGGCTATCCAACAATTCTTTTAAATGTATTAACTAATTCGCCATACAATACAGGTTCTGATATGACTTGTTGCAGAAGAGTATTTAAGCAAATATTTGATTTTAACCATGTTTGAAATGTAGAAAGGTTTGATCAGAAATACGAAATGTATAACAACATGTATTTTAGCAATAAAAGAGAACTAATGGGGAAATCTTCCTTTTGTGTTTCTTTCTTTTTTGTTGGGTATATATGGTGGTTATTTAGCTATAAGACAGTAATGCCCAGCTGCCTTGAGAGTTACAAGGTTTCAAGAGATGTAACACTATAAGAGGGGGTAGTTTAACACCCAGGTCCCACGGCAAATGTCCTTGAATGCATCTGGTTATAAGACAACTTATATATGTATTACCTTTAGAGGTGGGGGATCTAATTCTTACTGGTTTTCAATGTATTAAGTCTTATATGTGGGAGGAGGTGGTAATGGGGGCTACACTACCAAGACAACCAGCCAACCATTGTCGTTGTTGTCTATGTATGTCTTAAATGTGTGGTTAAGGAATATGGGTGGAAAGATTATCCGTGTTTTCTATTATTTAAGCCCATACTTTGTACTTTTCATACAGAAAAAATCCTTTACAATTTTACACGATTATTGAGATTACTATGGAAATGACCTTGCGTTTGTAAGCAACTTCCCCTGACGACTGTTTAGTTTTTATTCAAACTTTTCTGATTTCTTGCTCTGGCATGCTTTCGTAGTTACAGCTCTTTTAGTCCTTGAATTTCCATATAAAACACTTGTGTCAGTAACTTCTCTTCGACGTCTAATTCGAATTGCTTTAATCTGTGTAATTATTTTGCTTTCATATGAAGATGTGCATGTTTTTTTGGATTTACGATTCGAATGTATTTACTAGGGCGGACTGGATGCGTAAAGAGAGAGAGAGAGAGAGAGAGAGAAAGACAGAGACAGAGAGAGATGGTTGCAGGATTCTGCTAGTAAAATATATTAAAGCCACTCCACTCCCCACGGCCGGTGGTCTCGGCTGCTGACTGTTCTAAGGCAGTTATTATATCGTTGTTTTTATTCGTTTTTATTGTTGCTACCATTGTGACTGACGGTTTTATGTTTCGATCTAGTTTCTTTATGTAGTAATTAGTGTCCCTACTAATTTTGCACCGTGAGGAAGAGCCGCCCCGCCATCACGAGACACAAGGAAGACAAATTAAGCAAAGCAACCAGCTCTCTCTTCCCCATCAAGATGATTGCAATACTAGAATGGACATAAAGTAACGTACAACAAAACATAGAACAATTACAGACTCCCACAATGGGAGTAACAATAAACAAAAAGTCAACGACAACAGAACCACCGCCTTAGAAGCCCGTTTTTGGACTTGTGAAACATATTTCCCTACTAATGGTAGAAATCCATTTTGGTCTATTACAAACACAGGTGTGATTCTTAACAAATTCAAATCTAAAGGTTTTTAGCATCTGGTGTGTCTACATATGATTTTTCTACACTACATTGTCTCGTAATCTTATTAAAGACAAACTAAATGAAATAATTGAACAAACTTGTAATAGAGAGTGCCCACTTTATTTGGCTTGTGATGCGAAAGGCACATTTTTTACCCCTGAAAAACCTAAAAGATTTAAATTTAAATTGTGCTCATGACAGAAAGTGTGTGACGCTCTCCATTATCTTACAATATGTTTATAAGATTTGGCTCAAAATTGTATAGACAAATTGTAAGAATTCCTATGGCACTAATTGTGATCCTCTTGTTGCAGATTTGTTTTTGTTATAAAAGAGACTTCATGTTGTCTCTACCTGACAATAATCTAGCAGATGTTGTTGAAGCATTTAACTCTACCTCAAGATATCTAGATGACTTGCTTAATATCGATAATTCTTTATTTGAAAAAAATGATTAATCAGATATATCCCATTGAACTTCAGGTAAATAAGGCAAATTCCTCAGATACTGAGCCTCATTTTTGGACGTGGGCCTATCCATTACAAATGGCCTAGCTTCAGCTAAAATTCATGATAAAAGGGAAGATTTAAATTTTGAAATAATAATTGTTCATTTCTTGATGGAGATGTTCCTGGCTCCCCTTTCAAACGTGTACTTATTCGTTTTACAAAAGTATGTTCAAATAATGATAAATGCAAAAACAGAAACAAAATTTTGACTTCTAATCTATTAAAACAAGGTAATCGATACCATAAACTTCGTGAAGCTGTTTTCTAAATTTTATTACAAACACTCAGAGTGATTGTTAAATACAATATTGTTTAGAAACCCTTCCGCAACAAGGCATATTAGAACTTAATGTTATGGTGATTTAGTTTATAAACTTAAAAGAATTGTGGGAAAGCCTTATTTTAGTGATCAATTTAAAAAGATAATTAAACGTTATAGAAAGGTGGTGCATAACATTGGTATTATACGACAGTTTGCATGCCTGGTTGTAAACCCAATCACTATTTACAGCTATGGTTTCCTCTTTAATTGCACGGCGGTGGGTCAGGCCTCACACTCAATGACGGTCCAGACGTAAAGCTAAACTCCGTTGGTTGGTGCCATATGTTTGTCTTTGGCTGGGTTCACCATGGCTCAACTTGAGGTTTTCTTTAGCTCTGACTATCTGTGGGTCATGAGCCCTTTTCTTTCTTTCTGTATAGTGTGTTAATTTGATTCGATTTTGTCTGTGTGAAAATATATTGCATTAGTTATTAAGCCTCCATGCGATCTAAACACTTTTTTTGTGTTTTAACAACAACAGAAGATTGGTGCCAATAAAATACAATTAGGTCCCCGGTAGCTTAGGCTACTGTCCGTTCTAAGGTAGTGGTTCTGTTCTTGTTTAACTATTGGTGAAAGTACCTCCCATTGTTTGTGTGGGTTCGGTGTTTGTCTTTGTTTTAATAGCCATTACTCTGAGTACTTTCTAGTTTTGCAATCATCTTGACGAAGAAGAGAATGAGCTGGATGCTTTGCTTTTATTGTCATTCGGATGCCTTGTTACTGTAACTGTTCTGTGGCTCTTCCTAACGGTGCCATGGGTTGGTCTGCAGTGTGTGATTGTGGTATTTCATGATGATGCTCACTTATTTTGGGACTTGTAAATAACGAATGGCATAGTTTCATCTAAACTTTATGATTAACAGGATGATCATAATTTTGAAACAGTTAGTATCTCATTTCTTAATGGAATTGTTCCTATCTGCCCTTCCTATGTATGATGTACATATTTCGCAGTTTATTCGTATTGTGAGAGTATGTGTCTGCAACAACAGAAACCAATGTTTGACTGCTAAACTATTAAAATAACGTAATTAATGTAATAGAATTCGTAAAGCATTCTCTTAATTCTACCACATACACTCAGTTGATTGTTTAATACACTATTGGTTTTAAAAGTAAGAAAGACAGCAAGGATCAGGAATTGATACAATCAAGTACCACACCTGTCCCAGGATACCAAATGGAAAAGTAATAAACATCACAAACAAGAGCCTTGCGTCAGCCCTTTCCCTTTTAGGTGACCACAAGACAGCAATGAACAGACGTGAAAGCATGACAAACACAAGACATAAATAACACAAATGATCCTAAAAAAGTACCGCCTTGGAACGGTCAGTAAAACTTTTTTTTTACTCTTCTGCAACAGGGCATATCAGAGCCAGAGAATTTTATAATGATTTAGTTTATAAATTCAGAAGAATTGTTTGGAAGCCTAAAATCAAAAAGATAATCAAACGTTATAAAAATATTTGGATATACCTTGGATATCATGCGAAAGTCTGCATGTCTGGTTGCAAACCCAATCACGCTTTATAGCAATAATTTCCTCTTTAATTCCACGATGCTGAGTCAAAAAGTAAGTGAGTATGATCAGGAAACACCACAAGCCTGGATGACAATCCTGATGTAAAACTTAAATCGGTGGGTTGGTTCCTAGTGCTTGTCTTTCGCGAGGCAAACAGTGGCTCAACTTGAGGGTTTCTTTAGCTCTGACTTGCTGTGAATTGTGCGTCCTTTTCTTAGTTTCATCATAATAGCGTAACAATTTGGTTAGATTGCTTCTGTGATAATGCATTGTTTAAGTTAGGAAGCCTCCATTTGAGCTAATCGCTTTTATCCAGGGATAGAAATTGTCGCCAGTAAAATGGATTTAATAAGCCCCAAGTTGTTTCGGCTGCTGGCCGCTCTAAGGCGGTGGTTCCGCTGCATTGTTTATTGCTGCCCCCCCCCCCCCCGTATTTGCTAGGGTTCTGTGTTTGGTATGTGTTCGTTGTATAGTTCTTATAGTGTCCTTTCTCGTATTTGATGGGAGGAGATGGCTGGTTACTTTACTTTAGTTGTCTTCATGGTGCCTTGTGTCTTTAAGTGTTCTGTGGCCTTCCTTACGATGCCGTTGGTTGATCTGCAGCATATGATTGTAGTATTTCATACCATTACCTTGTCTTGTATATTTTCCCAGCGGAGTAACTTGCGCAAATCGCCGACACTGCTGTAGTGACTGTAGTCTCCCTTGACAAATCTTATATGGGGAGCTCTGCTTGAATAGGCAAACTCAGGAGTTTACCTGACAAATCTTATTTGCTTGGTGAGAGACAGATCTGATAAATCTTCTAGGAAATGCCAGAGTTGAAATTGGACCTACGGTGCCATGGGTTGGTCTGCATTGCGTGATTGTGGCATTTCCTGTTCATACTCGCTTACCTTTTGATATATTGACTGGTGCATGCGCCAAGAGAAATCACTACTGATGGTGACTCCCAAGTATTTTGTTTCAGGCTTGGTGGCAAGCTCCTGAACATGGATGAATTAGTCAAACAGAAAAAAAAACACGCGAGTATGACCAGGAAATGCCACAATCACAGATCAACCCACAGCACCGCGAGGACGAGACACAGAACACTAACAGGTGTGCGACAACAGTACACAATTAAAGTAAAGCGACCAGTGCTATTTTCCTCAGTGAGATTTTTGCAAATCTAGAAATGACACTGTAAACTGCATTACAAAACAAGGACTTAATGCAATCCCAACAATCAAGAGGAGCAACAATAGGCATCAACTCATCAACAGAGCCACCACTTAAGAACATCCAACAGCGATGCCACGGGGAGTTGGGGAGGGTTAATACTTTTTAAAGAACAAATCATGTTCATGATGATGATGCTCATATTTGTCAACCTACATTTGCCATTTCATTTTTCATTAATTGATTTTGTCTTCAATGCACAATCTCTTTGGTTTGAGATTTGTTGGTACATGTACATGGTACAGAAATAGCTTGATATTGGACGAAACGCATTCTGAAGGCTTAAAAACAGAAGAAAGATACTGTACCTTGGGAGACTCTTGATGTTAACTGAGAAGCCGTTGACTTACTACCTCCTGGATTCTTGCTAAGGGATGATTCTGCAATCCAACCCAATAGATTCCCACCCACTCAATAATGCTGGGGTTTTAGATGAGGCGTTGGAAAGACACCTTGTCAAACGCCTTTGAAAAATCAAAAACGATGACGCCAGTCTTCGACTTTCAACCAATGTCTCTAGCCATATCGTCATTTGTGACAATTAACTTGGTTTCACATAACCTAGTAGCTCATCGCCATCTCCGCTCGCGGAGATGGCGATAAGGTGGGTGTGTCATTTAATAGACCATCACTGTCGTTTGAAACAGCTACCAGATGGCTACTGTACTTTCAGTAGGTAGACTAAGACCCACGTTAGTTAAAAGATTTTAGGGATGATGGTGTTTTGGTCTCCTTTTTCCAATTCTGTAAGCAAACAGTGCAGATCCAGATCTGATACCGCATTTTGTGGTGTCTGATCTGGGCCTACACTGCTTGTCATTCAAGAAAAACGACAGTATACTTATTTGGGTTTAAGTCGCTGCTACGATCATAAGTCCACCTGACATAATTTTAAGGGCTGAAATACATGTATCGCAACATCTATTGAAGGGAATTCAATGCAAGTTTACATAGTTTCTGATAAGAAAAAGTTTTGAGTGTTAAATTATGATTATTTCTTCTCTATTAGTTAAAACATATTTTGGTGGGGAGGTAATGGTTTAGAGTACCTGAGCAAAGGCTAGATTTAGAAATGATACTTTTACCATTTACCTTGATGCTTCGCTTTATGCGCTGAGAGGGGACGCTGATATATATAAAAAAAAGTGGCAAATGAAAAATGTAACCATTTAAAGCTTTGTTAAAGAGTAATCACCATTTACATTTGGGCAATAATAGCTTATCAAAATACCGTTTCTGACAATTTGCTTAAGTGATAATGTTTTAATTAAGTCTCAAATCAATCAGTGATTTATTTGAGACTTGATTAAAACATTAACTGAATTAACTACACATTAGCAAAAACATAAAGTAGAACAATACTCGGACCACCATATAAAAGAAGTTTTCTTTGCTAAATATTATAGAATGGATTTAACGTACATTGCAATAGTTTAAAAGCCTCCATGCGACTTAATATTTTTTTTTCGTTTTAACAACAACATAATGTAGGGCGAAATTGGTACCAGTAGAATGAATTTTAGCCTCCGCCCCCCCCCCCCCCCCCACAGTGTCATTGGCTGTTGTCTGTTCTAAGGCGGTGGTTCTGTTGTTATTGAGTTATTGTTTATTGTTGCTCCCTTTGTTTGTGGGGGTTCTTGTGTTGTGATTCAGTACTTTCTGCAATTATCTTGTCTTCCTGGTGTCTTGTGATAGTCGGTGTTCTGTGGCTCTTCTTCACAGTGATGTGGGTTGGTCTGTCTTCTGTGTGTGATTGTGATATTTTCTGATAAAACTCACTTGTTTTTTTTTTTTTTTGTAGAATGAATGTTTCGTAGAACATGTATATATCACAGAAGTTATAAGAAGAAGAATTGAAATATCCCTCACTGTTAGATGGCAATGCTAATTAAACTTCTTAAAATGACTCGCATGTCATGGTTGTACACTGCTGTTACATTCGCTGGAATGAAAAAAAACGTATGAAATATGTGTAAAAACGCACAGTTTCATAATTTGATAACTTTTCCCGATTGTACACCTTTAATTGTATTCTTCGTAACTGATATAAAAGGCTTATTTCTCAATTACAAAATTATTTTCTTTACGCTTACCATTGGCACATACTTTATTTCCCCAGGTTAAACAAGCCTAATGTTTGGCTTTTGGAATACATTGTTAAATTCCTCTGTCTATTGGGTTTTGTCTTCAAAGCAGAGAGGAAGAAAATTAGGAATCGATGCAATCAAGTACCAAAAATAGTAAGTGAGTATGATCAGGAAATACCACAATCACAAACTGCAGACAACCCCGTGGCACCGCGAGGAAGAGCTGCTTAACCATCACGAGACACCAGGAAGACAAATTAAGCAAAGCAATCAGCTCTCTCTTCCCCAAACCAGACTTGGAACACCATATGGGAAAATGACAAAAACAAAAAAAAACACAACACACAAGAGCGCAAATAGGCCAGCATTTACTGCCATTGGACTATGACCGTGGATAAATCGATTCTCCAGCGCGAGCAAAATGATTGTCAACAGCTCATCACAAAGTCACATGTTCGATCCTGATTGGATTCAAATATGCGACCACAAAGGACCCCCTACCAGTGAGTGTAGTGAAAGGCCAATCTATACGTAATGTGTCAGTGCTAAAAAAAGCCTCGTTTGGCGTGTCGAAGATCACCACATATATCAGGCTCCATATTAAGACAGAGAAAGACCGCAATTAGCATGGTGCACATTTTTAACAAGTCTCAGAAAAAATAACTGGCTCTGGCAAAACTTACATCCACTGCCTCATATAATTTCTGAAACATATAAACTTGTCATGTATCCATTTAAATTGTTTCCTTGTCGTAATCGCCCATTTCTAATGCGATAATAAAGCTGATCCTATTTTCCTGTTCACCCTAAAACGCCTCAAAACAGACAGCACTTTGAAGATTGTTGCTGTCTTAGAAATCAAGTAATGGATGTAATTTTATGTAAACTGTCTGCTGGTAGATTATTCATATGAAATATCAAGTTTTATTATGTCCCCCCAACACGAAGGGTGGGGGACATATTGGTTTTGGTACAGATCCCGTCATCTGTCATAGCATATATGTGATGAAAGATATGAAGCTGGTTGCATTCATATTTGAACACACCTCATTGATGAAATGAATTAATTATGTAGCTTGCTAGTTACGCTTTGCATACTGGATAAGTTTGCATATTTTTGTCATCTTTGTCGTGTACATCTTAATATTAAAACGTTGTCAAGACTATTTTAGTTACATCTCCAGAGTGTCAGAAAGTTAGACATTTGGTAGCGTCTGATTTGGATTCAAATTGTTTTCAATGGTTACTAGCCGCAATCTTTTTGTGTATGCAATGGTAAGGAGCTCCAGCAGGCAAATGGTTAAAACGACGAATCTATTTGCGGATAAGGGATTATGTCACTGAGACAGTTCGAAGTGTCCCTTTAATAACGTCTACACAGTAGGGAGGGAGAGAGCAAACCAATCTACCTCCGACACGTGACTGAATTATCTTTAATTGACATATCAAATTGACATCGTCACACAGACCCAATGTCCATGGTCGTTGTCCATCCACAGTAGTCACAATGCTGCAAGGTACAGACAAGACAACATTACAAAGATAAACATAAAACATAATCTAGGGCGAAGATTTGGTGCCAGTAAAATGCATTTAAGCCCCCCGGTGGCTTTACTTTATGTCCATTCTAGTATTGCAATCATCTTGATGGGGAAGATAGAGCTGGTTGCTTTGCTTAATTTGTCTTCCTGGTGTCTCTTGGTGGTTGAGCGGCTCTTCCTCGCGGTGCCATGGAGTTGTCTGCGGTTTGTGATTGTGGTATTTCCTGATCATACTCACTTACTATTTATAAATAGAAAAAAGTGATCTACAAAAGAAGCACCTCCTTTGAGTCATCAGCAGAAAAAATTACTGGATGTCTCGCCCTTAGTTCTGATGTAAATCAAGATAAATAGACATTTGGTTAGCATGAAAAATCCGTAACTTATCGATGGTTTATCTTCAAGTATATACAAATCAAGATATAAAAGAGAGAAAATGACTAAACAGTACATACAACTGAATACCAGAGCAAAAGAAATCCAACAGTTAAACCCCGGTGGGCCTGACCAAAGTCATTAAAGTTATAATGTAATGTTTAATTGAATCTTTCGTGACCTAATATTTGGTATGTACTTTAGGCTTGTCTGCACGCGAGTGAAACAATTTTTGTGTTTTGATACAAGCTAAAATCTAGGGCGAATATCTGGTCAGTAGAATTCATTTAACACACATGGTTCCTTTCTATGGTTGTGGTTCCGTTGTTGTTGACTCCTTGTTTTATGGGGATTTTGTGTTTGATTCTTGTTCTATTGCGCAGTAATTAGTGGCGTTTCTAGTTTTGCAATCATCTTTAACTTAGTATTCTGTGTGTCTTCTTTGCGGTACCGTCGATTGGTCTGCTGTGTGTTTGTGGCTTTTCCTGGTCACACTCACTTTTTGAAGACAGGAAGACAGGTTTCATAGTGACGAGGCCCCAATAATACAAGTCAAGTTCTTTTCATAAACATACTCTTATTTTTATTTCCCGGCATTAACCTCTTTTGGTAACATATACTAAATATATAGAGGGAACATCATACTTTTAAAGAATTATGGAAGTACAATTTGATCCGCCTGCGAGTCTGTGAACGTTTTAGCGATTGATGGACTTTTACCAACAAAGATTTCACATATAATCAGTTTTGTGGGCTAATATCTTTCTCCGTGTACAAATGAGCCACGCCATGTGAAATCTGCTTAATGTTATTTGCGAAAAACAACGGCGCAAATCAGCCTGCACATATCCGCGCAGTATGATCATGCTGAAACCAGAATATATATGCTGCAGCTTGTTTTCTGTAGCTGAGGAGGCTGGTTTGAATCTTACCTGGTCAATACGCATGCCATGGCTCAAATATGAATCAATGGAATACCTGACTTATGTCCCTGTTTACTTGGTATATGGGTGTAGTAAGGTTTAATTGTATCCTTTGTGACCTTGACAATTGTCTCACTTCTCAAATCATATAAGTAGAGTTCTTGGTCCTTATCACTCATGTAGGCCGCTTTAACTCCTAACCCACTCCTGGTTAAAACTAGCATGTCACATTTAGACAGGAGGTACTGCTCTATGAACACAGCATTAAACCCCTCACAAGCAATTGACTTATCTGTGGTCCTAAGCCTATCAACATGTACAATAGGCATATCAACCGTAAACCTGCTTGTGAAATGTTCCATAACATATTGTTTTACCTCCTCTGAATCTGTTGCAACAAAGACTACATATTTTGCAGGCATGTCATACTGTTTAAGAAACTGGAGTATCATAGTAACATTTGGACCACCTGCGCGCCTGCGAGCATCTTGAGGCATTGATGGATTTCTACCAACACGAATGTGACCGCAAATCAGTTTTTGTGGTCCTACAACTTTCTCCATATACAAACTTATGTCCTTTTCAAGTTTTGGCACTGGACGAAACAATATGTCTAAAACTAGTTTATTGATTTCCGCGTAAGATTTGCCAACTGCCCAGGGGATATTTACTGCGGCCTTTGGGTGAGACATAATGTTATCAGTCCATTTTTTTGCAGTTCGAATGAATACAACCTGACTTTGGAAAACTTCATCAAAATTTGTTTCGTTTATAGCACTGGTAAATCCCTTTGAATTAGCGCCAATTTCAGAATGTGATCGTGGAAAGTTGGATATGTATTCTGAACATTCCATCCAGTTGTATCTGTTAGGTAAAAGATATCTGTCAAGCCTACATGGTTTAGTATGATTTAATACAAAATATCTCTTGGTTAAAAGGGCCATCAAGAATGTTGAGATAATTCCATTTTGTCTGTCAGCCCAACCATTACAAGTTTCATGTTCGAGGCATCTATCAACTATAAAATTTCTTTGCTCACATGGAGTTTCATCAATTAACATTGGCAACTGTTTTGAAATTGGGTCATCTTTATTTTGCCATACAGTTTCCTTATTCTTGTTTCTTGTTTCGTTTATTCTGCTCTGTGGTGTAGGTAGATTAAGGTCTCCTTCATATCTAAATGACTTTGGGTTTTCCATATCGTTTATTCTATCATTTGCATTGTCTTTGAAGTTTCTGATCAGATCTATAACAGAGGCTGCTGGGTCCATCTTCTTAAATGCAATTAGATATAAACACACGCTGATGCTAGCATATGCAACAATCTGAAAAGTAAGAAATGGCATAATAATTCTGATCAATAAATGATGTGTTGCTTTGTTATTATTACTATTATTTTTATTGTTGTTGTTGTTATTATTATCATTATTAATTCCAAAATATGTGTAAAAAATCTGGAAAAAAACGGATCCTTCAGAATTATAAAGAACCTACATTATCATATGACGTCGCGCCTGGGAGTGAAATAACACCATGCAATAAAATCGATAAACCACTAGTGGTTTATAGATTTTCGGGAAACGTTATGACGTCCATAACAACGTTGCGTACATAATGACAGCATAACGTTTTTACGGCTGAAATGAGATTTCAAAGTAATCTTTATGTCATATGATAAATCGAATCTAACATTCGTGCTCTTGTCTTATTGAATTTATTAAACTAGTTGCGAAAAAGAGATAATCAGCTCGGCAAGACTCGCATTTTATCTCTTTTCCCCAACTCGTTTAATAAAATCAATAAAAAATGAGCACTCATGTAAGATCCTCTATATATTAGAAAACAGCAGACTAAGATTTATTCAGCCTATTCATGAGAACTTATGGAAAATCTCACACCCCCTAGTGACAGCTTAAGCAGTATTCTTCGTTTCGTCAGAACCCAACACAAGTTTAGATAAACAAACATTTTCTGCGTAAAATTGTTAATATTTTCTTACCCATCTATTTTAACATATGTTTTGGGTGCTCAAAAGAACCGTCTCATTGAGACGGTTCTTTTGAGTACCCACAACATATGGTTTGGTTGAGGTACAAGAAAATTAAATTTTCGTAACGCACTCTTAACTTAAGTCCTGACCCAATATATCCTAACTGATTCAAAGTTGAGATATATATTAAATTTCAACGACTAAGGCGTATTTATGATTTTTTCAATAAATAAGTTAATATCCAAACATTGTTTTGGGTGTTTTAAAGAAACGTTTCCATGAGAAGTTTCTATAAAGCAACCAGAACATGAGCTGGGAAAGGGCTGACCTCTTGGCTCTCGTTTGTGGTGTCTACTGTGAGTTTGTCACTTTCCCATTGGTATCCTGGTTCAGGTGTGACACTTGATTGTATCGATTCCTGATCTTTGCACCCTTACTTACTTTGGTACCGTCAAACATGTTTAAACCCGCCAGTAATGTTCTTGTTGTCCGTTCCAAGACGGTATCTCTTCTATGGATCCTTTTTGTTATTTGTGTTTCGTGTTTGTCTTTTATTTGTCATACTGTCTTGTCTGTTCCTTGCAGCCTTATGGTCACCTGCTAGGAAAGGGCTGACCACATGGCTCTCTTGTGTGTGATAGTTTCTTACGTTTTTGTCACTTTTCCATATGGTGTCCTTGGTCAGATGTGGTACTTGATTGTATCGATTCCTGATGTGTGCTTTCTTCCTTACTTTTAATATTATTATTATTAATTGTTTTATTATTCTACTTATTATTATTACTATTATTCTAACAATAAAACCTCGACATTGGAGCTTATAACACCCGTTATTGTCCATGCTTACGTTAGTGTAAACGTTGACAATATCGGGTGCGGTCCCACCCGTTAGTGTTCATACGTTACCAGTAACAGTTGCATGTGCAAAAGGATGCAAAGAAAGTAAAGAAGTTTATTGTATACGGTTGTGTAAGCGCACAATTACAGTCTTCCGGATTGGTTGCCCACGAAAATAGAACCTTTAGAAATTTAGCATTTGCGGTTTCTGGACCCTGTATGGCGTAAATGGGTGCTATGTTCGAATTTAAATGTGCATGTGATTAACAATTGGTCTATGTTTAAGGCTGATGAAGACAAATGTATCTTTGTGTAGACTGTTTTGTCACAGACTCCCCAGCACACTCCACAGGTAACTTAGTGACGCTGGTCGGTTTTCACCCTGAATTTTTTTACTATCCCTCAAAGAACGGAGAATGCTGAGAAACGAGATTATCAGGGTAGGTAATTGTCGTTTCACTCTTTTGAACGGCGAATGACAGATCTTGCCACTCACAGGCAGAATAAAAGTCCAAACAATGTCCTGAAAAAAGTTTGCAGATGCTCGAATTCTGTCTTTTTACATGGAGTTAAATGTGCCGATTAATTGTGCACCGAACCCCGGTCTCTTATTTTCGTACTTTTAGTAGTTTTACACTGTATATGATTCGCTGCTAGTTTCAGTTTGCATTTCAACCAAATGGGAACTTTGTTTAATTGAACGAGTATGCCAGATGATAAATGATTGGGTATTACTAATATTATGCATGTTGACATTTCACTGATGTACGTAACACAAATAAGCATAAGCTAGAAAAAATAGGCATTTGCATTTTGTTGCAGTTAACGCAACACATGGAATAACTGTATTAAACTCCGTTCAGAAATTCTGTGGCACCGTTTTTTACAGTTCCGAAGGCTGCTTTTATGCTTCGTTTTAGGCAATATATCGCTGAGAGAATGTTGTTCTTGAAGACCTCCCCATATTTCTCCAGCTGGTTCCGTAGCAGTGTGTGTTTCTGACAAAGCCCTGATATCTTGGGAATAATAAGAAATTTAGATATACGCCCACCGAATAAGTCCAGTTGACGATGATTGTCACATAAACTACATCACTTTTCGATATCTTTGGTATATTTTTAAATTACTCGAATGCAACACACCCTTTACTCAAATATTAAATGTTTTGATAAAAAGTTAGAATAAAAACGAGTCTTTATACTACAAAAAATACCCTAAAGTTGTACCTATTACACGTGAAAGTAAGGATCTGCAGGGGCTGGTAAGTGGGCTGGGGGACCTGCAATGGTGGCAATGAGTTATTAGTTCTAGAAGCGTCCTTCCAAGGCAATGGTCAAGCAAGCTCATGTTATTAACCCACTTTGTGACGTGCAGCTATTTTCACCAGTGCATAGATGTGGCAAGCATGACGTAAATTTTGCCATTTCGACAGGGATGCCATTAACTTCATTAGGCATAACAAATTCAGAAATTTCCACGAAAGTATGGCTTTGCAGTAGCATGAGTAATAAAAATTCGTAGCATTTATTAATAATTTATAGTTGAAACCGGGCATTTCTCACACCATTTATAATCACTTGGTTTAATTGACAATACAACATGATTCGTGTTTTGGGATTTCATACTTGTGTATAAAGTATGAATCCGATCTTTTCTAACGATATCGGGCAACGAACAATTTTTCGAATATGTACTCGTACATCTACACCGTGAAATTATGTTATTTTTACACCAAATTAGTAGCAGCTAAACTGACATTTGAGTGCCTTTTAGCTGCTGTAAGAGCTGCATTCTGTTCAATTGTTTAAATCCACAGAATAACTAAAACAATAACAAGTAGAAATGTTTAAGATTTATACTGGAAAAATGTTAGCTTAAGTTGGAGTAGTAGGAAATGTTATTTTTCACTAACCTAAGGCGCCAGATCAGTGTTTAATTTTCCAGATATACGCGGCTAAAACACGGTATTGGTGCTGATTTTTTTTTTTTCATGGTATATCTATGCTTCAGAAGAACTGTGTCATAAAGGAACACTTTATAAGAGGTATGAAGAAAGGCATTGTCAGAACTTGTTTGTTCGAAAATTTCAAGCTGCTAACATTGCCGGTTTTGGAGATATGGCCTATAATGTGCTCCCAAAATGGCCATTTATAAGCGTTATGCAGTCTCATTTTGAAAATATATCATTTAAATTCCAAATAATTCATGTTTCCTTTTTTAAAATTTGATACAGAACTGTTTGCATCTTATAAAGACACTTATCTTCTACATTTTGCAAATTGAATTTAAGAAAATTGGTCAAAAATTGTGGATTTTCTTCTCAAATTCCTAATGATAGTGTTTTTGATAAAAACTGCAAGAACGACACTAATACACTGTACTTTACCCATGATTATACAAGACATGTGTTAATTTACGTAAAATTCATTTCCATTATATCATTAAATACTATAGTTTCCAAAAAATACAGTTTGCATTCCAGGCTAGTCCAATGCTCCGCACCATAGAACATTTCTGTCAGGAACAAAAAAACATTTTTTTGTAGTGTCTGTAACCGTGACAATTCATGAAGCGAAATCTTGAAGATTTTCAATCTCAGAACAACTTCCTTTTAATATTTTATGTCATTCAACATAAATATCAGATAGACAAAGTTTCATTGACGTGACAATTGGAATCTGTGAGAAATTAGCATCAGAAAAAGTTACAGTCACTACATGGAACATTGGACCAGATTTAAGTGCATTTTGACAAAGAATATTTTTAGATAGTTGACCTTTTGGACTACTGTAACTACTTTGATGTCTTCAAGTATGGATTACTTTATTCAGAAAATGATTTAAGCATTGAGATATACTTCTGGGCCTGGAATTACAATGCCTCCTTAAAGTTAAGCAAGACTTAAGTTAAGTATTGATATTTCAACATGCTATATTAAATGCTAAATAAATTGCCTGGATCGATGTGGTATTTGTGGTCAAAGATATCATTGAAATCTTCAGAAAAATCAAAACTATTTTGATTTTAATCAGTTTTAAACGTTATTTTTCGCATCCTGAAAAATCAATACTTAACTTAAGTCTTCCTTAACTCTAAGGAGGCGTTGTAATTCCGGGCCCTGGTAAAAGTTAAGAGCTGCAATCTGATAGAGGGCAATTTATGACAAATTCAGCCAATGGTTGTCGTAGAGATATGCTTATATTTTGCATCTTAAATTGTTTATCTTCTTTGTTTGGCCTCTCATAATGCTAACCAGTCTCTCCCATTGTTGTTTCAGATAAAAATAACTGCAGATATTTATATTTTTGCTCTTATCTTGCATGTTATATCCTAGGTGTAGTGTCAGTAACCTGTTAACAGGCAGAAGTAAAAGTATAAAAAATATATATGAAGGTATATTTTCAAAAACAAAAACTAGTTTTAGGTAAGATATGTAAAAATCAATGTAGAAAATGATAATATATTATCGTATTTAGTGCTTTATTTTTTGCCTAGTGAGACACTAATCAGCACCAATACTGTGTTTTAGCCGACGATGTATAGTCACGCTTTTTATAATTTACCACGAATTTCTCGCCAATTGAAATAACCACTCCCAAATATTATAATGAAAACATTGTCATTTCAATATTCGTTCATATGGGGCGTTTCAAACGTGTCTTAGTCTGCTGGCGTATTTCTCAATTTCTTGATTTTTCCACAGATATCAGGGCTTTGCCGGAAGCTCGCACAGGCACAGAACCTGCTGGTTAAATTAGGGGAGGTCTACACGAGTAACTTTCTCACAGGGATGTAGGACCTAAAAAGACGTATAAAAGCAGGAACTGCGAAAAACCATAATGTCTTCTTCAAGTTCGTAAATGGTCCATATCACTTCATACCTTCAGGAGTTATTACCCTTTGTTTATGAAAACACCATTTGAAACGATGTCCGCTCTCTAAGTCGAATACTTTTGATCAGAATTTTATTTAACTTGGTCACATTGTTGAGTACCATGATGTCTGCTTCAAGTTCGATAATGGTCCATATCGCACCATGCCTCCAGAAGCTACGGCCCTTTGTTTATAAAAAATCACCATTTAAAACGATGTCCGCCCTCTAAAATATTAAGTGAGTGTGATCAGTATAGTTTTGATCAAAATTTTATAAAACCTGGTCACATTGTTTAGTACCATAATGTCTTTTTTAAGTTTGATGATGGTCTATATCGCACCATGCTTTTAGGAGTTATGGCCCTTTGTCTATGAAAGTTCACCGTTTGAAACGATGCCCGCTCTCTAAGTTAAATAGTTTTGATCAGAATTTTGTGAACCTTGGTCACATTGTTAAGTACCATAATGTCTTCTTCAAGTTCGATAATGATCCATATCTTAATATGCTTTCTGGAGTTATTGCCCTTTATTCATGAAAATTAATTATTTTTGATGGTGTCCGGTCTCTAAGTCCAGTAATTTTTATCACAACTATATGAAATTAGTTCACATTGTTCAATACTATGATGTCTTTTTCGAGTTTGATAATATACAATTATTGACTTCAATGAGGTAGACATAAGGATTTATCTACCTGAAAAAGTGATAATTCACTGAGGCCGCTAGGCCGAGGTGAATATCACTTTTAAGGGTAGATAAATCCTTATGTCTACCGAAATTGAAGTCAATAACTGTTTGGTTATATGAATTTTCATTTAAGGATGAAAATTTTGCTACTTTCACTTTTGTTGTTAAAGACATGTTCAGCCTTCAATCTAAGACATCTAAGGACTTTCTCACAAGTTTTAGCAACTGTTATTAAAATATTTTAATGTAGTATTTTTCATTTTCAAATTTATATTAATTCTCTTAATTGGGAATATAAAATGTTATCATAAAACTATTTTTTTTACAATTTGTTTATTCAAACAAAGATAAATAGGCACACAAAACAAAACAAGACTGTTGTAAAAATTCATGAAAGTCTTTAATTTACCTTTTGTGAGGTGAAACAGCAAATCATGTCAACTTCATGCAGCACATGCTAGTTTCACACTCATCATGCTATTTTTAGCTCTCTAGAGGGTAATATTGCAGAAGTGTCAAAAATATTAACTTCTGGAAACTAGTCCGAGCTGGTTTTCATGCAATATGAACTTGTGGACTGGTTTAGACCAGTTTCCAGATAGACATAGAGATTTTTGAAGACAAATTGGGCCATCAGGAGACAGGATTCTCTCTAATCATATAACAATTGTCAATATAGCCTTATGCCATCATGAGTTGTTACCTTTGTTGATGAAAAAATCACAATTTCTATGATATACTGTCTCTAATCGAGTAATTTTGATCAGATCTGTATCAAACTTATTCACAATGTTGAGTACCAAACTGTCATTCCAATGTTCTAACATAGTACATATCACAATATTCCTTCAGGAGTTATTGCCCTTTGTTCATGAAATTTTGCCATTATATACGATTATTCTCTAACTCAAGTAATTTCAAAACCAAGACACAACGCTTAACATCATAATGTGTTACTCAAGTTTCAAACTGATCCATATGATCTAATGGCTTCCAGAGTGATTGCCCTTTGTTAATTAAAATGTCTTTTTAGCTCAGGTGAGCCAAAGGCTCAAGGTGAGCTATTGTGATCGGTCTTTGTCCGTCTTCCATCCGTAAAAGTTTTCTTTAAACGACATCTCCTCCTGAACCACTGGTCCTAGTTTCATATAACTTCACACGGATGTTCCCCATGATGCCCTCTTTCAAAATTGCATAAATGGTTCTGCTCTATTGAATAGGAGGGTTGCCAGAGCTCCAGATAAGAAATCATTTTAAAGATATCTCCTCCTGAGCCACTGACCCAAATTCAAAATAATTTCACAGAATTGTTCCACTTGATACATTCTACCAAATTTGCACAAATGGTTACGCTCCGCTGAACATAAGGGCTGCCAGAGTTCCAGATAAGAAATACCTTTAAACGGCATTTCCTCCTAACCCCTGGTCCAAATTCAAAATAAATTCACAGGGTTTTCCTCATGATGCCTTCTTTCAATATTGCATAAATGGCCCCAGTCCTCTGAACAAAGGGGCTGCCAGAGCTCTAGATAAGAAATGTCTTTAAACGACATCTTTTTTTGAACCACTGGTCCAAATTTTATATAACTTCACATGAATGTTCCCCCTTATGCCCTATTTCAAAATTGCATAAATGGTTCCGCTCCACCGAGCAGGTAGGCCGCCAGAGCTCTAAATAAGAAATCTTTTAAACAAAATCTCCTCCTGAACCACTGACCCAAATTCAAAATCATTTCACAGAATTGTTCCACTGCATACCCTCTAACAAATTTGCAAAAATGGTTACCCTCCACTGAACAAAAAGGCTGACAGAGCTCCAGATAAGAAATACCTTTAAACGGCATTTCCTCCTGAACCACTCGTCCAAACTCAAATGATATCACAGGATTGTTGCTCATGATGCTTTCTTTCAATATTGCACAAAAGGTTCCAGACCACTGAACAAAGGGGCTGCCAGAGCTCTAGATAAGAAATGTCTTTAAACGACATCTCTTCCTGAACCACTGGTCTAAATTCAAAATAATTTCACAGAATTGTTCCACTTGGTACCTTCTACCAATATTGCACAAATGGTTACACTCCGCTGAACATAAGGGCCGCCAGAGTTCCAGATAAGAAATACATATAAACGACATCTCCTCCTTAACCAATGGTCCAAATTTCATATCACTTCACATGAATGTTCCCCTTGATGCCCTTTTTCAAAATTACATAAATTGTTCTGCTCACCCAAACAGGAAGGCCACCAGAGCTCCAGATAAGAAATCTTTTATACACCATCTGTTCCTGAACCTCTAAGTGCGCTGAGGAGAAAGAAGCCTGGCCATAATAATAATTATAATGTAAAAAATCAAAAGTATTTAATGAGTATCGAGCTATGAGCTCATCACCTGCACATTCTGTGTTATCTGACAAGTCTCTTACTTCATCGGAACAGTTTAGTTAGCTAAGATCAAAGTACATGTTTATTTAACCATGTTTAGATATCTTCTTTCTTTCTCTTTTCAGGTGGAGGTCATATAGATCAAAATGGAAATTCCGATTATAATGTAAAAAAAAAAGACAAAAAAAAAATTCTTGCTATATAAAAAACAAAACAAAAAAAACAAAAACAAAAAAAACAAAAAAACATCTGTTCCTGAACCTCTGACGCAAATTCAAACGAGTTTCACAGAACTGTTCCTCAAAATAACCTCAACCAAAATTGCACAAATGGTTACGGAGTGAACAAAAGGGCTGCCAGATATCCTAATAAGAAATACCTGTAAACGACATCTTTTTTAAACCACTGGTCTAAATTCCATATAACTTCACATGAATATTCCCCATGATGCCCTCGTTCAAAATTGCATAAATGGCTCTGCTGCTCCAAACAGGAGGACTACCTGAGTCCAGATAAGAATATTTTAAACAACATCTTATCTTGAACCACTGACCCAAATTCAAAATCATTTCACAGAATTGTTCCTCATGATGCACTCTTCCAAAATTTAACAAATTGTTCCACTCAGCTGATCAGTCATTCTCAGGTGATCGACCCAGGACCCTCTTGTTTGCTTTTGTTTGTGAGAATATGCAAATTTTGTCACAGTGTCCCCTGGCCACATTTCTAGTTCACTCTGTACTGAGCAACCATTTGTTGCATATTCAGAGGATATTGAATAAGTAGTGTAACGTAGTAAATGATTCTATTCTTCTAAGTTCGCCTATTGTATTTAGAAAGTCCTTTTAGAATTTCTAAGTCTTATAAATTTCAGCAACAATTTCCACAATTTACTTCCAACTAAAATACTTCTAGAAACTAACTATAACCCAAAGATCTGATTTCTAACCAAATCTGAGGCTCTGACACTGGGCTTCATCTTATATACCATGAAGTCACGTGATAGAAGCCGACCACAGCGCCATCTAATGACATCATCATTAACCAATCATATTTCAAGTTTACCACTAAGCGTCCTCTACATAGGTAAGCTTCCAGTTATATCAAACAATCAGAAGATACAAAAGAGACTCAAAGGCACACCAGATGCGCAATTTCTTAAAGGTCATACGACTAGATGTATTGCACAATACTGCCGATCAATGTCAGAATTGGCATACTTATCAATTAACACAACATTTTCTATGTTTAAAAACATCCCATCACAATTGACAGCCTTATAAATATGACCATTAAGAAACAATAACAAACTGGTGTCAAAATTCCTATTAAAACATAAAACATGTCAATCACAGAATATAATGTCAACAGGACACCTTTCCTAAACATCTGTGTCTAATCTAATCAAGCATTCACAAATATTGTAAATCCCAACAGGCGATTCACAATTATCGTACACCCTCTCAGATGAAGCCAGCTATTTTAAAGTAGTTTCCATACAATAAAGTGATTTGTTGAAAGACTTTAAGGTTGAATGATTTTTCTTCATATAAAGACTTTAGGATCATAGATAATTTAGAATAAGGTCAAGGGTGTGGACATTAAATACATGTTTTAAAACGTGAACATTAGTCTTTGAAAAGGGGAAAGAGTGTGGTACAAACAGCCTTTGGGATTTTTAGGAAGACCCAAAAGAAATAGGTGGCGCTATAAAACAGCAGTTTCAAACTAACCAACGAGAAGACGCACGTGCAGACGTTAGAATGAGCGCCAGGAAAGAGAACGCTTAGTTAGTCAGACAATCGATCCAAAAGCAGGAGGAACACTTTTAAAACCTTGAAAGGTTATGTTTGACTCCATCATGTAGTATTTTAATTTTTTTTGTATACTAAAACCAAGTTCTAATCGGTCACTTTTCAAACTCATTATTTCTGACCAAACGCTAATAAAATTGAAATGATTTTTGCCTATATATGTGCATTTTAGTGGGCAAACGTTTAGCAGTGTTTTTGAACAGTTTTCTTTTACTTCAAAGTCTTTTGGGCTAAAAATGCGACTTTTTTATTTAAGAAAAATGGTTTTGCGAGTAGTTTTTTTTTTTATAAAATTAACGTTTAGGTGGTTACAAACTTGTCTGTCCGTCTTGAATAACACCAAACAATTGAAATTTTGCTTTTGGTGGAGTTTTTACGCATTTTTAAATGTTGCGTTTTTCAAAAAAATCGAGACGTTTTAAATTCACCAGTATTTCCTAGTTAAATTGTTAAATGCATTTAATTTTATTTGAACACTATAGGCCAAACACTGTAGAACTTTATTAGTCCATTTTTTGGCGATTAAAGTTTTAAGACAACTGTACACTTCCGGTTTCATTGTGAGATTTAAATAATCCATTTGGTAGCATTATATCTCAAAGAAAATCGGTAACCTCTGGTGATAATGAATAATCGCTGAAAATTTCAATGCCGTGTCGCTGATAATAAAGCGTACAGAACAGTGCAAAGCCTCTATGTAAATTGCAAGCTTAAAGCTGAATTTCAATGATTAACCTGCTAAAAGCGTTTGTCTTATGTTGTTGAGTAGCAAAAACGACGAGTCCGATGGAAACAAAACTTTTAGGTTTATTCTTCTTATATCACGGTAGCCAGTAACATCTTCAAACAAACAAAACCGTAAATTGATAAGGGCTCAATGTTATGGTTTATATCGTAGAAAAAGTGTAACTTTTTGAAATGAGGGTACCTTTTCCCTAACTTCGTCCGTGTGAGAAGTACACGTCATTTTTACATAAAATAACTTGCAGAGTCTCAGCAAAGTATTGCTACACTTAAAAAATCATGAATTTTGTATACCCTGTGTTTCACTTTCTGAACTAGCGTAAAAATGTATGGTGACCGATTAGAACTTGGTTTTAGTATATATGTTTAGCAGCGGTCAGCCCTCGGCCTGTATTATGTCCCATATGTTTTTTACATAATAGTGTCACTCGCCTTGTACCCAGAGGTCTAACGTTGGATTCCCGGCTCCATCAGCCTGTCTATGAGACTTTAAGCCGTGGCCAGTCTTCTAAGATGTTGTACATCAGAATCACTGCCGGTTGAGCCATCAGTTGTTCTTGATTATAAAACCACATTTATAACAATAAACCCACCCGGCCTAGTACTAGTTACGGCGACAAAACAAAATAAAAATGAGCCAGTGCATGAGATTTCCAAGAATGTGGTATGTGCGACCAGCAAAGGCTCAGATCAGCCTGGGCATATGCGCAGTCTGACCAGAGCCTTTGCTAGTCGCTTGAGTATTCTATGACTGCTAAGCTACTGACTAAACACCATTGGAGTTTCTAAGCTTAAAATGAAGCTGCAGAGACTCGTCCGAGTCTACACATGTCAAAATGCCACATTGTTGGAAATCTCATGCACTGGCTCAAATAATAATGATAGAAAAAAATGCACGACCCGCAGTTGTGCACTATACACAATGTATAAGTTTGCCTGTCCACCAGTTACGAGTTAGTGAAAATGCTCATAACTATTGAACCACATGGTGATTTTGATCAAACTTTGCATACTTACCTATTTAACACAAATTTTAGTTCTGTAGAGACAGCTCAGTTCTAAGGTAGATTTCGGAAAGTGCAGGTCATATTTTTAACTAGAGAAACTTGAGAAAATAACCATGTGACTTTATACATTAATCAAGAAATTGTAAGGGGCCTTTGGCCTCGGACCAATACAGCTTACCTCTGAACTGTAACTGAGCCAATACGAAACACTTGATTAATAACAAAATAACATAACCCTCTGGCCGATTTATTAATTATTTATGCTCAGAACGGTATTGAGCTCGAATTTTAATTTTAGAATAGTGTACATGCGAAATAGATAATTGAGTCGCAACATGTGATTTTCAACAATGTGGCATTTTGACAAGTGTAGACTCAGACTAGCCTTGTCGCCTCCTCTTAAGCTTAGAAACTCCAAATGCTGCTCAGTCAGTAGATTAACAGTCATGGAATATTAATGCGACTAGCAATGGCTCTGATCAGACTGCGCGTACGCGCAGGCTGGTCTGAACCTTTGCTGGTCGCACATACCACATTGTTGGAAATCTCATGTTGCGGCTTATACATAAATGTAAATAATGAATACCTTTCGTCTTGAAAGCAAGTTTAGCAGCTCCATTATATATTCCCAACTTGACAACGTGTAACTTCCTTCATGCAACTAGCATCCAATTGGTATTGGAGACGTCAGGGTCTACACGCAGATGGACAAGCTGAGCTAAGCCTAAACTTTTCACATGTTCATTAGCGGATCTGGAGCTTTTCTGTTGGCATCTTTGTTTGATAGGAAAACTTTTTTGTTTTTCAAATACATTTTTATCGATTTTTATCGATTACCAAGTTACTAACCCTTATTTGCTACCTAATATTGACCTTTGTCCTGCTGAACCCGGATTTATCCTCTTTTTGAAAACACTGTAGATCCAGATCAGCTGACTTCTAATAAAGTCATCTGAACAGGATCCGCACTTTTCCCACTCAGCTTAAAAATAATCAAAACTGAAATGCTGCAGGCTATTTGGATAAAACTTTGGGAGGAGTGTAGTACATACAAATATTCAGCAAGACAAGGGTTAAGTTTGGAACAAGTGGTACTCTTGTATTTATAGTGCTTTATTAAGGTCTAGATAAGGTTTGCCATCCCATGTGCATCTGCAAGCGACCCGGGTGAAATGCTGGTTTGCTATACCATGTGCATCTGCAAGCAACCCGGGTGAAAAGCTATTCATTTTCTCTCAGAGGATCACGGACGACCAATTCTTGCAGTCGTGTTTGGCGCTTCAAGGGATTAATGGTCGGTAACCAGCATAAATTGTCAATTGATATGTGCGTACAGCGAAGATTTAAATCAGTCTGCACACCAAAGCAGCCTGATCAGAGTCTATAAGTTTTCTGCTTGAAGAGACGTTAAACTATTGGCTACCCACAGAGCGCCCATTGAAACTCTGACCAGACTGTGCATCAGCACAGTCTGGTCAGAGTTTCGATGGGCGCCAACTTGTACCTTTTGATGGACACAAGCTCAACTACTAAAAGCTGTTACAATTAGTCAAAGCTGTTTTTGTATAGGTATGCAAATCCCATATAAAAATAATAATGAAAGCCGCATCTGTTCGATTCGAAAGCCGACTAGGTTTATGTTGGACACAAAAATATGAACAAAGGTGTAGGAACACAAATGAAAGGCGTTATAACGCTTAAAAGATGTGGAAACAGGCGTGCTAACGCGAAAATGGCGTATTAACGCTAAAAATCCGTATTAACGCAAAATAAAGGCGTAATAACGTGATTCAAAAGGTGTTCTAATTCGAAACAAACGGCGTAATAACGTGGATCAAAGGCGTAATAACGCGAACTTAAAGGTGTAATAACGCGATCCTAAAGGCGTAATAACGCGATTCAAAAAGCGTAATACAGCACTAACGCAATTGAAAGGAGTAATAGCGAGATTCAAAAAGCATTATAACGCAAAGGAAAGGCGTAGCAACGCAATTCAAAAAGCGTTATGACGTAAGAGAAAGGCGTTACGCTTTTGGCGTAGTAACGCCTTTTTTTGCGGAAGTACGCCTTTTGAAAGGCGTTATAAAGTCTTTTGAAAGTCGTAATTACCCCTTAACGCACGTTAGAATGCCTTTCAAAAAGTTATTACGTATGTGATTGCGCTATTACCCATTTAGAAAGGCATTAGTACGCCTTATGACATAATATTGCCTCTTTAACTCGCCTGAGCAAGGGATTTCTGATGACATTAAAATATAACCAAGTGATTGCCAACCCCTAACCTTTTGCAATATCTAAGAAATAAACTCGATGTTTCGACTCTCCATGGAATCATGAACACTTCGATACTCTTGCAAAGTTATTGAAGCACGAAGGGCTTCACGCTAACTTTGCAAGAGACCTGAAGAATTCATGATTCCATGAACAGACCAAAGAATGTATTCATGGCTTATTACATTGTATATTAAAATTATCACCTAAAATAGCTGGTTTTGTGGATATTTTGAATTAAATCAGACATAAATGAGCTGTTGTTTTAGCTCACCTGTCACGTAGTAACAAGGTGAGCTTTTGTGATCGGTCTTTGTCCGTCGTCCGTAGTCGTCCGTTAAATTGGCTTAAATGACAACTCCTCCTAAACCCCTGGTCCAATTTTAAAATAATTTCACACAAATGATCCTTAGGTGGCCCTCTACTAAAATTGTTCAAATGGTTCTGATCAGTTGCATATATAGGTCACAGAGGCTAAAAAAAGATTTTTGAGATGAAAACTTAAAAAAATTTTCTTGTCTAAAACCAGAAAGCCTGGAGCCTTGATATTTTGTTATAGCATCATCTAGTAGACTTCTACCAACTTTGTTCAAATTATACCCCTGGGGCAAAAAATGGCTCCGCCCGGGGGGTCCCATGTTTTACATAGGCTTTTATAGGGAAAATATGAAAAAAAATCTTCTTGTCTGAAACCACAAGGCCTAAAGCCTTGATATTTGGCATGTAGCATCACCTAGAGGACCTCTATCAAATTTGTTCAAAAAATGCCCCTGATGCAAAAATGGCCGCGCCCCGGGGGTCACATGTTTTACATAGGCTTATATAGGGAAAACTTGAAAAAATCTTCGTGTCTGAAACTACAAGACCTAGAGTCTTAATATTTAGTATGTAGTATCACCTAGTGGACCCCTACCAAGTTTGTTCAAATAATGCCCCAGGGGACAAAAATGGCTCCGCCCCGGGGTCACATGATTTACATAGGCTTATAAAGTGAAAGCATGCAAACATCTTGCCTAAAACCACAAGGCCTAGAGTCTTGATATTTGGTATGTAGCATCACCTAGTAGGTCCCTACCACGTTTGTTCAAATAATGCCCCTAGGGTCACAAATGACCCCGCCCGGGGGTCACATGTTATATATAGGCTTCTATAGGGAAAACATAAAAAAATCTTCTTGCCTGAAACCACAAGGCCTAGAGTCTTGATATTTGGTATGTAGCATAACCTAGAGGACCTCTAGCAAGTTTGTTCAAATATTGCCCCTGAGGTCAAAAATGGCCCCGCCGCGGGATCACATGTTTTGCATAGGCTTATAAAGGGAAAACATGAAAACATCTTTTTGCCTGAAACCATAAGGTCTAGAGTCTTGATATTTGGTATGTAGCACCACCTAGTAGATCTCTACCAAGTTAGTTCAAATTATATCCCTGGGGTCAAAAATGGCCCCACCCCGGGGACATGTTTTATATAGGGAAAACATGAAAAAATCTTCTTGTCTGAAACCAAAGGGCCTAGAGACTTGTTATTTAGTATGTAGCATCACCTAGTGGGCCTCTACGAAGTTTTTTTTTCAAAAAATGCCCCTGGGGTCAAAAATGGCCCCGCCCCGGGGGTCACATGATTTACAAAGGCTTATATGGGAAAACATGAAAAAATCTTCTTGCCTGAAACCTCAAGGCCTAGAGTCTTGGTAGTTGGTATGTAGCATCATCTAGTAGACATCTACCACATTTGTTCAAATTATGTCCCTGGGGTCAAAAATGGCCTGGCTCCAGGGGTTACGCTGTTTACATAGGAAAGCATGGAAAAAAACTCTTCTCGTCTGTAACCACAAGACCTTTGATATGTAGAATACCTTGTGGACCCTCTACCAAGTTTATTCAAATTATGCCCCTGGGACCAAAATTACCCCCCATATAAAATTAACTTTTTCAGAATATGGTTATGTTGTATATCAAATTAAAGGGAATGCAGCTACAATATCATATTAGCAAAAATTTTGCTCTTGACCCCTGCGGTGGGGTCAAAAGGTTAATTTGTTTTCTTTTCTGAAAGTAGTCATGTTGGTTTAAACATATTTATTTCTCAAAAGATACATGCATGTACAATAAATACAAACATTATAAATAGGATTAGAACGAAAGCAAGAGCTTATTTAGTTCATCTCCTAAGACATAAATATATTGTACTACATACATGGCATTTAATATTTCAAACATGAAGTGGTAGCAATATAGTAACGAGGATTTAAGAAAAGATGAGATAGTATGTAGAGAAAAGAAATATATCAAGAAGATAACACAGATAGAGTTTGGAAATGCAAGAGGTTGGGTGGAAGGGAATTTAGCTCCGGGATGCAGCTCAGTAATTTAAATTAACTACATATAATATAATAGTATGCCTCCAAGCTTCCAGTAACATATTTACACATTATATTACTGGAGGACACTTTCAGTGACTTATTTGTACTTAGACTAGAATCTGTTAGTTTGTTTCAAAAAGAGTTGTACTGCTTCAAATATGTCACTATTTGCCTGTAGAGAGAGAGTGCTATTACCGTAGAGCAGAGTATCCAGTGTTATTGCACAGAAACGTGAAACAGTTTGCATCAAAGTAATCCTTTGGTTGTTGTAGTTTGGACAGTCGAGAAAGAAATGTTTTACTGTTTCAATATTGTTGCAACGACAGAGTGGAGAGTCAATTATGTTTTTCATGTATAAATCATAGTTTAAGACACTGCAATTTGTTTTTAGGCGTGTGTAAAGGATTTGTTCTTTCCTATTTCCAAAAAGGTAATGTTTAGGAACTATAGGTTTGTCACGGCTGAGAACATTCTTAAATGCTATCACAGAGTCTACATTTCTACGATCGTCTGGTAAGTTATTCCAGTCACGAACCATTGATGGAAGAAAAGAGTTATAGTAAAGAGTGGTACGTGCGTTGACTAGATGAATATTATTAGAATTTCGTAAATTATAGTTCGAGGAGCTGTCAATAGTTGCAGGAACAAGATCTGAAAGGTATTGAGGAGATAGGCCATTGATCATTTTGAAGAAGAGAGTAAGCTTATGATTCTTTCGGCGTGTTTCGAGGGTTTCCCAGTCTGTTTCCTCATATATAGAATTAATTGAAACTAATTTTGTCGTGCCAGTAACTATTCTGGCTGCTTCAATTTCTATATCTTGTTTTTCTTGCTGAGTGCAATTATCCTAAACAACATCTCCGTATTCAAGTATTGGCCAGATAAAAGAAAAATAAATTGTTTCTAATGATTTACGATCCAGTAAGAATTTGAATTTACGCATAATGTTAATTCCGAACCAAGCCTTTTCCTTAATATATTCGATTTGTTCGTGCCATGTACAGTCTTTTGATATATGTAAACCCAAATGTTTGTGAGAGGTGACTTCAGTTAATTGCTGATTATGCATGAAGATAGGTGGATGGATAGGAACATTAACCTTCCGAGATATAAGAAGCGATTCGCTTTTAGAAGGGTTAAAAGTCACAAGCCACCGCTTGGCCCCTTTAGCTATTGTCTCAAGGTCTATGTTAAGTAATTGTGCTGTGACATCTGGATGTTCCACAATAAGATATAAACTAGTATCATCAGCGAAAAGCCGAATATTTGCATGGATCTCATTCACAATATCATTAATAAAGAGTAAGAATAATAATGGTCCTAATATAGAACCTTGAGGGACACCTGCTTTAATGAAGGTGCATAAGGACTCAACCCCAGGTACATGTAGCACAACTCTCTGTCTACGTTTGAAGAGATAGTTGGTAAACCAATCCAAAAGATTTCCAGAGAAACCAGCTGCCCTTAGTTTATGTATAAGACCTGCATGCCAAACTCGATCAAAGGCCTTACTAATGTCACAAAAGATAACTGGGACCTCTTTGCCAGCACCCAAAGCTTTACAAAATGCATTATATAGGAAAAGTAGTTGGTTCACAGTTGAGTCACCAGGAATAAAACCAGACTGAAAGGGTGTTAAGATATCATTTTCAAGAAAGTGGTTATACAAATGTTTAAAAACAATTCGTTCAAGGACTTTATTTATGTTACTCAACAACGAGATAGGACGATAGCTTGAGACAGCTGTTCTATCACCACCCTTTGGAATAGGACACACATGTGCTTCTTTCTGGGACGATACCTAAGATTAGGGATTGATTAAATAAAGAACAGAGAGGAGGTGAGAGCTCGTGAGCCAATTCTCTGAGTATACAATAGTTGATTCCATCTGGGCCCGTAGCTTTACCAATGGGAAGAGCTTTAAGAACCGATTCAACTTCATCACACGTATCAACAATATTGCTTAATTCAACACCATCGAATGGAGGCAATTCAGGAAGGGATACATTTTCATCATTTAACATAGTTTGTTTACAAAAGAAACTAGAACACATTCGATGGCGCGCCATCGCAAATCCCCACGCTCTCGAAAAAATCTAATGGTAATTGACCCTTTGACCCCATCCTAAGGTCACCAGTTTCATCGTAGGTTAAAATTGTTCAGTGCATCGTGGTCTACTGCTCATCCCCTTTAAGTTGATAATCCACATGACCATGTTCAGAAAATTAAATTTTTGACCCCTCCCAAAGGCCACAGGGGGCGGGGACCCAAAAATTGTGCCGGTGCAAGTGCTATTCATGTGAGTAACTAACACACCAAATCTGGTTGTATTTCGGAAAAAAATTTTTTTGACCCCCCACCCCCACGGTACCCCCAAGTCCCACGCCTGGGCATGACCCAGGCGGCCGAATGAAAATCCTGTCTGATATGTTATATATCTTTCATTTGTGAGAAGATTCACAAAGTTTGGTTTAAAAACCTTTGAAAATGACTTTGTAATTTAGGTTTAATAATATTTGACCTTTTGGCCCCTCTCCAAGGCCCCAGGGGGCGGGGACCCAAAAAATGGTGCTGGTGCATGCGCCATTCATGTGAGTAACTCACACACCAAGTCTGGTTGAAATTCGAAAAAAAAAAATTTGACCCCCCAAACCCCCCACGGTACCTTGAAGTCCGACCCCTGGGCCTGGGGCATGACTCAGGCGGCTGAATGAAAATCCCGTCTGATGTGTTTTATATCTTTCATGTGTGAGAAGACACACAAAAGTTGGTTTAAAAATCTTTGAAATTGACTTTGTAATTGAAATTTAATGATATTTAATGATATTTGACCTTTTGGCCCCTCCCCAGGGCCCCAGGGGGCGGGGCCAACAAAAAAATATGCCGTTGCACACCCCATTCATGTGAGCAACTCACACACCAAATTTGGTTGGATTTCGTCCTATGGTTTAGGAGGAGATAGCGTGACGGACGGACGGACGGACAGACGGACGGACAGACGGACGGATGGACGGACGGAGGCGATTGCAATATCCCCGACGCTTTTTTAAAAAAGCGTGGGGATAATCATTTAAAACGTTGGCTTTATCAAAATCCTCTGAATATATAGTGCCATCTTGGTCCAAGGGAGGAATAGGCGATTTATTATCAGGAGAAATAAATAATTTAAGGGTTGTCCACCAGTCTCTTGAAGTTAGTGTATTATTTTTCACATTATTGGCCAAATTGTCTATGAGGGACTTTTTAGATTGTCGAATAGCAGTGACCACATCGTTTCTTATTTGTTTGAATTTAGCCCAATGAGCTGGGGATTGTGAGCGTTTGCCTTCCGAAATGCACGTTTTCTTTTCCTGATAAGCTTCTTAATTGATGAATTCATCCATGTTGGTTCAGACGGTCTAATTCTTATGATTTTATTTGGTGTACACAATTTTGATATTTCCAGTATTTTTTAAGTTATGTTTGCGGAGTAAATAGTTATATCTTCGTGTTTTAAAGATGTCCAATTAAACGTATTAGCCATATGTTTCAAAGTAACATAGTCTCCTTGTTCATATTTCCAAATATGTCGAGTGTATGATTTCTGTTTTGGCTTTGCGAAATTAAAAATCCCGTAAATAGGACAATGATAACGCACATCTTGTTGTCAAAAAGGTCACAAGATGATTAGGCTTAGTAAGTAGCAGAATATCAATAAGTGATGACGAATGTTCAGTAAAATGAGTTGGCTCTGAAATACATTGACGGAGAGAAAATTGTTCACTTAGGCTTTGGATTTTGCGAGCGGACTGTGGATTTGACGAATTAAAATTAAGGTCGCCGGTGATGATAAAATCATCGATTCCAGTATCTATCGCCAGGTGAATTGAATCTTCCAAAGAATTGTAATATAGTTGATCAGAATTTGGTGGTCTGTAAAATAAGCCGAATAGTACACGTTTGTGCTTAAAGCTAAGCTCAATCCATATATTTTCGAGTCCCAAAATTTCTAAATCGTGTCGTCGACGATAATGGATAGTATCCTTAACATATACTAGTACGCCCCCATGGCTATCGCCCACTCGATCTTTCCGTTCGGGTTTATTAAAAGACTGAATATGTAGATCAATCAAACTTACAGATGGATTCAGCCAGGTTCTTGAAAATGCTAAGATGTCAAAATCAAATAATTCAGTACTCAGCAAATCAAGCTTGGGCACTATGCTTTGAACATTATAGTGCACAAATGAAAGGTGACTGGAAAGATTCAATGAGCTGAGAAGTGAGGATGACATAAAAGTCGTATTCAAAGAACTGTTAAAAGAAGATGCTGACAATGGGCCTGGGTTTGGATGGACGTCGCCTGAAACGACCAATAGAACATAGAGCCAAGATATTATAATAGATAAAGCAAGGATTTCTATTATTTGTAGAGTAAATTTTACATTTGTAGTATAATGTTTACCTGCAATACTGCGTTTGGTGAGCCCTCTAACTGATACTTGGTAGGCAAGATCTTTATTGCAACGTACCTCATTAAGGACTGTAAATGTGTATGGTATTTTAGATAATACAAAAAAAGTAAGCAGAATGTAAAATATCCATGGAAGCTTACAGGCAGAGGCATCTGTACGCACAACGGCAACTTGAATTTCACGTTTGCTGTAATTCATGTAACTGTTATCAAGCGGAATAAAAATAGTTCAGTTGCCGTCATGTGTACATGTGTACGAAACGCTACGATGATTACATCAGTTGCAAAGGGGAACAGACACACCCCACCCCAAAGTAGTCATGTTGCATAATCCAATTAATTAGAAAGAAAGCATATAACACTATGCATGCGAATGTTTTGCCCTATTACACACCCTTCACTCCTGTATGGGGACAAAAGGTAAAAAAAAATTCTGCAGAAGGTTTTGGTGCACATCACATTTTGCAATTAAAATGTTTGACATTATGCACACCCCTGGCCTTTTGGGTTGGGTAAAAAGGTCAGACATTGAATTGTGCAGATAAGTATAATTTGATTAAACTTAGTGACTTGATAGGCTTTGGTTATGATCTCAGTGATACCCAAGATGGACTTAAGTGTGGGAGAATGGGATTGATAGTTTGTGGTGAACATCCTCTCTTCCTGACAAGGATTCAGGTGAGCGATCCAGGACCCATGGGCCCTCTTGTTTGGAATAGACAAAACGCCAAATATATGTGCTAAACGCCATGGTAATAAGTGTTTGCGCATATGCAAATAGCCGTTACTCGGATTGTCTGTCCAATATTTACAGTAGTTATATGACTGGAGAGAATCCTGTCTCCTGATTGGCCCAATTTGTCTTCATAAATCTCTATGTCTACCTGAAAACTGGTCTAAACTGGCTCAGAAGGTAATATAGGATGAGATCCAGCTCAAACTAGTTTCCAGAAGTTGATATTTTTGACACTTCTGCAATATCGCCCTCTAGAGAGCTAAAAATAGTATGATGAGTATAAAACTAGCATGTGCTGCATGAAATTGACATGATTTACTGTTTCACATCCCAACAGGTAAACTAAAGACTTTCATGAATTTTAACAACTGTTTTGTTATGTTTTGTTTGTTCGTTTATCTTTGTTTGAATAAACAAAATGTAAAAAAAAGTTTTATGATTAAATTTTACATTCCACATTTAGAGAATTAATATACATTTCAAATTGCAAAATACTACATTAAATTATTTTAATTAAAGTTGATAAAACTTGATAGAAAGTCTTTAGGTTGAAGGTTGACTTCAGCATTAAAAGTGAAAGTAGACCATTTTCATTCTTAGTTGAAAAGTCATATAACAAAGCAGTTATTGACTTCAATTTAGGTAGACATGAGGATTTATCTACCCTTAAAAGTTATATTCACCTCGGCCTAGCGGCCTCGGTGAATTATCACTTTTTCAGGTAGATAAATCCTTATGTCTACCTCATTGAAGTCAATAATTGTATATTATTTCGAGCGGCACACGATCTGACCTCGAAGCCAAGCGTTAAGCGTGACGGACTATGTAACCGGAGGACCTGTGTTGATTCCCGGATGGGTACCTATTAAACAATGTGTTTTTTTTTCTTATTCTTTTTAGCGTTATAATGCTGAATTACATTAAAGTAATATAGATTTTAATAAGTGACAAAATATCCCTCCTTAACGTTTTATATTGAATTATCCTCGAAATCTGTGGGGGTGGGTTTTTGGCCCTCCTGAAAGATAATTAGTACGGAGACCCGCGATTTGTTTTTGATTTTTTTCTAAAAGGTAAAATGATAGTCCATGAAATTAAAAAAAATATATGATTTTCAATGTCAGATTTTTTGAATATACTATTGGCCTAAAGTTAAGCATATTCCGTTTGATAACACCACTTAGGTTTTAGAAACGGTAAGAATGGAAACTTTGAATCGCTGGTATTCTGATTTTGTTGTCTACCACAATGAATTTTTGGTATCTCTCAAAAGTTTCCATTCTGTTTTTGTGGCCGTGTTCCTTGACTGTACCAGTACTGGCCGGGTGGGTTTATGCTTTTTGTGGTTCTATGTCCAGGAACTCCCGAAGGCTCAACCGGCAGTGGTTCTGGTTTTAAAGCGTCTCAGAAGACGCGGCAACGGCTTAAAGTCTCATCCGACAGACTGAGAGAAGCCGGGAATCGAACCTGCGAACCTATGTCATGTTAGAATCCTGCATGTACTGTTGAACATTTTGTCAATATCTTCAATGACAAGGGTACATGACACGTCTGTCAATTTCGAGATGCAAAAAGAGTAGTCATGTTGTTTAAGTTTTGAAGAAAATTAATAAAATGCAGGTGGCCGGTTAGAACTTTTGGCTAGATATATTTGGAACTAATGTAGAGTTGCGCACACGCAACTTCTGTGTTTGGTCCTTTTGTTTGTTTGATTCTTTACGTCCAAATCAACAATTTTTTAGCTATGTAGGGACGTGACTTCCTTGGCTGAACCAGTACTAAGCAAGGATTAATGTGTCTTGCTCAAGGACACAACGCTGTGACGCCGGTGAGGCTCAAACCCGCTATCACTCGATCACTGAGCCACTGCGCTCCCTATGTTTGGTTCTGGAATGGTAATTGAAAGTAAGTAAGGGTGCAAAGATCAGGAATCGATACAATCAAGTACACCACCTGACCCAGGATACCAATGGGAAAGTGACAAACTCACAGTTAGACACCACAAACGAGAGCCAAGAGGTCAGCCCTTTCCCAGTCCTTTTGTGTCCTTCTAGTTTTGCATTCATCTTTGCGGGGAAGAAAGAGCTGGCCTCGAGGTGATAAAACTTGAGTACAGTCTCAGACTCAAAATAAGCGCAATGATTGGCTGCTTGAGGACATGTGTCCACAAGCAGCCAATCATTGCGCTTTGTTTTAAGTCTGAGACTGCACTCAAGCTTTATAACGTCGAGGCCTGGTTGCTATACTGTAATCGTCTTCCTGATGTCTGGTGACTGTAAGTGTTCTGTAGCTCTTCCTCCAGGTGCAGTGTGATGGTCTGCAGTGTTGGATTGTAGTATTTCCTGATCATACTCACTTACTTTTCATATCACATCTTCCATCTAATAAAGCAAAAAGACCAGGAGCTGGACTGATTTAACCCATTTATGCCTAATGTAATCTCCAACCCATCTCCAACTATAATAATTGGGCCGCGACGTGAGAAAACCTGTCTTCGGGGTTTCCGACTAAGCGAGTTTCAAACCATGCTCCTCAGCTACAGAGACTAGCTACTGAATTGAAATTTCGCGTGTTACAAGTTTACATATGGTACTTTTCAAAAAGCGAACAACAAAGGCGCTGATCAGACTGCGCGGATGCGCAGGCTGATCTGCGCATGTGTTGTTCGCAAACCCCCGAAGACAGGTTATCTCGCGACGAGGCCCATGTATAGTTGTGCAATCAGCTTTAAGTAAGTGTTCTGTGTCTATTCCTCGTGATCCCGTTGTTTGGTCTGCAATGTGTGATTGTGGCATTTCCTGGTCATACTCACTTTTTGTTATTCAAGTTATTTAAATTGCTTATGACAGGAATACATGTTTTATCCTGACGATGCCCCAATAATGCAAGTCAAATTCTTGAATTTTTCATAAACAGACACTTATTTTATTTCCCTGCATTAACCTCTTGTGACAACATATGCTAAAAATATGGAAGGCACGTCATACTTTTAAAGAAAACGAATATGAAAATACCATTTGATCCACCTGCGTGTCTGTGAACATTTTAGCGATTGGTGGACTTTTTCCAACACATATGTCACAGCTAATCAGTTTGTGGTCTTATACCTTTCTCCATATTCACGCCATGTGAAATCTGGTTATTGTAATTTGCGAACAACTAAGGTGCATCCGCACAGTTTGATCAGCACATTTTTGTTCTCTGTTTAGATAGCAGGATACCGACTCATGCTAAAACCAGAATTTCAATGCTGCAGCTTGTTCCTGGGTTTGAATCTTGCCTGGTTGGAAATTCCAAATACACATTTTCGCATGGCGTGGCTCTAATATATGTCAGTGGAATACCTGACTAAATCCCCTTCTTATGGGGTAAATGGCTGTAATAAGGTTTAATCATATCCTTTGTGACCTTGACAATTGTCTCACTTCTCAAATCATATAAGTAGAGTTCTTGGTCCTTATCACTCATGTAGGCCGCTTTAGCTCCAAACCCACTCCTAGTTACAACTAGCAGGTCACATTTAGACAGGAGGTACTGTTCTAGGAATGCAGCATAAAATCCCTCACACGCAGTTGACTTATTTCTGTAACTGAATCTATCCACATGTACAATAGGCATATCTACCGTAAACCTGCTTGTGAAATGTTCCATAACATATTGTCTTATCTCCTCTGAATCTGTAGCCACATACACTACATATTTTGAAGGAACGTCATACTGTTTAAGAAACTGGAGTATCATAGTAACATTTGGACCACCTGCGCGCCTGCGAACATCTTTAGGTATTGATGGATTTTGACCAACACGAATGTGACCGCAAATCAGTTTTTGTGGTCCTACAAGTTTCTCCATATATAATCTGATGTCTTTTTCAAGTTTTGGCACCGGACGAAACAATTTGTCTAAAACTAGTTTATCGATTTCTGAGTAAGATTTGCCAACTGCCCAGGGAATATTTAATGCGGCCTTTGGGTGAGACATAATGGCATCAGTCCATTTATTTCCAGTTCGAATGAAAACAACCTGACTTTGGAAAACGTCATCAAAATCTGTTTTATTTATAGCATTGATAAATCCCCTTGATTTAGCGTTACGCACAATTTGGGAGTGTGATTCTGGTAAGCTGGATATGTATTCTGAACATTCCGTCCAGTTGTATCTATTAGGTATAAGATATCTATCAAGCCTACATGGTTTAGTATGATTTATTACAAAATATCTCTTGGTCAATTGGGCCATCAAGTATGTCGAGACGATTCCGCACTGTCTGTCAGCCCAACCATTACAAGATTCATGTTCGAGACATCTATCAACTATAAACTTTCTTTGCTCACATGGAGTTTCATCAATTAAAATTGGCGAGTGTTTTGGACCATCTTTATTTTGCGTTATAATTTTCACACTCTCGTTTCTTGTTTCATTAACTCTGTTCTGAGATGTAGGTCGATTAAGGTCGCCTTCATATCTAAATGGCTTTGGGTTATCCATATTGTTTGTTTTGTCACCTGCATTGTCTTTGAAGTTTCTGAACAGATCAATGACAGAGGCTGCTGGGTCAATCTTCTTAAATGCAATTAAGTATAAACACACGCTGATGCTAGCATATGCAACAATCTGAAAAATAAGAAATAGAATGATAATTCTAATTTCTTTGTATTTATTATTATTATTATTATTATTATTATTATTATTATTATTATCATTATTATTATTATCGTATTATTATAATTAACCTTGATAATCCGATCATGGATAGTTTGAATAATTAAAGATGGGAATTACATGATTCAGAGGGTAGTGGATGTGTTTAAGAACAAAAGATGATGTCATTGGGTAAGCCCGTTCAGCATTGTATAGATGCTTTACAATGCGTTTGACAACAGTTCGCATGAGGGTTGTTCTAAAGCATGCGTTGCGTATACAGATTTGTAGGAAGTGTCCACTGGCGAATAAGTATTGTTTGGGACCAACTTGATAGCTAAACGGACTACGTTCCATGCTCGTCTTACTTTCGTTTTAGCAACAATAACAAATTATTCTGTATTTAGGTGGAAACTCGTTCCAATCCGATTTCTATACAACACCAATTCTTAGTCCACCAGTTGCCAATTCGGGCCTAACAGCTGGGTTCAAAACTATTACACTCCTTTTGTTTGACCACAAAATTACAAAAGCAAACGAAGTTATTGGCATAAATAGCAACGGTTATCACTAATTGGTGAATTTCACACAGAAACAGAGTACATGTACAAAATACAAGTAGATACCAGTCACATTTTGAAGGATGTAGTTGAACTCAAATTCATTGATTTCCGTGAGCACAACTTTGGGAGTCAATATCTCTTTTTAGGTCATCGATATGCTGGAATTAATAAAATAGTCAACTTGATTATTATTTCATGGAGATACAATGGTGACATAAAAACGTTAACTTACGTAATTATTTCAAAATCGAATCGTGTGTGCAATCTTGTCGCCATATTAAATCTCAATCCAATCATGTTGTCACTGGGCCTACATTCTAATGAGAGCACCAACGGAGGAGTTAGACGACAGTGATTTTATTAACTATAGATGATTAGAACGGTAATAAAAAGAATTTGAGATTTAGAATAGTCGTTTCTTAGTGTCCATGCAAAATAAAATAATAAATGAAAATATACCTTTCGTTTTGGAAGCAACTTCATTTTTTGCAATTTGACAACGTGTGCGAACTTCATGAAACAAACCTCCACTTTAAATCAACGACTTCAGGATGTCCAAGAACCAAGTAGCCTTAATTTTTGACACGCTCATTATCCGATCTGAGACATTGCTGTTGTCATCTATGTTTGAAAGCAAACACTTTTTTGTTCAAATGCATTTTTATCGATTACGAAATTACTAACCCTTACATGCTACCTAATCTTGACCCTTGTCCTGCTGAACCCGGATCCTCTTTTTGAAAACACTGTAGATCCCGATCAGCTGGCTTCTAATGAGTCTAGATAAGGTTTGAAATATCATGTGCATCTGCAAGCGCTCAGGGGATCGCGAACGAAATCATAAAACCAATTCTTGCAGTCGTGTTTGGCGCTTCTTGGGATATTTGAGCGGAAAGCAAGATAAGTTGTCAATTATTATGTACACACCAATGCAGTCAGATCAGAGTCTAAGTTTTCCGCTTGATTGACTACCTACAGAGCTCCCGTCGAAACTCTGACCAGACTGTGCGGATGTACAGTCTGGTCATAGTCTTCGATGGACGCGATTGGCAACTTGTACATTTTGCTGAACACCAGTTTAACTATTCGAAGCTGTTACAATTAATTGAAGCTGTTTTGTGTATTGGTATGCAAATCCTGTATGAAAAAAATAATATTGAAAGCAGCATCTGTTCAACAGATATTTAAAAAAAATTAAGAAAATGTTGTTGTTTTTCTTTTCTGCTTTCAAGGCATTTAATGCAACTTTTTTGCCATATGCCTCGTTGATATCGACCAAATCAAAACAAAACTGCTCAAGCTTTTAGACCACCAATTAAACGACGACTACACTATGTAGCATTCGTTTGACATAACTTAAGCTGTATTGTTACGTCCTTGCACACTGTAAAATTTAGTGTAACATTACACCAAGAGCTATGTGCATTATGGGCTATTTGGGCCCCTTAATGCACGTATGAGGCCAATAGATACAAGTCGACTTTAACAAAATTCTTATTAGTTTATTAGAACAATACCCTAAGTATTAAGATCTTAAATAAATTTGACTTCCACCGTTGCTATGGTTACAAAATGAACACCAAAATAGGCTGATAATAGGAAATTGACCATTTTGGAACAAATTTGAGACATTTGTCAGAGAAAACATTGAGCGCAAGCAAATACCAAAACGATATTTTAACAGATGAGAAGAATCATCATGGCACACAACTTATTAAAAGGTTTTTTGGGGTATTTAGCTGTGCTCATATCTAATTCTTATAAATCGGTCTCCAAAAGCCTTAAATTTGGTCTAAAATGGTACTTTCTCTATTTTAAGCCTATTTTGGCGGCAAATTTTGTAACTTTGGTAACCATGAACGTTGAATAAATGCCAGAATTTACAGAAGAAATTGGTGAAAAGCAAATTTCGGGGAGGGGGGCAAAATTGCCTCCAAATGCACGCCACGGTACCTCTTTGGTGTCAGCTGAAGTGCCACAGATTCCGATGTAATCTGTCAACTACTTTTTAACAACTATGGCCCGTTCGATTGTATTGATCCAGAGCATAACTGCAACATAGCAGGGAGAAATGTTTGAATTATACTTTTCAGTGGGCTGGGGAAATGTTGGTCTCAAAGTTTAAGTGAGAGTGTAGGCTTTTTCACCAAAAGTAATTGACAACTTAGCTGCTACCCTTTTTGTTCTAATTTACACGTTTCTGTTGAACAGTGTAGCATAGGCCTACTAGCGAGAAAGAAAATGACTGCAAAAACAAACCAGTACAATCTCATATGGGCCTCGTCGCGAGAAAACCTGTCTTCGGGGTTTCCGACAAAGTGAGTCTCCTCAGCTACAGAGACTAGCTAGAAAACTGAAATTTCGCCTGCAGAAAGCTTAGTTAGGGTACTTTTCAAAAAGCGAATAACAAAGGCACTGAGCGGATGCGCAGGCTGGTATGCGCCTGTGTTGTTCGCAAACCCCCTAAGACAGGTTTTCTTGCGTCGAGGCCCATATTTTCTTTGATGCGGCTTTTATAAACCACCATATACAGAAAGTAGGCAACGTAACATATGAACCTGTCTTAAAGAACGAAACAAACGCTTAACCCGGAGAAAACAGCAATGATCGACAACGCAGTATTTGAGGTTAAAATGGTTGACATAAACCCAGATAACAAACTTTAATTTTTGTGTACAAAATTGAGACGCCGGACACCAGAAACCCAATAATATGGCTGTGCGTCACAAGAAGATTCAGATCAGCCTAGGTATCAGCTCAGTCTGCTCCCAGTCTTCGATGTCCGTATGAAGAAGAAAGTTTTCGTCCTTAGTTACCCACTGAGGGCACAGCGAATACTCTGATCAAAATGGACGTATGCACAGGCTAATTTAGTCTACGTTGTACGCAGACTCATTTTGTTGGTTTGTCCTTTCTTGGCTACTATTCCACATGTTGCCTATGACAGTGACGTAAGGTAATCCCAAAACCGTTATTACTTTGATTCTAACACACCTCGCCTAAAGAGTCGATGCTAAAAAACTTGATATAACAAACAATTCACAGTTTTTGGTGGCGCGAGGAAAACGCGCACTAGCTGACGTCATTTGTTGCTGAAAAATGACGTCAGTTGTGGCGTTAGACGGTATAACGTCGTTTTCACGCTTGAAAGAGGTTGCAAATTAATGTAAACGTATTTGACACAGTCCAACTATCCAGTCAGACATACGTTAAGCATTGCCTCAATAGTTGGAAGCTTTCCAGTCATGAATATTTTCTTGTTTTATTTATGAAAATAGATAAAGTGGTGACAATTTACAGCAAATTTCGATTCGATTATCACAAAAGTAAACAACCAGGCATGGTAAATGCACACTTACCCCTAAACATGTCCCTATTCTCTAGCCCAATATGATATTTTCAAAATGCTTAGACATGTAAAATGTTAGTGTCATATTGTTATAATAACAAAGCCAAGTTCTGTCTGAAAATTTCAGATCCATATCTCTAAAGGAATAAGAGTTATGGATGTGTAAAGAATGGCATGTTATATAGTGATAATGCAAAAGTTAAATACACGCGATTAACTATCTCTATGATCCTCTATAACTGACATGAAACCTTGAGTTAGACAGAATCGGTTTGACACTAGTTTAAAAAATAAGTTTAGATTATTTCTGCGTTTATTTAAATTCAAAGTAAGCACTTTGGTTAAGCTGTTACACTTTTTAAGGGTACACCCAAAAATAGGGGTTGGTGTATACAGGACACCGTAGAAATTCAGCAAAATGACCAAATGGCATTCTGATATGTTCAGCAGACCAAAGGAAGACAAGGGTAACAAAATACTACAAACTGGTTGTTCTTCTGAAGAAATTTGTACACGAAAAATGTCTCTGAAATAATGTTCGGGTGATGCTTAATTTATGTCTGACTGTATATTTGCGTGATTTCCTCAGTTCAATGGCGGGAAATTGGAATAAGCCGAAAACTTCAAAGGTGTTAACGTCGTTTATTGTGTAAGAATCGAAATAGATCAGCTCTATTGCGTGAATTGTTGAGTGATAATTCACTGTTTGTCAGTCAGTTGTACGAATATAAATCACTCGCGCTACGCACTCGTGATTTGATCTTCTTTACAACTGACCTCCAAATAGTGAATCATTACTCACAATTCACTGCTAGAGCTGATCTATTTCTTACATGTAAATGACTGCAGTATCAGCTGACAACTTAAAATTTTACAAACCATATTATAACCTCACTGTCGGAATCTCCTCTTCAATGGTAACTGTCCTATTTAGTTATTTAAATACCCTCAACATATGTTATTTTTAATCTCCAGGTCTGATTAAATATCTTTATCCCCGTCAAAGGCAGAGGATATAGTTTTAACAATGTATATTTGTCCATCCATCCGTCTGTAACAATGTCTCAGTATTATTAGTCAGAATCCAGGCATTCGTGGTACAAACATGTCTTAAGTACGCCTACCAAACGCTCGAATGGTCAACATCTGGTTGAATATTAAAAACAATTCCTCCAGGAAGAGAATCAAAAATCGGGGCATGTCATGCAACAGACTATGCATTCCTACGTTTGTGGTATAAATTTGAGGTCATAAAGTTCTCTCGTTTGGTCAGATTTACATTTCGTGTAAAATAGGTGTACCAGAATTCGACAGGAACGTGTTTATCGCACGAAAATTAAATATGACCTAATGAGAATACTTTCTGAGCTCGTATTTATACCACAAACGCAGGAATCCATTTTCTGTTGCATGACATTCCCCGATTTTTTATTTGCTTTATAGAGCAGTTGTTTTTAATATTCAACCAGATGTTGAGCATTCGAGCGTTTGGTAGGCGTGTTAAGCGGCCACTTAAAATAAACAACACAAAGATCTTAATGACGAATGGTAGCTTAATGAAGGTCGAAAGTATTGCAAAATGCTCCCATTGGAGCATTCTGCATTGCTTTTGACCTGTATTAAGCGATAATTGGGCTTGAAAACCAGTTTTAGGTGTTTTTGAGAGTGGTGGTTTTACTGTATCGTTGAGGGTAGGGCGTGACTTACTGCCATTGACAGTGTCAGAAAAGGCAACTATAGTGCAAACACTGTAATAGCTTTTTATGTAAAATGTTGAACCATACAGAAACAAGTCTTATAAACCGACTTAATGAATTCCTTTTACAATCAAGAAGGATAGAATAAGGTCAACGTTATTCCAAACGTACGCGCATTAAATATAGTTTGCTCTACAATACAGAATGTTGGAACACTTCCCAAGGCAATAACACAACTAAAAGACCAGGCCTCGAGGTTATAAAACTTGAGTTCATTATCAGATTCAAAATAAAGCATAATGATTGGCTGCTTGCGGACACGTGTCCGCAATCAGCCAATCATAGCGCTTTATATTGAGTCTGAGAATGTACTCAAGCTTTATAACCTTGAGGCCAGTTAGATGATAGTGAATTACATGTGCGACTCTGAAGAAGAAGGGAATGTTGGTATAGGTCATGACACCAAAGGCACGAGCTACACTGCTGCAAAACCATTACAAAATGAACTTTAATTAAGGGTGAGGTTGGCGCCGTTAAACCGGTTTAAGCCCTGCAGTAAAATATTTTACTGACCGTTCCAAGGCGGTACTTCTTTTGTGGATCTTTTATGTTTTTGTTCTGTCTTGTGTTTGCTATGTTTTGTGCGCGTCTGTTTATATGTGCTTTGTGGTCACCTGCTGGGAAAGGGCTGACCTCTTGGCTCTCGTTTGGGGTGTCTTCTGTGAGTTTGTCACTTTCCCATTGGTATCCTGGGTCAGGTGTGGTACTTGATTGTATCGATTCCTGATCTTTGCACCATTACTTACTTTTAAGAATCCGCTCGTTTGGAAAATACAAAGCTTCACCAGTGTGCTGGATATGAGCAAAATAGAAAGCACGAGGATATAATTACAACTGTCATAACATTTATTCAGATCCGTTAATCTGATTGGTCAAGAACTGTTTTCTGATCGTATTGACCTGCATTTCATTTTTCAATGACTTTCCATTCGTATTCATGAGGGGCAGGGACATTCATGGCAGAACTTCTTTTGTGGTACTGTACAATGCTTCTATGAAGATAAATTGTCAGTCGGCAACTACAAACACTTTACTGTACACTAACACAGATTCATTCAGGTGAAAAATCAAATATTAACTTACCTCCGACGCTTAAATTAACAGTATTCATGCCGATCAGCTGTCTAATGCGATCTTGTTTTTTTAAACTTCGTGACGTCTACGTACGCTTTATAGCGCACGTCATAGTCTAAATGTGCAAAACAGCATTAACTGGAAACGTAATATTAAGGAAAACATAATTAAAAATACTTCGGAAAAAAATAACGCGAGAAGTTGTAATTATAAGAATTGAAAGTTATTTTTCTGCGTTTCACTGAGGTATGAAATGTTGTTTAAATTGCATCTAATTTTAGCATGAAAACTTTTGGTAGTTTTCCCGACATGTCATACCTCAGTGACACGCAGAAAAATAACTTTCAGTTCTTAAGTGAATATGAAAATATCATATAAATCTGCTTTGAGGCGTACAACGAAGAATTTATACAACCTTGTTGCCTGGATAGTGATAGATATAGGCCCAGAAATTGCCAATCGTGAAGGAGGAGTTTCGGTTACGCATATAATATAAACAGATTCCTAATTTGTGTCAGAATATCGGTGCAGCAGTGGAAAAAATTATACAAACGCCTAAACATACAGACATAGCCCTGCATGTCCTTAAAGAAACACGAAGTAAAGACATAGTGATACAGTATACTGCTGAATAGGCGTGGAAACCGTATTAGCTACCAAGAGGCCCAAAGATATAGAGAATACTAGGTGAGTGTCTTTTGATATCAAGTTTACCAGGCAAGGCTTTGAGAACGCTTGTTGACATCGCGAGGCTTGCCGAGCGATTCAACAAGCGTATTCAAAGCCGAGCCTGATAAACTTGATATCAAAAGACGCGAACCTGGTATTCTATTTATCAGTTTACCCATTGTTTCACTCTTCGAACTAGCGATTATGACGTCATTTTCGATTTGTATGTTGATTCAGCGTCATTAGCGACGTCATTCAAAAAGTGCAATGTCATCATGACCTGATAAAGGCAACATGCCGTGAGATAGACAACATTTATCAGGCAACGTGTAACAATGCAGTTGATACGAGAGGTAACTGATAAATATCAATACAATTGCAGTAGATGCTGATACACATCTAGAAACAGGTTGTGTTTTCATACTAGAAAGTGTAGATCCATGTACGAGGGGCATTTTTAAAGTTCGTAGCATGGCCTCATAACTCCACAATGCGCTGATAAAATACTATTTAATAATGCATCTTTGGAAATTATTTGCAACGGCTATTTTATGGTTTGATTTTTGTCGAAAAAGACTTGACATGCACGTGCAGCGCATGCTCGAAATGAGTAGGGCTTTACGAAGGACGTTTTTTTATGTTCGTAGAGTGGTGAATTTAATGAAAACAGCGAAAGTAAATGCATACATTATGTATATATTTGGAAAGATTGAGCTTTCATCTATACATGCAACCTAAAATTATTTCAAAATGCATTTATTTAATGACTTCTAAGAGGCAAAACCTTACCTATATATTAGAAACTGGAAATATGGTAGAAATATGACATTTATTGACTTAGTCTCTGACAGAACGTTAGTAACAATTGCATAAAATGGGTCCATAGACATACACAGCTTTTGAAAATATGGCTGCAGAAAAAGCACACTCAGTGCTATAATATTGTATGACCATTATAGCGTATACGCAGCAATTATTGGATATAGCAGATTTATTTGGAACCTCAGCAAATTGTACAGTAGGGATATACGAGGGACGTTTTTTATGTTCGTAGAAAGGTAGATTTAATGAAAACGGCGAAAGTAAATGCATACATCATGCACATATTTGGAAAGATTGAGCTTTTATCTATACATGCAATCTTAAATTATTTCAAAATGCATTACTTAAATGGCTTCTAAGAGGCAAATATGTGACAGTGTGCTATTTAGTTACAAAATGCTTATAGGTATATTGGTTATTTCCCTTGATGAAAATTGCACAATTCCAGAGAATTAAGAAAATTCATTTTATTTTTCATTTTTTTCGTCTTTCATAAAATTTGATTAATTTTGACTTGCAAAAGCAAGATTTTGAAGTTAAGAGAAAAAGGATGTTCACACACCTGACAGGTGGTCACTAAAAGGTCTTAATCACTAATCAGCTTTCATGTACAAACAGTTTTCTCATTTTGCTTATTTTGCATATAAAACTTTTAATATTTTCACACCTTATCAAGTTGAGAAAACATATTTCAGACCAAAACAGGAAATCACCTTGGGATTAATTTAAGATGCTTTCACAGGTGTTTAATCTTCAACTGGGCAGGCATCTTAAGTAACTCATTTCATCTCATGTCTAAAAGTTTTGGATCATTTTAGATCAACCAATTATAAAAAAGTTAACATATTTTGATTGACAGGTCGGCATGAGTGAGCCTTGCTGGTTTCCATTTTGGTAATTTTCGGGGAGTTCAATTTAGGCAGTCGAAGCGTAAACATCTAATTTTCTAGTGAAATGCTAGTGCACTGGTCAACTTCAGACCTTAAACTTCAGTGCCTAGTTTAAGCTATTTTGAGTTCAGAAACATAAGACATTATCTTAAGCTATAGAAGAATTTATTAGAACTTTGTATTGTGGAGTATAGGATAGAATTTTAAGATAATAATTGTGGAGAACTTGTTATTATTATTATTTGTTATTGGAAGAGCTAGAAAATAGGAAACATAATAAATTAGGAAATAGACACCAACAGACTTGTGTTTCTATGGCCTATGATCAGGCCCGACTTCACACTTAAACCGAAAATCTGTTGATCAGCCTGCTCGCAGTTCAAGGGAAAGTAACTGCGAGCTAGTGGGATCAGTGTGGCCTGCACGAGCTTAATTCCCCATTTTGCACAAAAGCGGGCCACCCCCACGAACCCCTGGTTACATACCTATATATCGCACACTGGAAAAATGGTAGAAATATGACATTTATGGACTTAGTCTCTGACAGAACGTTAGAAACAATTGCATGAAAATTGCACATAGCCATACACAGCTTCTAAAAATATGGCTGCAGATCACGGACACCATGTACTACAATATTATATAAACATTATAGCAAATGCGCAGCAATTATTGGATATGGAAGATTTGTTTGGAACCTCAGCAAATTGAACAGTAGGCATATGAACTTTTATTGTAAAAAGTTGACACAAGTGGAAGTTGGATACAGGCTTTTGAATGTGGCTTAATATGTAAGCTGTAAAGTAGTATTATATTTTTTCTTGTTTATATGGTAGATGAAAGTGTTATGGTAACTTTCATCCCAAAACAAGGTTAATACTTTTGTTTTATTAGAAATGAACTGCAAAATAAATAGCCTAGAGGGTGCTAAAATCCCTTATTTTGTATATAAATGACGTCATGGAGCGTTACAATATTTAGAAAATACTTTAAAACTGTTTTTATGCCTCTTTACAGGTTTTGAAATAACTGCAATAAGAAAATTATGCAGATCCGATTGTTATTGTGTTTTCTACGCGGGGTTGATTTACCCCACCCACTTTTTATAACATGGGGGTACGCCAGTAACGGAAGTTGCCAGTTACACGCTTAAATCGATACATCAATATAACTGCTGACGAATGATTAAGTATATCATGTGCTATATAAAACCAGGAGAAACTTCAAAATGTGTTCCCAATCGCAATTTTAACAGATATAATAACTAGCACTTGGTTGTAATTATTTTGGTATATTGATGGGTGTTTTAAAATTGTTATAGAAGAGCAAACAACATGCTTATAGTTTTGCTGCGCTTGTCTACGATTAGCATTTGAATAAGTTATTTTGAAGGTGCAAAGAAATAATCAGCTTAAAAATGCTTATATCACCATAGCGAATGGAACTTAACAGCGTCTAATTTCATAATGGCTGCGTGGTTAAAATGACACGGATTTCGGCCAGTGTCCTTTTTACGCCCTATTCAAAGCTACATATCTTGACCGAACTTAGCGCTAATGATGTGAAATTTATATCTAATAATAGACAGGACCTAGACCTTTCAAAATATATATAGTTATGGTACCGTAAATTCTATATTTGTAGAGGTAAAGCCCGATTCTACGAACATAAAAAATGACCCTCGTATATTTTGTAAACAGTCGACACAGTGGAAGTTGGATACAGGCTTTTAAATGTGGCTTAATATGTTAGCTGTAAATTACTATTTTATTTTTTCTTGTTTATATGGTAGATGGGAGTGTTATGGTAACTTTCATTCCAAAACAAAGTTAATACTTTTGTTTTAATTGAAAATGAACTGCAAAATAGATAGCCTACGGGGTGCTAAATACTGTTTTTGTACATACATGACGTCATATAGCGTTACTATATTTAGAAAATACATTAAAACTGTTTTTGTGCCTCTTAACAGGTGTCGAAATTAGTGCAATAAGAAAATTATGCAGACCTGATTGTTATTGTTTTTTCTACACAGGGTTGATTTACCCCACCCACTTTTTATAACATGGGGGTATGACATTAACGGAGTTTGCCAAGTACACGCTTTAATCGATACATCAATATAACTGCTGACGAATGATTGAGTATATCATGTGCCTTGCAAAACCAGAAGAAATTTGAAATTTGTTCATATTCGTAAAAACAGATATAATAACTAGCACTTAACTGTGATTATTTTGGTATATTGATTGGTGTTTTAAAATTGTTATAGAAGAGCAAAACACATGCGTATAGGTTTTGCTGCACCTGTCTACGATTAGCGGTTAAATAATTAATTTTGATGGTGCAAATGAAAAATCGGCTTGACAAATGCTTATATCACCATAGCGAATAGAACTTAAAAGAGTTAAATTTCCTGCTGGTTTTGTGGTTAAAATGACATAGATTTCGACCAGTGTCATTTACTATGCCCTATTCAAAGCTATATATCTTGACTGAACTAAGCGCTAATCATGTCAAATTTATATCAGTTGATAGACAGAAGCTAGACCCAGGGTTTACCTGTTGGATTTCTTTTGCTCCGGTATTCAGTTTAATTTACTTTTGAGTCCTTATCCTTGCTTTATCTCCTTGTTATATCTTGATTTATATGTTTTAGGAGATGATGCATTGATAAGTTAGGGGTCTTTCATGCAAACCAAATATTTATGTGTCTTGATCCACATCTGAATTAAGGGTGAGGTTGGCGCCGTTAAACCGGTTTAAGCCCTCCAGTAAAATATTTTACTGACCGTTCCAAGGCGGTACTTCTTTTGTGGATCTTTTATGTTTTTGTTCTGTCTTGTGTTTGCTATGTCTTTGTGTGCGTCTGTTTATATGTGCTTTGTGGTCGCCTGCTGGGAAAGGGCTGACCTCTTGGCTCTCGTTTGTGGTGTCTTCTGTGAGTTTGTCACTTTCCCATTGGTATCCTGGGTCAGGTGTGGTACTTGATTGTATCGATTCCTGATCTTTGCAACCTTACTTACTTTTAAAACAATTATACTTATGGTACCGTAAATTCTATATCTGTAGAGATACAACCCGATTCTACAAACATAAAAATGACCCTCGTATACAGTCGCGGAAATTTTAAGCAAAATGTTTGGAAGGAATTTAAGACCTTATTTATCATGATTTGACAAATTAACAATTTGTTACCTACTTATTTTTCTATTAAAATGCATGATGCGATCACTGCTTGCATGAATTACGATTTTACAATTAGAAAATCTCAACTAATAGAGAAATGGTAAATTTTCAAAAATGTGTCTTCTGTGATTTTTCTTTATGCTTTTACTATAAATTGGGTCACTACAGGAACAAAACATATGCCTAAAGATTATATATTTTACTTTATTTGCAGCGAATAATGTATAAAAACATGTCGTTGCGCGAAAATGCTGACTTGTTTAGTTCTGTATTCAAGAAAATTATTCCTAATCACACTACCTCTACTTTTCAAGAAAAGGGTGGGGTAACTCAACTCCAGATATTTTGTCGAATGCATAATATTTTCTCACGGTATCGCGCAGACCTGCACAAAATTGATTTCTATTCTCAATGTATTCTTACTCTTTTGTTTACCGCTGTTAACAAATGAAGTGAGCCAGAACGTCAATTCGTAGATAAACTCATTCTACCACATGGGTAGAAGTAGTATAGGCGTACTACTGCTAGATTTTAAGAGTTATCTTCCCTTTGTTCTGGTTTACAAAATTTCTTTTTGCTACAATACAAAGCGCACAAAGTGTGCTTGACAAAAGTACCAACGTAGGGCGTGCTTAAACTACAGTCGGTTATATATTTTCAAAATATGTGCATTGTGACATGCGGTTTTTAGTCGTAAAAATAAAGATATTGCTTTGCTTTCTAAACGGATTTGGTATTGCTATCCCGGTATTTAGTTATAAGAAACAATACATTCGGTCATTACTTGTATAGTAACTTTACCAGACGGTGGCCTACCCAATGGTGCAACATTATCTAATTTAATCAAATATTGTAAATATCTGCAAACTTTTCAAAAGGTAAAAAGTTACCTATTCCATTGAAATTTTACCTTTTCCAGTATACAGACAGTACATGTATTCACAACAATATTGTACATGTCTGCACCAAAGCATCCTCATGTAATTTAAATCATAACAAAGAAGAAAGATAGCAGTTTAAAATGGTACCAAACATTAATGGGTTTGTTTACCGGTTACTGAGATTATAGACCATGCTACGATCTTTCCAAATGCCCCTCATAATTTTGCACAGTCTGCAATAGACAACCATGACTTTCATGAAAAATCAAAGGATGGGAAAACTCTTCATGGAACAACTCAAAATATATACCAGTATATATTAGATCAATAATCACAAAAGCAGTAGTTTGAGGAGTCGTTCCTCTCATCAAATTAAGAAAGAGGGCAAAGATCAGGAATCGATACAATCAAGCACCACACCTGACCCAGGATACCATTGGGAAAGTGACAACGTCACAATTAGACACCACAAACGAGACCAAGAGGTCAGCCCTTTCCCAGTAGGTGATCCCAAGGCATCAACAAACAGACGTGCATGAAAGCATAACAGAACAAGACAGAAATAACACAAATGATCCACAAAAGAAGCACCGCCTTGGAACAGTCAGTAAAATATTTTACTGGAGGGCTTAAACTATATAACGGTGCACCAACCTCACCCTTGGATCAAGACACATTGATGTTTGGTTTGCATGAAAGACCCCTAACTTATCAATGCATCATCTCCTAAAACATTTAAATCATGATATAAAAAGGAGATAAAGCAAAGATAAGGACTCAACAGTAAATAAAACTGAATATTGGAGCAAAAGAAATCCAAAAGGTAAACCCCGGTGGGCCCGACAACAGCCAAAGCATAAGGCCCCTACCATCTCATCAATAGATAAGTCTTTAAGTCATAACCATCATTGAGTGTAAAGTTCGACCCACCGGCGTACAATTATAGAAAAAAAGCAAAGTTGCCAACCGTAATTGGGTTGACCACCAAGAATGCCGCCTGCTGCAATACATTAATGTTATAGCCAATATTTATTTTTATAGTTGATTTATTTATTGAACTGCGCTGAAAAATAATTAGAGCCAACAATCTTCTTCAATTCATAAACCAAATCACCATAGAATCCAGGTTCCAAAAGTCCTTGGCGTAAGAGAATTTCAAGTCCTATTTGGAATTTATATATCAAATCATAGTATCGTCTATAAAATTTAGGAAAGGTTTTGCGAAGTTTATGATAACGATAGCCTTGTTTCAGAAGTTTCTGAGGTAACAATTTATTGCAAGTGTTGAAGTCAGCAACATGGCTGGATGCTCTAGCAAAACGAATGAGTTGAGAGATATAAACTTCATAGGATGTAGGGCGAGGAACATCACCATCAAAAAATGGGAAATTGACAATTTCAAAACGTTTATCATAATTTTTGGTAGAACCAATATCATTAGAAATTGACAAATGCAACTCTTAAAACGCGGCTTCGGTATCAGAGGTATTAGCTTTATTAAGTTGGAGCTCTGAAGGGTATATTTGACTTACAATAGTGTCCAAATAAACATTATTAATGTTTAAAATATTGTCCAAATATCTGGATGTGGTGTTAAAAGGGAGGGGCTTCATCGTCTATTAGATGCAGCTTCTGAGCGATCACAAAGCATGAACCTTTATTAGAACACGTAACAAAAAAACGAAAGGCAAAACGATACGTCAGTTCCAGGTATTATGTAAGTCACTGATGGAGCCAATGGAAGTTCTTAAATTAATAAAATTATTTTTTATGACAGTTCGTGAGAATTGTGTCCACCCATTTTATATAGCCAAGATGATGACATTTTCCAACCAACATGGCGTGCTTTTCATGACTTTTTCATTGTGCAAGTATCACCAGGAACTACCATAGGCTAAAGATAGTTGATTCCTAAATCACCTACCTACTTTAGGCTCATCAATCGAATAATGCATTAATGTATCAAATGGGCCTCGACGCGAGAAAACCTGTTTTCGGGGGTTTGCGAACAACACAGGCGCAGACCAGCCTGCGCATCCGCGCAGTCTGATCAGCGCCTTTGTTATTCGCGTTTTGAAAAGTACCATATTTCAGCTTGCTACAAGCGAAATTTCATTTTTGTAGCTAGTCTCTGTAGCTGAAGAGACTGGTTTTAGTCTGGCTTTGTCGGAAACCCAGAAGACAGGTTTTGTCGCGTTGCGGCCCAAATAAAGTTGACAAAGAACATGCCATTGTTACATATTATCAGGCAATTTATGAAATTGACCTCGGACTCAAAACGGTCCCGCAAAGTATGAACGTTTAATTATGCGCATAGGTTAAGTCCATATTGCTTCCAATGTCCTTGGGGCTATCGTATACATAATACGCTCAAGTGGCATGCAATAAATTTGTCACAAAACAGAGGTATGTCTTGCAGGAGCTGCATAAAAGATTTTAATATATAATCTATAAATAAACATCTTCTGATTGGCCCAGATGCATATCCACTCGAGTCCATAAAACTACATATCACATGGGCTGCTGGTTTTTCCCATTCAATATTAGTTACTAAAAATAGACTTCATTAACAGGTGGCATTCAGCATGAAACTTGCATGATTTTCTGTAAATACAATTCAGTGGGTGACAGCAGCACGAAATTCAAAAGATTTGGTGTTTCATCATATACATGTAATTCAGACTTTGCTGTTGATTATGGTAATTAGCAGAACTCTTTAATGATCTAATAATTTTTTCCTTCTGGATTGATGCAATAAACTTGGAATGGTCCATTGCATAGTTCATGGGGTCACAAGTTTTAATTTCTAAACAAAATTGCATTTTTCCCTAAAGATCAGTTTGTCTCAGTAAACAGTGTAGACCCTAATCTGGATCTTCTCTGTATGCAGTTGTAATTACAAATAAAGTATGCATTCATTCCTCTTTTAACTGAATGAAATCAGTAAGTCATCATGTAAAAAAGAAATTCAAGACTGTCCATAGCCAAGATTTTGTTGTTGTTGTTGCTTTTTTGTTTAGAGAAATTATATAATTAAACAATTGTTGACTACTGAGGCATTGGACATGATCTGATATCGACCTAAGAATACCAATATTTACCTCGGCTCTGCCGAGGCGGAGCGAGGTAAATATTGGTATTCTCAGGTCGATATCATATGATGTCCAATGCCTCAATAGTCAATAATTGTATAATGTCTGGGAAAATAGTAAGTGAAACTACTATTAGGTGGTTCGTTCTGACACTCTTGTATGCACAGCAATGTTTTTGTTTTTGTTGAATGCCATAGTCAAGGAATCAGCTAAGTTAGAAAACATAGCACAGCTTGATATGATCATAGAAGAAATATCAGGAGTTCTTGTCTCCGCCGACGAGCAAAAGGGGGGCAAAAATTTATAAATCTAACGATGGATCAGAGTGCATAAGATATATCAAACCTATTATTGAAGGTCAGGCTGACAGAGTGTGGTACGCCAACGGCTAAGATATTGATGTTTCATATTTTGAAAAGATTTATACACGCTGAAAGGGTTGGCATCTGGAAGGACAATTTAGCCAAATCTGAGAAGATGCTTCCATATCTAGTTATACCCCCGGTACGAAGTATACAGGGGGTATATAGTTTTTGCCTTTTCTGTAATTAAGTTTGTCTGTTTGTTTGTCTGTAAACCTTTTTTCCATCAAAGATTTCTCAGCAACTACTTGGGTTAGGATTCTGAAATTTTGTACTAAGCTTGATAGTTATGAGTTGTATTGTGTAACAAAACAACAGTCACATATTGCTTATCAGTCCCTTTATTTGTCCATTTTTCTTTCTCTCAAATGGAAATTTTTGTCACAGATTTTTCAGCTCCTATATGAGCTAGTGTTTTAAAATTGTGTGTACACCCTCAGGTAGGCAAAGTATACTGTGTGAATAGAATTTAAGATGCTTATCCTCATTTTGCCTTCTTTTTTCGATTTTTCATTTGTTCCTTCTTTCACTCTTATATTATATTTTTTCCGTCAAAGATTTCTCCGCAACTACTTGGGTTAGGATACTGAAATTTGCTACAAAGCTTGATAGTGATAAGTTGTATTGTCTAACAAAAAACAGCTACATATTGCTTTTCAGTCCCTTTATTTGTTCATTTTTCTTTCTCTCCAATGGAAATTTCTGTCACAGATTTCTCAGCTCCTATTGGAGCCAGTGTTTTAAAATTTTGTGTACACCTTCAGGTAGGCAAAGTGTACTGTGTAAATGGAAATTAAGATGCTAATCCTCATTTTGCCTTTTTCAATTTTTCATTTTTCCTTCTTTCACTCTTATATATAATACATATGGAAATTTTTTTGTCAAAGATTTCTCAGAAACTACTTGAGTTAGGATTTTGATATTTTGTACAAAGCTTTATAGTGATAAGTTGTATTGTGTAACAAAAATCACAGCCACACTTTGCGTATCAGTTCCTTTATTTATTCATTTTTCTTTCTCGCCAATGAACATTTCTGTCGCAGATTTCTCGCTTCCTATTGGAGCCAGTGTTTTCAAATTTTGTGTACACCTTCAGGTAGGCTAAGTGTATTGCGTAGATGAAAATAAAATTGCTAAAGCTCATTTTGCCTTCTTTTTCAATTTTTCCTTCTGTCATTCCTATATAACATATATGGATGTTTTTCGTCAGTTTTCTCAGCAACTACTTGATTTAGGATTATGAAATTTTGTGTACACTTTCAGGTAGGCTAAGTGCATTGTGTAAATGAAAATTAAGGTGCTAATACTCATTTTGCCTTTTTTCTAATTCTGTCACTCTTATATAACACATATGGACATTTTTCATTTTGGATTATGAAATCTTTGACAATTTTGTCTTTTCTCTGAAAGTGTTACAACCTCTGATGGCTACCGCCGGGGGTATGTGAGCTTTGCTCACTTCTTGCTATATTTGTATCTAGACACAGCAAGTATGTCAGCACATTGTCGCAAACAGGAAGCTTGCTAGCACGTATCACCTGTCGCCTTTCGCTCGGTGCACATTGGGATTGAGTCGCCATTTGTATTTAAAATATATTATGCGACCACTGCTTGCATGACTCGGGGCTTTACATCCAGAAAATATTGACTAAAAGAGAAATGATAAACTGTCAAAACTTAAACTTTTTGCTATTTTTAACAATAGATTCTGTCACTACAGCAGTGCGAGAATTGAACGGGACTAGCCAAATATCGCTAGTTACCCATGATGCAAGGGGCGAAATGCGAGAGATCTAGATGAGGTATCGTCAGGTCTCGCGAGAATGAGTATGTCAGTTATCTGCCACAGTACCTGCAAGAGATGAAACTTCTGACAACTACAGCACCAGTAGTAGCTGATAGGTTTGCGAAAGGCGGTTTCACAGTATGACCCGCAACTACTGTCCTGCCAACCAAGAGTGACAGTGATGTCATGTTTTATTTACAGAGTTATCAGGGGCTTATAATCGATATAGTACTTGTGTATTAATCCTATCCACAGGATAGGATTAATACACAAGTGATCTATCGATTCGCGTTAGCTCAAGTGAAGTGTACACGTTGGTGTTTTACTTCGCAATTATAAACAAAGTATTACGACACTGTCATCCATGGTTGGCACGACAGTAGGAGGTGACATGGAGTTCTGACAGATATGGAATTGGAGCAGTTCTACAACTGTGATGCAAAAAGAGAATTATTCCATGGAATATCTCAGAAACCTGAGACAGTGGAGAAGTATTTGATGGTAACCTCCAAGCTCACTGCCATCTCTGAACAAACGAAAGGAATGTTCATATGGAGGGTATACAGAAGCTTCGTGAAGATTCTCCAGGTGTTTGCAAAAAAGAAAATAAATCAGTTGACAGAATAAAAACATGATAGAATCTGTCTAGAAAATCCCAATTATTTTTTTTATTTCAAGGACTATCATAATCCTTTGTTTTAAAAAAAAAGACAAAATATAAAGGGTCACCTCACTAATTATCGATCCTGAGAGATAAATTTAACCCAACTACTATAGATATCATTCAGAGTACAAGAGTTCAGGATTGATCATTTCTGTCCTTTTTGGCAATTCATTTTACTAGTATGAAGCAATTCAGCATAAAAACTTTAAAAAAGGAAAAAAATATGTGCTCTCCCAAGAATCGATCCAGATCCTTTGGTTCCATAGCCTGACATGCTTACCACCAGGCCATGATTTCGTCACGAAAAAAACTGACTTTGTTGCATGCGAACAACAAATGTACAGATCAGACTGCATAGCCATGCAGTCTGATCAGCGCCTTTGTTATTCGCTATCAGGAAAATACAAAGTCCAGCTACATGTAGCTCTATGCAAAGAGGTACTTACATATGTGCCCACACATGGATTTTCTTTAAACTTTGTATATTAATAATTCAACATATACAAACTATGAAAATATATTTATTGAATTAGATTGTTAAAGCTGCATACTCTGTAACTATGAACATTTTTCGAAAAAAAATATTTTCTTTTTAAATCATTTGTAAAAGTTGAATTAAGTTATGTTTTCACAATAAATCTGTTTACTAGAGCGGAAAACTGCACGGAAAAGTGAATTATATTATAAAACCGGTGTGTTTTACTCGTGTCGATAATTATTTGCGTCCCTCCAATAATTATAGACAGTTAAATTTAACATAAATGCTGTTGTTTCGATACTGATAATTTGTTAAGATTTACGAAATTGGTAAAATGTATACCTGAATTTTAGTTTTTTTACTGTGTTCTTGAAAAATAGAAACATTAGTTCAAAAATTAAAAGATCAAAAGTTACAGACTATGCAGCTTTAAGAATAAGGCTTAGTAAAATATTTTTACTGACCGTTTCAAGGCGGTACTTCTTTTGTGGATCATTTATGTTTTTTTTTCTGTTTTGTGTTTGTTATGCCTTTGTGCGTGTCTTTTTATTTGTGCCTTGTGGTCACCTGCGGGGAAAAGGCTGACCTTTTGGCTCTCGTTTGTGGTGTCTAACTGTGAGTGTGTCACTTTCCCATTGGTATCCTGTTACAAGTTAAAAAAATATGTTACCGGTCCTTGATTTCCATGAAATTTGGTCATCATATTCTTAACATATATGGACAGTTTTTATGTTGAAATCGTATCTTGACAAATATTGCAACGAGTTAAAATTAGAATTCAAAATTTGACTGAATACAAAATGTACAGTTGTAAATTGAGGTACATTGTACCCATCGCATTAAAATCAATGCGTGTCCACTTTCCTAATACAAACAAAGCCATTTATAGTACCAATGAACTTATCAATGATATCGTTATTTCATAAAAGATTTCTTGGTCAGTTACATGATATGCAAATTTTTGTAGAAATGTTTATAACTGGGTACCCTAAGGTGTGGTAGTTATATCATACATGCCGTCATAAATTACATGTACACATGAAATTTACATAAAACTCAAATGCACTCATACACCAGGCAATTAAACAGCTTTATATTATCAAATTCATAGCGTGGGCAGACTCCCATGTCAATTCCCCCTAGCTAATTTCGCAGATGAGCAGACTAGTATGAGTATTGCTTGTTCGGAAATCCCAAAGACAGGTTTTTTCGCGTCGGGGCCCAAATTGTACAAGACATCAACACAGAAGTACATCTGAATACTTTATACTAATTGGTGATACGAACGTCGTTCTACGAGAACGTAGGGAGGAACATTACATCGACAAGCATGTAATACTAGATACAGGCTTAAATAATTAATATGAGATCTTGTGAAGATTACACAAACAGACACATTGTAAACTTATCATGGCATTTTCCGTTCCATTCCTGCATCGCTTCGAATGTTTCAGTTACTTCTAAAATATACGTGTGCAGCTATCGAGTGGGACTAGCGGACTCATTATTGCTCTGAGACTTCCTCTACTTAGATACTTTGGGCATGCGAACAGCAAAGGTTCTAAGGAAACACCGCGAATGCACAGGCTCGCTTGGGTGTTCGTTGCTCACCCATGTGATAGGTACCATAGTTTAATGAACTGGCTCACAGCCAATGGGTAGTTTCGATTTGTTTTAGGAGCTATGCTAACATTAGAACACCGCACACCCTTTTGTTCAGGTATGTTTGTTCGGAAATATTCATTTTTATGGTTTGATTAATTCATGTGCGACTGTTTTATCACGTTGGAATGAACTAATGTTTATCGTAGGGGTGACGAAATCGAAATTTCCAAATACATTGTAAGTTGAGCTGCTGAGTATGTTATTTGGTTTTTTATGCTTTGTTATTAATCCATTAATGTCGAAATAAACTTCTAATGCTTGTTATCTCATTGCAATAAACTAAAATTTATTGTAGGGGTGGCGAAATCGAAATACACGTAAGTTTACCTGGTGAATATAAATTTTATAAAGGCCGTGCCCCACATAGCATTTTACCTCGACCGACCTCTCCGCTACTGATTTTGTTTGTAACCTCTGCAACCATTGCAACTACTTTTCCACTACTGATATGATCGCCGATCAGTCGCCGTACGTTCGGCGATAGTATTTTGCATTTCTTCAAGTCGGCGATCGGTCGGCGATTGGTAGGCGGCTGATCGACGACTGGTCAGTGACTAGTTCAGAGTAATTTGCGAACAGTCAGCGATCGAACTTCGGCATTTTTTTGGGCAAATGAACGGTGTCTGGTCGGTGTCTCGTTAGAGACTGTTCTACCATCATTGTTTTAAAGTTTTGGAAGGAATGAGATTATTTCTGTGCAAGTTGTCATCATCATTACACAATATATAAAGAGTTGCGCTTATTACATAACAGAACGCTGCTTAAACGTTCAGCATCTCTGGCAATTTCGGCTCATCATCAGGACTTTGTCTCTAGGATAGCTGAGATTCACCATCAGAATAAGTAGTCTGGACTTCAGCAGTAATTTCTATCGTCCGCTTTCTCTTTTTAGTCACCTCTTTGCACCATGATGCAAACAATGCTTTCAATGCGTGTGGTGAAGTTATGTCAGGATGGAAAGATAGCTTTTAGTTGAAGCTGACACTGCAACCTGTCGGCTACAAGTCAGCAGAAACTAGGGCGAAGAATTGGTACCAGTAAAATACATTTAAACCACTCAGTGGCTTAGGCTGCTGTCCGTTCTAAGGCGGAGGTTCTGTTGTTGTTGATTCGTTGTTGATTGTTACTCCCATTGTGGGATTCTGTAATTGTATGTTTTGTTGTGCGTTACTTTGTGTCCATTCCAGTTAAGCAATCATCTTGATGGGGAAGAGAGAGCTGGTTGCTTTGCTTAGTTTGTCTTACTGGTGTCTCATGATTGTTGTGTGACTTTTTCACGATGCCACGGGTTCGTCTGTAGTTTGTGACTGTGGTATTTCCTGACCATACTAACTACTTACTTGAATGTATCCCTTTGAATCTTGCATTCGTTCAAGAGGATCAGTCTGCGCGGACATGCAGGCTAGTCTGATAATTTGTTTGCATGCAATAAAACCAGGTATTCCTGTGACAATCACTTGATACAGGTATGACACTCACCGCAAATACACACAGTATGTACATATTTCAAACATGCAGTATCTGGATATCTCTCTGCATTTTACTTACTTCCTTACTAGGTGGTCACGAGCAGCAATGGCTCTGACAGGACTATACGTTTGCGCAGGTTCTTGGACAATGCGTTTGTGTAGGTTCATTTGAGCCTTTACCGGGCCGCGAAGCGCAGTCGGTGACGTGTCTGGCTACAGATGCGAAGGTGGCTGCAGATCCAGGGGTCGCGAGTTCGATCCCGGCCCGGTCCCATACTTTTGTGGAGATTGATCGTGAAATAATTTCTACGGTCATTCTCCTCCCTTCTGGTGAATCATTTATGAAGGGTTGTTGTCGGTTACAAGCGAAAGTATGTGCACGAAGTACTGGTTAACCGCTTGGTCAAGCTTGCCCAGGAGAAAGTGTAGTTAGGTGAACTGACCGTCCCGCCATAACCATAGTTGTTGACTTGGGACGTAAAGCAACAAAACAAACAAACAAATTATTTGAGCCTTCGCTGCTCGTATTTGTGATAACACAGCGGGCACACAACTTTAATACAACGTCGTACCAACTTCGATGCGACGTCGCATCGATGTTGGTACGACGTTGTATTGACGTCATGCGCCTGCTGGGTTAAGTCACAAAATATCATGTGCTGCATCAAATTCCATTTACATTGGCACCATAATGCTGCTTTGTATGCAAGTTAATGATTTTGTTCGATACGTGTTGCAAATCAGCATAAAATGAGGTGCAGCAGACAAATGCAATTCGCGTAATGTAACGAATATCACTGGAAAGGATAACTATATTCAATGTACCATTGCCAAGATTAACAGGCAGTTTAAACGAAAGATTATGTTGGATTTGTTTCTTTACGTCCCAAGCATCATTTTTTCAGTTTATGTAGGGGTAGGAATTCCTGGGTTGAACCCGTACCAAGCAAGGACTAATGTGTTTTGCTAAAGGACACAACGCAGTGACTCCGGTGAGACTCGAACCCGCAACCCCTCTGTCTTGAGTCAAGTACTCTACCACTGAGCCCCCTTAAACGAAAGAAACTATATAGAATATAAACATATTCTACAAATAAGCGTCAAACTCAAGCTTTATTAATCTGTTACATGTATGAGGTATTGTCGGGCAGCAAAGACTCGGCTGAGCATAAGCAAATGCGTGAACTTGTCAGAGCTTTCGGGTGCCTGCATACACAAAGTTTGGATGTTGATGAAAACTCACTCTAAAATTTCGATCTCGCTGTATTCATCAACAAGGACGTTAAACTGTCTTTAAAGGAGTCTTTGCGCAAATGCGATAAGTACCAATGAATTGTGGACACTACATCCAAGTACATGTAACTACTATACTTAGGAGTTACCAGTGACTTTCGTACACTTAACACAGAACAATATTTGGCTCATTCTTTACCGTGAGAGAATTACCGTTACATCAGCATTCATTTTTTCTGACATAAAGTCTGATGCCTCGCTACCATATTAAATGGTGTCGATCGCACTCTCTCGGGTGAACCGCGACATTTCCAACAATGTAGCATTTTGACATGAAAGACTCAGGCGTGCCTATGCAGCCTCCTTATAGGCTTAGAAACTCCAAATGCTGTTCGGTCAGTAGCTTAACAATCATAGAATATCGAAGCGACTAGCAAAGGCTAAGCGTATGCGCAGGCTGGTCTGAGACTTTGCTGGTCGCACATACCACCTCGTTGGAAATCTCATAGTGCGTCTCAACTATTACATAGCTTCAACTAACCTCTGTGGTAACAGTAGTACATAAAAATATTTACATAGAGCATCTTACTTGAGTGCTCATGTTTAATTAAATTATTAAACGGTTTGGGGAAAAGAGGTAAAATATGCGGTTTGCCGAGCATTTTATCACTTTTTTAAACGAGATTATAATCGTAAAAATCTATTTTGGTCTATTAAAAATTCAGGTGAGATTCTTAATGAACTAAAATCTAAAGGTTTCCTTGCATCTAGTTTGTCAACATACGCTTTCTCTATACTATATTGCCTCATAGTTTAATGGAAAGAAAACTAACTGCATTTATTGAACAAAATTTTAACAGAGGGCTCACTTAATTTGGCTTGTAATGGGAAACGCGCATTATCTAAAAATTGTTATTAATGCTCTCCATTATTTTTTGGACAATATATTTTTAAGATTTGGCTCGAAATTCTTTAGACAAATTGTATGTATTCCAGTGGGAACTTCTTCTTGTTGCAGATTTGTTTTTGTTTTGTTTTCAGAGAGATAAAATATTGTCTCTTTCTGACTATTATCAAGCTGGTTTTATTGAAGCATTTAACTCTACCTTAAGATACATTGTATCTAGATGACTTACTTAATATTGATAATCCTTATTTTGAACAAATGGCAAGTCAAATATACATGTATCCCATTTAACTTCAGTTAAATAAGGCAAACTCCTTTGATGCCGAATCCCTCTTTTTGAACTTAGACTTGTCCATGACGAAGGCGTAGTTTCAAATAACATTTATGATATGCGAGATGATTTTAATTTTGAAATCATTAGTTTCCCATTTCTTGATGGAGATTTTCCTCCCTTCACTACCTATGGTGTATACGTTTCGCAACTTATTCGTTTTGCGAGGGTATGTTCTAATGTTTGTGACTTCAACAATAGAAACCATTTTTTTTTACTTCGAAGTTATTAAATAAGGTAATCGATACCATATACTTCGTAAAGCTTTTTTCCAAATGTTATAACAGGTACTCAGGGTTGATTGTTAAATACAATATTGGTTTAAAAACTATTCTGCAGCAAGGCATATCGGAACCAATATTTTATGATGATTTAATTTATAAATTTATAAGAATTGTTGAAAAGTAAGGAAGAAAGGCAAATATTAGGAAAAGATACAATCAAGTACCACACATGATCCAAAACACCACATGGGAAAGTGACAAATACACAAGAAAACATCACAAGTCATGCAAATGAGCCAAGAGAGCATCCGTTTTCCAGCAGGTGACCACATTTGTGCACTGAACAGACAAGACAGGATGACATTCACGAAACATAAATAAGAAAAAGGATCCACATTAGAAGCACCGCCTTGGAACGGTCAGTATTTTTACTGGAGAGCTTAAACAAGTTTCATGCTTATTTCTGATGTAGATCAAGACAAATAGATGTTTGGTTCGCATAAAAGATGCCTAACGTTTAGATGTATCATCTCCTATTAAATACAAATCGAGATCTAAAAAAGAGATACAACAAAGATAAGGACTCACCAGTATATACAACTGAATACCAGAGCAACAAAATCCAACAGTTAAACCCGGGTGGCCCGACCACAGACACAACTTCAGGCCCTAACCCTCTCATCTATAGATAAGTCTTTGAGTCGGAACCAAATTTTAGTGGCAAATTTTAAGTTTTAAAAAGTGGGATACGACATATGGATATGATGCAACAGTCTGCATGCCTGGTTCTGAACCTAATCACTGTTTATATTTATGGAATCCTCTTTAATTGCACGGCGATGGGTCATGTCTTAGCCTGAAGTAAAGCTTTAATCCCTTAGTTTGTGCCTGATGCTTGTCTTTGGATGGTATCATCGAGGCTCAACTTGAGTTTTTCTTCAGCTCTGATTATCTGTGAGCCATGAGCCCTTTACTTTGTTTCAACATCGTGTGTTAATTTAATAAGATTATTTTCTAGGCATTAGTTAGGAAGCCATGCGAGCTAAACGATTTTTGTGTTTCAACAACAACAGAATCTAGGCCGAAGATTTGGCACCAGTAAAATGCATGTTAAGTTTCTCCAGTGGTATATGCTGCTGTCCGTTTTAGGGCGGTGGTTCTGTTCTTGTTTATTCATTGTTTTATGTAACTCCCATTGTTTGTGGGGATTCTGTGCTTGGTCTTTGTTTTGTTATGCACTACTTAGTGTCCTTTCTAGTTTTGCAATCATCATGACGAGGAAGAGAGAGCTAGTTGCTTTGCTTTAATTGCCTTCTTGATGTCTTGTGGCTGTTAGTGTTCTGTGGCCTTTCCTGAAGGTGCCGTGGGTTGGTCTGCACTGTGTGATCGTGGTATATCCTGATCATGCATTTTTTTTAAAAATTAATTCGATGATAGAACAGCACGAATGTTAGAATAACATTGAAAGTACTTTAAAATCGTATTTTAATGTGAAAACATTAAAATTTTGGCATAATGTAAGCAACATTATAAATGACGTCATTGCAAAACATAACTAAATAGGTTAACCACTAGTATATGTAGTAGAGGTTTATCGAGTTTTATCACCCACAAACCGCGACGTCATATGATAAAAGTATGATCACCATTGATCATATTCAATAAGTAAAGTAAGTAAGGTTGCAAAGATCAGGAATCGATACAATCAAGTACCACACCTGACCCAGGATACCAATGGGAAAGTGACGAACTCACAGAAGACACCACAAACGAGAGCCAAGAGGTCAGCCCTTTCCCAGCAGGTGACCACGAAGCACATATAAATTCTATTGCGTTCAAATCGGAAAAATTCTGCAGATTAAAGGTAATTCTGTGTTCAACTGAAAACCAAATATGATCTACATGTGAACACTAATCCAAGTATACACTGAAACAATGTTATAAGTGGTCACCTTACATTTTTGGGCCTGTTCAGAAAAAAACCTTTTACAGAATTACAATTTTATGGAAAAATCTAAGGCTTTGTCGAGACTCTGCAAATTATCTCATTTCAAAATGACATGTAGATCTTGCACAGGCAAAGTCCAAGAAAAGGTACCCTCATTCTAAAAAGTCACACTTTTTAATGTGATATAAAATAATGCTCAGATGCGTTATCAATTTATATTTTAATTAGTTGGAAGCTGTTAATTACAGCTGTGATATAAGATGAAAAGAATCAAAAGTCTTGTGACAAATGAACTCTCCATTTCTCTTCTACAGCCACTATCACAGCTTAATCAAAGAGTTTTAGCTTTAACAATGCAATTTGCATCCATACTTTGCATTGCTCTGTACGCTTTATTATTTGCAGGACGGCACTGAAATTTACAGCGATTATTTATTGTGAATAGGCGTCACTGTTCTATTTAAAGAAATAAAAAAAATCTATTACATATGCTATTTTCATGACCATTAAAGATTCACGTTAACACCGGAAGTGAACACCAGTCTTGAAATAAATGTCGTTAGATAATGGTCTGATCAAGCTTTATTATGCTTGTTCTAACATGGTCACATTAAATAAAACATATGCAACGATTTTAGTGTGTGCTGCTGATGATTTTCGAAATAATCAGAAAATGCAGACATTGAGATTTTTACAAAAGAAAAACCCTTAAAAAATCGGTCATAATAAAAAAATCAAGCGTTTGGTGTTTTTCAAGTTGGCTAATCACCTGAACTTCAATTCGATAAAAACTGCTTTCAAAACGCGCAATTTTTTCAAAAAGTTGATTTTTTGCGTTGTTGAACCCAAAATTGTGAAGTGATAGAAAACTCTTCTAAAGCAACTCTTAACTTTAGTACAATGGAATGCACATATTTGGGCTAAAATTCATTTCAATAACATTAGCGCTTAATCTCAAAACATTAAATTGAAAAGTGGCCACTTAAAACTTCGGTTCAGTGTTTCCACGTTAGCTTTATGCGTATGTGTTAGGACCTCATATGCAATTTATAGTTAAGTCTTGCATACATGCTGGTACAGTCGACAGCCACTGATCAGTTTGCAACACCTACATCAATTATTCAATTTTGTATCACCTATTTCGAGACTTCGCGGTGAAACTGACAGACAGGCCACTCAAAAATAGACAAAACAAAGGTCTTAAAGACAAATGAAGGTCAAAAGTATTGCAGAATGCTCTCTTGGAGCATTGTGTAATAGTTTTGACCTGCATTAAGCGATAATTGGTCTTGAAAACCAACGTTTGGTCTTCATTTTGAGTGACCGCTTGAGACAGGTTTTACAGTACTGTACATGCGTAAGGTTGAAGAGGAGTTTCTCTCGACGAACCCATTTTCGAATTTGTTTAGTGAATTCATAATAAATGAGCCAGCTCATAAGCATTTGCTTAACCTATCTAAATCGAATGGAATTTCCCACTCTTATCAATTGGACCAGTCCATTCCGTTAAAGTGTTGCTGGGTGACATTTTTTATTCAACTTTTGATAGAACACTCTGTAAATAAACAGTGCAGACCATGATCGGTCGCCGTGAATTGCACTCTTTGTCGATGCCGAACAAAAAAGCCGCAAGTCTTGGGATAAGTGCCTGTTTACTCCAAGGTATATCAGATATTTGGTACCCCTATACAAGCCTCAACAACACACGTCCTAACCACTTAGGAAAGGATTACATACATGTACTGACTGTGAACAGGACCGGTGTTTTTACATATGCGGAATTCAGTCTAACATTTGCGCATTGTTTGCCAACGAGTGTGCAAGTTTCAACATTGCATTGCACATGACGACATGACATGTGCAGTCAATATTGTGTCGTTGAATATATCAGGTGCAAGAAGTTCAAAACGCAATTTCTGCAAACAATAATGCTACCCTCCCAGACAATAGTCAATACTTTTCCCTTGCTTCCCTGAAATTGGTCGCTTTGAACTCCGTTCCAGATCAGCAATTTATTTTCTATATCCCATTTAAACTAGAAATATTTTTTTGTTCCCTCAACCTTCTTTTTACTGATTTAGTTCATTTGCCCCATGTAGTTTTATTCCCATGTACCATAAATCAAACTATCACTGTTCCTACAGCTCATTACTTCGAAAAATCTGATGAACTATTTATGTCCTGTTCTAAAATTGGAATCTTGTTGTTCATTGTTCGTATGTCTTTTCTTCTTTGTGTCATGAGTTGTTTTGTTTAAATTTATGCTTTACGTCAAAGTCAAACTGTTTAGTCAAGTACTTAGCCGAGGATAAAGTGTCCTGCTATAGGCCACAACAAAGCACAGCCGGTGAGGCTCGAACCAGCTATCCCTCGGTTTCAAAGTCAGCACGACACCACTGAGACACTGTGTCATGCCGTGGGTTGGTCTGTGATTGTGGTATTTTCTGTTTCCTCACCTTTTCCGTGTTCATTTAAACTATCGTTGTATTCCCTTCTCGGAATAATCAAGTTCAATTTATTCCCTGAAATAAAATAAAAAAAAGTCCTTCCACCCCTATATATCAGAGATGATGGCTCAGGGTAGGACACCTAAACACTGAATTGTCCTTTTCCTGTATATGTATTAGTTATACCATGGGTTGTCCGCCTGAACGTGGTGATATCTTACTTAATCCCATCTAACCCAAACCTATATAAGTAATAGTTATACCATGGGTTGTCCGCCTATACGTGGAGATAATCCACGAGCTGTAGCTCGTGGAATATCTTACGTACAGGTGGACACACATGGTATAAATATTTTATACCATCTATATCAGTGTAGACCTTATATATCACGATATATTTCATGCTCAAGTTGGTAAAGGTGGTATAAAGCATCATTTACTACATACAGCTCTTTGACTTTTTTTCGGACAGATAGCCTTACCTAGCTGTTAGGGGCAGGCTGGTCATGGTTTAGGATGTTTGTCACTTTAACCCTACATTTTACACAACTCATAAAATTGTAAAATGTACTTGCTCAAAATGTAGGACATATTCCAAATATTTTGGGTTAATATAGTATTTTCCTTCCAGCTAATGGAACCCTCCGCGTAGAAGAAACCGATAATGGCGCCTGTAGTCCGCAGAGAAGCTGACTGTCCAATACCGTTCAATATAAGCTCTATCGACCGCACACCAGCGGAGATTAATACGCAGACAAATAACGCTCTTCTTGAGGATGAAGGAGCGCTATGGTACATTGTAGTAACTTTACTCTTTTATTCACTGGGGATCATTATTGGAATTGTGACTTACTTAAAGAAAGAGAAACAGGAGATAGAGGAAAATAAGATGTTCGATGAGTTTATTGCAATAAGTAAAGGACAGACACAACAAAATAACGCAGATGACAGACTCATTTTAGTTCAGAAGACAATTGACCGACTGAGAGACATAGAGACTGCAGTCTTTCTGGGTCGTTCCAGGGGTAATAGTACCATCAGTGGAGTAAGTTTTGGTTCCCGTAATCATTCACGTGGAAATATCATTTTACCAGCAGTTATGGAGAGGGAGTATGCCTATCCAGGAGAATTTGATGTCTCTGATGAAAATATGATGGACTCTGACGATGATCCGTTTCAGAACCGACGCTTATCGCAAGTGGTCGCAAAAATATTTGAAAGTGACTCAAGCATAGGTCATGTGAGCGATGACCTCACAGCGGATACGGAAACTGGTGGCGTCACAGAACAGCACAGAGCATTAGACACCATGCAAAGATCAGATAGCAGTGAAATTGAAACCGACTTTATTGATTACAACGAAGAGCCCAAAAATAAAACCTTACAGCGTGAACTTGGGAAAGGGTCTGATGATGACTTACGAAACGAGGAATTACTGAGGCCCTTAGAACCATCTCTATATGACGCTAAGGCTGTAGATACTGTTTGTGATACTAGTAAGAGAAGACAATCATTGCTGGAGAAATTTGCGCATGGTGACCTTGAAAGTATTGAGGAAGAAACCGAAAATCCAACGTATAAATGGTCAGTAACAAGTGTTTAATGAAAGACAACAACATTTCTTGTGATCGCGACAAAACTCGCTTCATGCGAACTAACATAATGTTTGTGACATTACAGTGAGACCTGTCTTGATCGGCCGCTCAAAAATAGACAAAATAAAGGGTCTTAAAAACATGTGGCTCACGCTAGTTTAATGCAATACTTTTGACCTGCATTAAGCGATTATTGATCTTGAAAAACCTATTTTTGGTATTCTTTTGAGTCGCCGCTTAAGACAGGATCAACACGATGTGTGTTACTATATCATCATTTTGGCATTTATATGCCATTACATATGCATGTGCTACAACCGACAAGAAAACGATCGTGGCGTATGTCAAGAAAATAATATGGATTGCCTACATGTAATTATTCAAATCATTTGTTGCAATTGAGCTGAATATATAAACCATTAGCCTTCATTTAAGTATTGCATCGACAATTTATATTAAGGAAAAAATGGTATATATATGCGTTTTATTGCACGCACAATTATGGTAAATTATAGAAATATTAAAGAATTCATATGTGTTTTAAAAGTGTAGAACAAAACGCTGCATGCGAAACAAAAGAATGTGTATGGCATCGATTGACTTCAGCCGACCTTCTGTCACGGGGGAATTGAAAACTACCATGTGTGTGTTTTGACTGCGCTCATTGCAATCAAATGGAAGAAGCAATTCTAATAATTACATTATATGGAGCTTTAAGGATTAAACTGTGGTCTAGATTATTTATCAGTATATGTTTAAAGTGTGTGTCATTTAACTCTTATCCTGCCAAAGTATTTGATCCTGAAAATGTCGTCTACTTAGTATGTCCGCTGCATTAATTAAATGCACCTCAGATTTTTGTCATACAAGCAAACAGTATGAAACCTGGTCAGACTGCTCGGTAGCAGTTTGATCTGGGTCCATATTGTTTGCAGTATATGCTACCATTATGAGTTATCATACATGCAAACGGTATAGGCGCTGGTCAGACTGCTTGGGAGCAGTCTGATCTGGGTCCATATTGTTTGCATTATTATCAGAAGTTGACAATGCAGACGACATTTTGTCGAGAAAGGCGAGAAAAAAGGCTAATAATGACGTGTTTGTATGAGTTCTGGTGAAATTATTACATATCTTCTTATCATTCTATATACTATATGGGGCATCAGTTCCCCAAAAGATTGTGTTATTATCTCATTAAATATCTGTTGATTGCATTAGTGTACTACTTACGTCCAGCCGTATCCCCATCCTGCCAATAGTTTGTCCAGAAAACGTCACGTGCTTAATACGTCTGTTGCATATATTTAAATGCACTGAAGAATGTTTTTGCTTTTTTTCTATCGGAGAAAAACACTATGAACCCTGAGCAGACTGCTCATAAGGCAGCAGTCTGATCTTGGTCAATATTGTTTGCAATATAGGCTACCAAAGTTTATAAGCAGATGAGGGAGCATATGACAATTTTCGTGGATCACCGTTAAATGGTTCTCGGTCATGTGAGCCTTCGCAAATGCGAGACACGCCACAATGTATGGATCGGATGTAAATGAAGAAATAGACAAAATAATTAGACCACTCGCCGGCATGGCCGTTTAAAGGCATTATCGTAAATACTTTAAACACCAAGAACTTATGTGCTGGCCAAAATGGCTGCATTGTTATTCTTTAGCTGAAACCCGATTTTGTAAATCCAAGCAGTTATTGTAATGGCGAAACGCAGCGTCTCATCCTGGCCTACACTGTTTATTATTGCTTGACATATTAGTCTAGAACCCAAAATACGAATGAACATGACCAGTAAATGCCACATTCTGGTTACAATTATAGTCGAAGGTAACCAATGGTGTAGCTGAACGCTAAAAAGTTACGCACATCAAAGGGAGACTACTGGAACAAGCAATGGTTCTCTTTAACTGCGTCCCTTTTTAAAATAGGAACTTCTCTTACAGGAACGAATTTGCTGCCTGAAGGAGCGAATTCTTTCCTTTAAGAGCAGTTCCTTATGGTATGGAAAATCACTTTTACCACATTAGGCGACCTCCCTTGAATGTTCCTATTTTTATTACTCGCGTGCGTAATTGGAGCTACGCCAATGGTAACATCTTCTGCTAACATAGATTTGACTGCAGTTTCGGATAGCCATAAAGTTCGGAAAGAAAGGCTCTAAGCGTTTTACAGAATAATGTATACTACTTAATATAGTATATGATTTAAATGATGTATTTTCTGATCAAATTATGTTTTGGTTTACCAGTGACACCCCAGTACAGGATAGCCAAATATGTAACGTCAACACTAAAATGTCAAAACAACAACGACAACATGAGCAAGTTGCCACCATGCCCATATATGGTAAAAACCCTTTGAAATCTTCTCCAGAACCAGAAGGCTGATGACCTTGGCACTTGGTATGTAACATTGGGATGTGGGGCACTTATTTTTTTTAAATGATGGTCCTATGTTGACCTTCACCTACTTAATATCAGGTCAAATTGGCTTCCGAATGCATTTAAACGGGATATTTTTTCAAAACAGATGACTATTTTGGAAATCTGTTGAAGCTAGAGTCATTACAAGCGCTTCATATGTTAAACCTAATGAGACATTGACTATAAATAAGTCCCAAAGGTCAGAGCTGACATTTGACCTTTCACCTGAGGTCACTCATATTGGATTTCCATCAATATATTGAAACAGAATTTATCTCAAATCATTTGGCCAATCGAACTCAAATTTGATATGAAGACTTGTTAGAGCAGGGGAATGAAAATTTATGCAAATGGTTTTGGTCACATGACCAAGGTTGCCGCCATGTCCATATATGGTAAAAACCCTTTAAAAATCTTCTTCAGAACTAGAAGGCCAATGACCTTGAGACTTGGTATGAAGCATATGGGATGTGGGACCTGCCAAATTTGTTCAAATGATGATCCTAGGTTGACCTTGGCCTGTTTAATATTAAGGTGATTTTGATTCTTAACGCATTTAAATTATAGGAATAATCTTAAAAAGTTGATTTTATTTCAATAACTGTTGAGTCATTATACTTACTAAGTATGGTTACTCAAATAAAATAATTCCTATACATAAGTACTTAAAGTCAATGTTGAATTTGATCTTTCAACCAAGGTCGCCCGTGTTGAACTGCCATCAGTATATTTGAAAAATAGTCAGGACCAATTTAACCCAATTTTAATATAGAGCATCTTTTAGATGATACAATGTAAAAATTACTATGTGATCTAGATCGCTTCATGCCAAGATTAATTTAGAACTTTAGAACTCCCTCTTCTATAGAATCAAAGGGTCAACTACCCTGGGGTTTGGTACGTGTATGTAGCATTGCGGATATGGCCTCTACAATGTATGTTTGACTAGTGATCCTAGGGTGACCTTGATCTACTTAACGGCAAGGTCAAATGTGTTTCTGGGGTAAAACCCTTGAAAAGATGATTTTTTATAACTATTGAAGTCAAAGTCATGATACTTAATTCATATACATTGTATTCAACTTAATGAAACTATGACCTTAGGTAACCACAAAAGGTCATGGTTGACATTTGACCTTTAAACCAGCGTCGTTCTTATAAGATTGCAAATACATTTGTTTCAGAAATATGAGAGCCACTTGAATCGACTTTCATAAAGAGCATGCTTTGGATTAGACAACCCTACTGTGGCTATAAAATCATTGCCCATGTCACATGAGCAAAATGTCTTCAATGCCATGTTAGGTAAAAACTATTAAAGTCGTCGTCTTTGAAACTAATGGGCCAATCCCCTTTGATTAAGGTTCGGGAGTGTGTTCAAATGATGATCCTAGGTCGATCTTGACATTGTAAAACCTTATAATTATATCATCTACATTGTTAAGACTCGGTGTCAGGTGAGCGTTCAAGAATTAAGGTCCTCTGGTTTTAAATCCCCGCCGCCAAGCGAATGGTGGGTTATAGGAATGCCCTTAGTAAGTTTGTCCGTCCGTAACACTTTCATGTCCGCTCCATATCTCCGGAACCCTTTGAGCGATTTTCATTAATTTTCGCCCATATGTTTCTCTCAGTGAGACAAAGTGCAGAATCTATGACTCCGCTATGGAAACTCAAGTTCAAGGTCACACTTCAAGGTCATGTGATTTACCATTCAATTCGGGTCCACTCCATATCTCCTGAACCCTTTATATGAGTTTCATTAAACTTCACTCAAATGTTCCTTCAAGTGAGACGGTGTGCAGAACACATAAACCAGCTACCTAGACTCAAGGTCACAAATCAAGGTCACGGGATTTAGCCTTGAATTTCGTGTCCACTCCATATCTCCTGGACCATAAGAGCGATTTTCATCAACCTTCACTCAAATGATCCTCTCAGTGAGACGATGTGTATTACATATGTCTCGGCTACGCCGACTTAAGGTCAAGGTCACACTGCAAGGTCATGTGATTCACCTTTCAATTCGTGTCCGCTCCATATCTCGGGAACCCTTTGAACGATTTTCATTAATTTTCATTCAAATGTTTCTCTGTTTCAATGAGACAATGTGCAGCAGAACCTATCATTTGGCTACGCAGACTCAATGTCAAGGTCACACTTCAAGGTCATGTGATTTACCCTTCAATTTGTGTCCGCTAGGTAAATCCCGAAACCTTTGAACGATATTCATTTAACTTCACTCAAATGTTTCTCTCAGTAAGACGGCGTGCAGTGCACATGATCCAGCTACCTAGACTGGAATTCTGTGTCCACTCCATATCACATGAACCGTTCGAGTGATTTTCAGTAAACTTCACTCAAATGTTCGTCTTAGTGAGACAGTGTACGGAACCTATGACCTGGCTGCTCAGACTCAAGGTCAGACTTCAAGGTCATGTGATTTGCCCTCCAAATCGTGTCCGCTCCATATCTCCTGAACCCTTCGAACAATTTTCATTAAATCATTAATTATCACCAAAATGTTCCTCTTAGTAAGATGGTGCGCAGAACCAATGACTCAGCTACGCAGATTCAAGGTCAAGGTCACAGTTTAATGTCATGGCATTTATCCTTAAAGTTGGTCTCTGCTCCATTTCTCCTGAACCCTTTCCATTAATTTTTTTTCCAAATGTTCATCTCAGCAAGTTGGTGTGCAGAACCCATCACTCAGCTTTGCAAACTCAAAGATAAGGTCACACTTAAAGGTCATAGGATTCTGCGGCGGGGGATTTGGCTGTCCTTCAGACTGCTGTCTTGTTTAATATGTTGCTCCAATCCGAGTTTAGTCTTCGTTTTGTAATGTAATCTTTTGAATCTTTTTAGCCTTTTCACTCCTACGTTTGTGAAGAAAACTTTTCCATTTCAAATTGTAGAAGAGTTCATTTTGTTCAAAAGGGGTGTTGGACAAATCCTAGAAACACTGCAAATTGGAGACTTAGAAAAAAGACAAAATGAGTAAGAAAACAGTATCGATCCAGAATAGATATCTCCTATGAGCCAGGTTATCTAGATCTTCACTGATTTCCTATACCTTTGTACAAGTCTGTAGTGTTGCAAAGGAAAGGTTTGCAATCATAGGTGGCAATCACCTCGCGAACAAAGAGTCAGCTGAATGATTTGCTTGATGCATTCTTACTTGAATGAGGATGTCTGTTTTGTTTGTTTGTTTTGTTGCTTTACGTCCCAGTCAACAGCTATAATCATGGGGGACGGTCAGTTCACCTAACCACACTTTACCTGGGCAAGCTTGAACAAGCGGTTAACCAGTTATTCGTTCATATGCTTTCGCTTGTAACTGACAACAACCCCTTCTTGTGAATGAATCAACCGAAGGGAGGAGAATGACCCTAGAATTTATTTCATGATCAATCTCCACGAAAGTATGGGACCTGGTCGGGATCGAATAGTGTCTAGTGCCATGGCTTGGTATATAACATGTGGTTGTGGTAGCCTTATTTTAGTTCTTTACATGTACCTACTATTGTCATCTGCCCATAAGTTTTGCAAACAGTTTGGAACCAGATCAGGTCCGACATTTTGTCGGGCCTGATCTGGATCCAAACTGTTTGGCACTCAAATAGTATTACTGAAATAATTTTTCGGAAAGTTGGTTTTGAAGAAAAATCAGCAGATTGCAAAAAACATGCAAAATGAATTGTTTGTGGTCGCAAACAATGGCGCCTACACCATGGCGCCTACACCATTGTCAAAACACAATCAACAGAGAAACGTACAACAATGCAAAGGGTCAAACCAATAAATACTTACGTAAGAATAATCACGTACATGGTAATGTTTATTTCAATTAAAGCTGAAACCAGAGACATAAAACCTCATTTAGCATTTCATAAATGTCGATAAGATTTAATACCAGGAGACTGCAGACGACCATTAGAACTGGAACCCGTTGAACTCAAAAATGCATCAATGTATATGAACGCTGAGTAGTCTATTTAGCTCTGCCTTGTTTTGAACACAAATTCAAATGTTTTCTTAGGGCTAGTAAATATGCCCCCTGTAAAGAACGTTTTTATTAGTTTTAATTAGAATAGAAGTTACTGAGGCAGTAAAACTAATCTACCTTTGAAAGAAAGATCACAGTGTAATTAACAACGAATAACAACAGTGTTTAACATATTTTCTGGAACTACTCATAGCTAAAGTTGGGGCTTGTTGTGGAACATATACCTTTGCTCTCTCATAATGAGTGATGGCTTGGATTGGGAAAGAGTGTGATATGTAGCTAAACCCTAAAGCAAGTGGGTGTGACCTAGAAATGGTTCAATCACATAAAACACACACACGCGCGCGCGCAAGAATACATTGGCAAGTAAAGCAACAAGTTGTCTCGTCCTCATCGAGATGAATACAAAACAAGAAGGGACACATAGAACCATGTCATAAACCAAGACAACACACCCCACACTCAATGGGAGCAACGGAAAACGATGCACTAAGAACAACAGAAATGCGAGCTCAGAAAAAACCGCGAACTTAGCCATGTCAAATTGTTCAGCTTCTGTCGTCACATATATTGAAGAGAACACGGAGAAAGAACAGGCACCTTGACAAACTAAAAATCCAGATGAAATGCCACAGAATGCACTGTTTTTTGGAACAGTACATGAGCCAGCACAATATATTTCAACAACAGCAGAATCTAAGGCGAAGATTTGGTACCAGTAAAATGCATTTATGCCACCACACCCCTCCCCCAAGTGCCTTAGGCTTTTGTCCGTTCTAAGGTGGTGATTTTTTTTTTGCTGTTGATTCGTTGTTGATTGTTACTCCCGTTGTTGGATTTTGTAATTGTTCTATGTTTTGTTGTACGTTACTTTGTGTCCATTCTAGTTTTGCAATCATCTTGATGAGGAAGAGAGAGCTGGTTGATTTGCTTTGTTTGTCTTTCTGGTGTCTCGTGATTGTTGTGTGGCTCTTCCACGCGATGCCACGGGTTTGTCTGTAGTTTGTGGTATTTCCTGTTCATACTGACCTACTATATTTAGTATCAAATTAAAACAGCGAACGCTCTAATGAGCCTGCCCTTCTTCGCAGTCTTGTCAGAATCTTTAGCAACTGAAGGCAAAATGATGTATTTCTTGTAAATACATCTCTTAAACCGCTGGACGTGGCAACTACAAATTTTGCAGGTGTAAATGACACATGATGTAGAGGGCTCTTTGCTACTTTCAGGTGACCTTTAAAGAAGGTCGAAAAAATACTTGTAACTGCATCTTCTCCTAAACCATTAGACCGTATCGAATACATACTTTGTAGGTGCATATGCCACATGATGTAGAGGGAACTGGATACTTTTTGTGGGACCTTGGTTTAAAATTGCAAATGTTTTGTGTGTTTTTTATCTCCTGCTAATCTGTTTGACGTAGCAACTTCAAACTTTGCATATTCTTTATTTAGATAAAAAAGCATACATAGTTTTAAAGCAGTTGAAAGGGTTCACCATGACAAGTGACAAACTCAGTTGTCACCGACGTTAACATTCGTATTTTCACAGTGTAGAATGCATTGTTTGATCTGAATCTTCAGCTATGTCTGTGATAAGATTAGATAAGAAATTTTATTTAAAGACGACATGACAGTAAAACAGACATACATAAGCTCTAATATGCTTTTGACCGTCTATAAGTTAGCATACATTATAAGATAAGATAATGTTTCGACAAAAATTGCAAAAGGATAAAAAATATACAAATGTATATCTGAAACAGAAACATATATAAGGTTTTAGCCATCTTAAGGCATGAAGACTTCATACATACTAACAATTAGCTAAAAGAAGCAAATTAGAACTTTACAATTAGGCGATTCTATTCAGCACATAAGAGCAAATTATGATAAGACTAGGGCATTCCAGCTAAAAATAAACATAAGCACATCTTATAACACAGAAATACATCATGTTGCAGTAGTGAGACCAGTAATCCATGCTGGTGCCAAAACTGGCCCATCATGTATTAACATTAAACTTAAAATGGAACAAACAAAGCTAAACGACACTGAGAGCGCAACAACAAACATGCGATTGAACTCAGACAGGCAGCTGAGCATCCTGCAGAACAGCTACCTACAAAAATTACATTTGCAGGCTGTACCACTCCAATGCTTGTGTTAGCAATCAGGGGAAGCTCTGACCAGACTCCGCTACAGACCAGTTGCATGTGTCTCTTCACCAGCTAAGGGCACCAAGTCAAATTCGTCTATGCATATGGAAAACATTGGACTTAAATACCATTGACTTGATAAGATGTGCAAACGCAGGCTCGCCTGGTCGCTTTTGCGGTAAACATAATATTTTCCGAATTGGCTCAGACAGCCCAGTCTGAAAAATAACTGTTTACATATGCTATATGTTAAGATCTCTCTTTTCCAATCTCAGATTTTGATTTCTTGTCTAGACTGCTGTGTGATTTTTACAGATAAATGAACACAAATTTACATCAGATAGCAATCAAGCCAATCAGGCTTGCATTTTCCTGGAAAATGAACATTCAGCGCATTCAGTGGTGCGCCATACATTAACGTATGTCACACTATGCAACCGGCACCTATGGCGACAGAGATTGTCGCGGCTACAGATCAAGAGCTTTATGTCATACGAAAAGTGAAGCTATTGTGCTGGTAAAACAAACACAACAAGAGTACCGTAGGGCCTGAACCGCTCACCCAAAACTGAGTCACAAGAATGTAAAATATCTTAAAATTAGGTTTTATAAAGTCAAGATCAACCTAGGACCATTACTTGAACACACTTCGTAAGGGCCATGTCCCTAATGAGACCAACGGTGATGGACCGATTAGTTTCACAGAAAAAGATTTTTTTAATAAAGTTACCTAACATAGCATGTACGAGGTGGTCATGTGACATGACATTATAGTTGTATTAAGGTTGTCTAATCCAAAGCATGTTGCATATGAAATTCAAATTCAATTGACCTTCTGATTTCTGAAAATAACGGGGTTACAATCCAATTACTGCTACAATGTAACTTGGCTAAAAGGTGAATCATGACCCTTTTTGCTGAAATTCAACTGCTTTTGATAGTTGAATTAGGTCTTGCGTCCAATGTATGTAACATCCTTGGCTATCTTGCAAAGCCCACTGGATCATTGGTTCTAGAGAAGGCTTTCACCTTATAATGGGCATGTCAGCCACTTTTGTCATGTGACCTAGATCATATAGTCATTTTTACATAGTCTCGTCTGATGGATAGACGATGTGTAATTTGAGTTCAACTGGCCTTGTGGTTACTGAGAATAATAGGTTACATATATTGATTGCAGTCTCATATGAGCGACTCGTTCAAAAAGTTAAAGGCAAAGCTTAACCTTAGGAACTTATTTATACTCATTGTCTCATTAGGTTAAACATATCAAGTAAGAACAATGACTTTAGCTTCAACAGTTAAAAAAATACCCTTTTAAAAATCAATCCCATAAATGCACTAGGAAGCAAGATTGACCTTGGTCAAGGTCAACTTAGGGTCATTATTTCAATAAACATTGGTAGGCTCAACATCCCCAATGCTACATACCAAGTACCAAGGTCAATAAATTTATTGGTTCTGGTGAAGAATATTTTAAGGGTTTTTTAAACCATATATGAGCGTGGAAGCCATTTTGGCCATGTAACAAGAACAATTTGTATAAATTTGTGGTTCTGGAGAGAAGATTTCAAATAGGTTTTTAACATATATGAGCAGCCATTTTTGTCATGTGACCAAATATTGTTGTATAAATTTTGGCTAACTTATCGTAAGAAGTCTTCAATCGAAATTTGAGTTCAAATGGTCTAGTGGTTTCTGAGAAAACTTACGTTTCAATATATTGGTGGGACTCCCATATTAGTGTCCTTGGCAGAACGGTCAAATGTCAACATTGACCTTTGGAACTTATTTATAGCAATTGTTCCATTAGGATAAACATATCAAAAGAGAATAATGACATTAGATTCAACTATTTTTTTTAAAAAATCAATTTTTCAAAACACTCACATTTAAATGCATTGGGACGCGAATTTGGCGACTTCTGGTTCTGGAGAAGAATATTTAAGGTTTTCTCTATATATGGGCATGGCGGCCATCTTGGTCATGTGACCTGGATCATTTATATAAAATTTCGTTCTTCCATCCCAAGGAGGCTACACGTTGAATTTTACTTTGATTGGCCATACGCATTAAATTTGACTTTGATTGGCAAATCAAGCAGTTTCAGAGAAGAGAACAACGTGCTTTCAAAAATGGAAGGAAAAACATGAGAAAAGCAAACGTGTAGCCGATCTTAGAGGCGCGTGCCCTAATCGTGACAATGCAGGCGCCTACAAGTAAAAACTGGTTCAGGCTTTCCTGGAAACAGCTCCCCAATCAACCTTCTTCACCAGACTTGAGTCCTAGTGATATTTTCCTGTTGACTTTAATGAAAAACAATATCTACAGACGTCGATATGAACCTTGAAGTGCTCGTACAGTGCCTACAGGGTATGCCCCAAAATGAGTACTTATCTGCATTCAGAGCCTTAATTCTTATACTAGAAACTGAATTTCTGTCAAAGGAGAACATACCAACCGATTGAAATGTATGAAATATGGATAAGTCTCATAATACGCTTTATCTCCTTTTTATATCTTGATGTATATGTTTTTGGAGATGATGCATTGATAAACTAGGGGTCTTTCATGCAAATCAAACATCTATGTGTCTTGATCCACATCTGAACAGAGGGTGAGGTTGGCGCCGTGAAACCGGTTTAAGCTCTCCAGTAAAATATTTTTACTGGCCGTTCCAAGGAGGTTCTTCTTTTGTGGATCATTTGTTTTTGTGCCCTGCATTTCTTATGCTTTCGCGTCTGTTCATTTCTGCCTGGTGGTCATCTGTTAGGAAAGGGCTGACCTCTTGGCTCTTGTTGGTGATGTTTATTGTATTGTTGTTACATTCCCATGTGGTATCCTGGGTCAGATGTGGTACTTAATTGAATTGTATCCTGATCTTTGCCGTCTTTCTTACTTTGGAGAATCCCAGTGCCACGATTAAATGAACGCCCCATCGTATAGATTTGATTCGATAAATCATGGTATTTTTCTGTCGAGCATGTCATATACATCAATTTCGCAAAGTTAAATAACGATTCTTTACTCTTCCGAACAGAGCGAGGGGATCTGCAAAACGACTGCCTCTGCCCTACAGATTAATTTTTATGTAGCTAACGGTAACGACAGAGAAAATTTAAGGCTAACATACACGACAGAATGTTGCTTGGGAATAGTTATTAGGATATTTCTTATAAAATAAATATGATTAGTTTAATGATTTACAGAAAATCACCACTGGCCTTTTTCATTACATCCACCGAAAGAAGACATATTTGGATTTTGTTTGTTTGGTTCTTAACGACGCATCAACCCTTGTGGGTCATTAGCGTCAGACGGTATTAAACTAAACATGATGAAGTTCTTAACGACGCATCAACCCTTGTGGGTCATTAGCGTCAGACGGTATTAAACCATCTTGTCATACCAAGGGTTGCGATTCGCTATCTTAACCCTTGGCCTCACACTGATACTTTCTTCCGATTGAGTACGTCATAAGACGAAAATAGTAACAATTAATATGATCAATCACAAAGCGGTGCAAAAAATCGATATACATCAGGCCTCCAGATAAGACGGCGTAATTAATTTACATTCAGTTTTCTAATTTAACAACAAAAATAGACGTTTAAGGTGCTCAAAAGAACTGTCACATTAAGATGGATATTTTGATCAACCATAACATAATTTTGAACTGAAGGATAGAAGAAAAATAAATCATTTTACGACCAAAATTATTGCTTAAATCTGGACTTATGGAGACTTAACAGGTGCCAATAAACTGCTACGCTTAACCTGATTGGCAGGAAGGGATTATCGAAAAAATCATTCCTGGCGTTTTCATTGGTCGATTAATCTGCGCTAATAATAAATTTTGATGGTCGTGAGGCGAAGGGTTTGTCGAAAGGTAGATACGGCAAAACCTTCGCTGGAGAAGATGGTATTAAACATGATGAAGATGGAAAAAGTAAAAATTTATAAGATAAAATAAAAGGAAAGACGATGATGAGTTTGTATAATGATATTAATTGCAATACAACTGTTGACAGGAGAGACCATGTACAATATCTGACAGTTTCAAAGAGCTATTCAGATAACTGTACATGTTCTTTAACTGAACAGAATACAACATTAAAAAATCTGTATTATGGTCTGATACAAATATAAAACAAAACATGATTTAAAAAAAAGCAATTAGATTTTGTTAAAAAGATATATTTGTCTTAAAAATGTCATAATACTATCAATATGTATATCTTGAAATAATTCTTTCATGTTATCAACATGGAAGCAATTATTTCTTACTTGTGCAAAATCGCCACATTCCAAATGGAAGTGACGTACAGTGAATGGTGCGTCGCAACCAACACATTGTGGCTGCTCTTCACCTTGTAGTAATTATGAATTAGCGACTCTTGTATGACCTAAGCGGAGTCGAGCTAAAACTACTTCTTCTCTTCTAATGTTTCGAACAACTGATTGATATTCACCAATAGTTGGTTTGATGTCAAGAAGTTTATTACCAATTCTGTTATTCCATGAAGTTTGCCATTCTTCTAAGATATATTTATTGATAGATGGCTTAAAATTGGAAAATGGAATTTTAAAAGAAGTTGGTTCTAATGAAAGCGATGTTTTTGCTTGCTTATCTACCATCTCATTCCCTTGGATACCTATATGACTAGGAATCCAACAGAGAGCAAATTCTTTATAAGCTAAAAGCTCATGACATTTTTCTAAAAGTTTCTGAATCTGTGGATTCTTTGAACTGGTATGGTTCATTGCTTTCAATACAGAAAGCGAGTCAGAAAATATAATAAATTTATTGTTTGCATCACAAGTTGTGATGAAATCTAAAGCTAGATCAATTGCTTTGGCTTCAGCAGTGAAAATTGATGAATCGTCAGGTATACGTTGCATATTACTATGGTTGTCTGATATAACAGCACAACCAACCTTTGAGTCTTCCTTTGACCCATCAGTATAAATTTGTTGGTAATTCTTATAACGACTTTGCATTTTTCTGATATCATCTTTTAATATGTGTGGATTTGATTCAGATTTTTTCCCGGAATGTAAATCAAAAAGTATTTCAGGTGGTTTCATACACCAAGCTGAAATATTTGGTGTAAAATGTACACATTTGGATAAAATTCACATCTGTTTGATTTGATTCTTTACTTCTTCGTCAATAGTTTTTCAATAATGTTGGGACGGGTCTTTCTGGGTTGACTAGAACTAAACAAGGAGTAATTTATCTTGCTCAATGACATAACGCATATTTACATTTGAATTACTTACGATTTAATAGTATCGATGTTACATGTAACAATAAAAAAGTCACTTTAGAACAAATACTAATAATAACATTTATATATCTATTTAAGTAATTATTACATGTGGCTTTATGTTAAGAAAAATCTCGTATTTATGGTAACTAAGTAGAATAAACTCACCTTTGCCAGTACAGCACCGTCATGATTTCAAATGCTAATGTTAAACCGCATTTTGAGTACTGCATTACTGTATGAAGCCAAACTTCACGCGGAAACATCATCAAAATCACAATATAAGAAAGACGCGTTGTCTCAGGACTACACAGACATTCAAGAGACACTGGAACGATTAAATATATTGTCATTTGACCAAATCGTTTTTCTTAATCAAGCCAAATTAATGTACAAAGTTTACAATAATTATGTACCAGTCTATTTACATGGATTGTTTTGAATGACAACCCAGCATCTAATTCCTGGTCAGTGGCAGGTAAGAATTACTTACTATTACAAGCAAAATGTTACGTATACAAATGGAGCTTTTCATATTCAGGTGTGGAAGTCTGGAATAGTCTTTTAAATACCACCAAGCTGGCATCGTCATTGACTGCATTGCTTAAGAACGCCTGGCGTCTTTGCCCTCTTTCGTACTTTTATATGGGTTAAGGGTGTTGTTGTTTTCAAATTTTGATAGAACATACTCTAAGCAAACAGCAAAGACCCTGACTAGACGCCACATTTTGAAGCATTTGATCCGGGTCTGCATTGTTTTCCAAATAAAGAGGGTCTGAATGGGGTATAATGATTAGTGAATAATGGCCCTTTTTATAATGAATAGTGAATAATGAGCCAAAAAAATAATGAATAGTGAATGATGAGGGCCTAACAGATTATGAATAAATCTGTTTTTAATGAATTGAAGAAAAAATTAATAAATAGTGAATAATCCGATTTCTTTGCCACCTTTCTTACTTTTAATGAATAATTGGTCTTATTTAATGAATAACCCAAAATTTAATGAGATGAATAATGGGCTAAATTTTTAATGAATAGTAAATACCAGAACCCCCCCCCCCCTCCCCATCCAGACCCTCATTAAAGGTTGCTAGGATTATATGGGTATAAGCAAAAACATTTGTAAACACTCATTAAGTTTCATTCAGTGGTTGAGTGCTCGATTTAAGACTAATAGGTCCCAAATTGCAACATCTACAGTGACATTCTGTTGTGTCCTTCAGAATGACATTTTATCCTATCACCTCAATAGATATAAACCTGTTGACTTAGACGTTGAGCAATTCAGTCAAATATCAAGTAAAAGTATCTAACCATCCATAAACGTTTTTAACTTCAGTTTTCCCTATCAAAATATGATTTGTGTTTCTAAAGGTAAGGTCTCATAGTGTGGTTTCTTTTACGCACCAAAAACTTATTTTTAAAGACTATTATTAAAATAGTTCATACGAAGGCCCTTTTATTGGAATTCATTACGTGTTAGTGAACATTTCTAACTCTCCGAGTTCGAATTTTCGAGAATTCACTTTAATTAAAATCACACCTCTAAAGTGATGATTTTAACCAACCAGAGGAAATCACTTTATATACTAATAGTTCTTCTAACTGATGTTAGATACTATTATTAATTAAATCTCAGTCTGATAACTCAATTCCAGTTCGTGAACAATTATTGAACTGTCTTAACTTTTAGATGCTCTCATCAATTTGTTTAAAACTAATTCTTTTAAACGTTATGAAAGCATTAAGAGAAGAAATTGTAAAATATACCTTGGTATTTTAAAACTTCAAACAGCTGCAAAAATGTACAAAATATAGGCCTTGAGCTGGCTATAGACCCCCCCTCCCCACCCCCCAGGGGGAATTTTGTACACTATGATTTTCTGAAACTACATTATATAAGACACAAAATAAAAGATGTTAGCCCTCTGAGAAAGGCAGCGTTAGCCTATAACACCACGTTATATACGTTACCCCCCAAAATAGCATTAAACGTCCCTGATAATGTCTCAACCATGACATGTTCGTACATATTTGCATGCTGACACAGGTTTATGAACTTCTTATAACACAGTTACATATTTTTAGTATCAATTATATAAATGTCTTGAGTTATTACCGTTGTATACGTTACTTAGTGTTCCCTGCGTTATTTCCGAGTATCAGTATGATATTATTATTACTGTACATGTATTACATCTGTCACAGAATATAGTAAATCTATAATGCTGCTACTTAAATGATTCAAAGTACTATATTATGGTCGCTTACACTATTTATCAGGCCCATGTTATGTATGTTACCTCCAAAATAGCATTAAACATTCAAGTTTATGTCTCTATCAAGCCCTGTTTATACTTATTTCCATGCTGGAACAGGTTTATGTACTTCTTTAAACAAGGTTTACCTATTTTAAGTATTCATTTAATAAATGCCCTGAGCTTTTACTGTTATGTATGTTACCGAATGATACAAAAGTTATTCTGAGTACATGTATCTGTATAGCAGTTGTTGACTATACATGTATAAAGTCTGTCAGAGAATTTAGAAAATCTATAAGGCTGAAATAAATTGAAGTTCCTTATTAATTTATGGTGACATAAACTAATATTATAATGTGATCTATCAACCGTCGCTGTTTTCTCACATAAACAGTATATACCATGCATTGAAATCGGAAGATCTGAAAGACAGTCACTGTGAAACAGCTCAGTTCTGGGCAAGGTATATGGATATGATTCAGATGGTGCTGACACTGATTAGGGCTACAAGGAAAACAACTTTGAATTGCATGCCAGCTCTATCGGCATGCCTTGTTCCCAAATGTTCATGGCAAACGATCACAACAACTACTCACAATATGTACCTGTGTAACTGATTACACTCATAAATTTGTCTGATACACATCACAGATGCAAAGAACTTCTTGAACAAAATGGGTTTAGTGTGTCACAACCATTGGTTCTTTGCTTGAGAAATGCTTTTGACATAACTGTCAGGCAAACAATAAAGATGTATTGCAGGCTTCAGCAACTAGAACTACGCTTCGTACTACAGATGGAATGGTGTAATACTCATCACATCAGAGCTCAATATATTGAAACAACTCATCAAAACACTGAAATGAAAGATTCAATCTGCTCAGATGCAAAATAGAACGAGTACTAGAGGCGGTGTCAGGCTTCGCCAATTCTTTTAGTTATAGTTATGAAGACAATGAACTGTACTTTTTGTCTTTTGGTGTTCCTGCTAAGCCTGGCATAGCTAAGGATCTTATTGAGGCTAATGACATTGGCAGGAAGGCTGTTGCAGATTTCATTGACTCACTCAAGCTAAAAAATCTGTCTTTCACAACCCCATAAAATGCTACAAGCTAAGTAAAGTTTTGAGGCTTGCGAGGTCAAGCTAGTAGAAATTGTCCAATTTACAAAACGTAAACAGCCAGATGAGAGCTTAAAGGAGCGTCTTTGGTCAGCATGACCTTTATATTGGACATAATGTTGACCTTAAGTGGCACTGCCGTTCCTTCTTGGACCTGTAATCATGGCCACTGACAACTTCCACCTAAACTGACAAGTCCAAACTTCCACATTGAACCAGCATTATATTGGCCATGTAGTGCTTGACATAACTTTGATGATAATGTTGTAACTACAGAGCATAATAGCTTTTCCTGTCACCTTCAAGGATCTGATGGCACCAGTATTCAACCAGGCACTAAAGGCAGGGTATGTTGGTTTTGTCACTGATACATATATTCAATGTATAAGCAGCAGTCTATAAAGTCTTACAAACGTTCTCCCAGAGGATAACCTGGGTGTTTTATTCAACAATGGTGTATGCAACAAAAGGTGCACCTTCTGAATGTCAACAACATTGGCCAGAACACGGGGGAAGAGATCTACAGTTAAACACTGTTTAACAGACTGTGACACTACCAATGTGCAGATGTGTAAGTAGCACAAAAATGTTGTTCCTATCAAACTGATAGAGAACCCCTCCCCCACTAGTTCATCAACATTCTAAGCAGGGTAGGAAAACAAACCAAGAATTGCTGTAGGCACTCATCAGTGACATGAAGCCCTAACATGTGATATTAATGTAAATGTAAATAAGCTGCAGTACGACATGTTTCTGAAAAAAGAGTACCAAAGCCATACACATATACTGAATATTTCAAATGACATGAACATGAGCTTGCCTCCACCCTGCTTTACTGTCCTTAAGATGTACATACATAGATTGAACTATCAAGTCTTTTCCATGAAAACAAGTCAGACTTTACAGATATGGACAAAATGTGTGGAAATAAATGGGAAGGAAATCGAGTACCTCTGGGTGAAAGAAAACTTGATTGTACCCTTACAAAAGAGCCTAAGAATTATATTTCATATTTTGTGCGATACAGGGTTACCATGTTCAAAATTCAACAACTCAAACCTCAAACCTTATAAAAGATAGAAACATACTATTTACAGTTTCCAAAAGGTACATAAACATTCACTTATACAAAATGAATTCGTAAGCACATTCACATTAAAAAAATATCAAACTATATTAGTTTCATAAATCATTTATATAGGAATAATGAAAAAATGTAACATACGTAACACTTTGGGGTGCATATTTGTTTTCAAAGGTCCATATCTGTAATGCAAAAATAGCTTACTTGGTTGATATAGCTAATTTTGAAATCTTACCGTATGGTATGCACTTTTCAGAAGTCATGTCATTTACTTAAATTATCAAAGATGTTGATGGGTAATATATTGGCTGTTACAAGGTAATGGTGCCATTACCAGAGTACTAGCATATTGCAAAATCCTTTCAAGATGAATCTGATAGAGGATTCATAAGCTGTATTGTTGTTGTTGTGCTTGTTTTAACGTCCCACCAACAGCCAAGGTCATATGGAGATGAGGCCACGGCTTAAAGTCTCATCTGACAGACTGGTGAAGCCAGGAATCGAACTTGCAACCCCTGGTTTACAAGGCATCCGGTTTATCCACTACACCACGGTGGCCCCTAATAAGCTGTATTGGAAAATTCTTTAAACACTTGGATAATATACGAAGAGTTGCTAGCTTGGCAAGAAACAGCTCTATAACTTCTGCCCGATGGGTTTCTTTGATCTTTTAGGTTGTTGCTCGCACATTGCACTGTATGTTTCAATCTTTCCATGAGTATTATGTTAACTATATTTGATGTCTCTATAAAAGAAAAGAGGGTTTATGGTAGTTTATTTTTTGAGTTACTTCCTCAGCAAATGAGCCAGAGTAAAAAGAAGAGCATGGACCTGTGCCAGCATGCAAATAAGTACAAGCAGGTCGTGTTGGAGACATATCTTGAACGTTTAATGGTATTCAGATTGTAACGTATGTAACGTGGGCTGTAAAATAGTGTAAGACACCATAATAAGGAGCTAAAATCCATTTGAATAGAAGCTTTATAGATTTGCTATATTCACTGACGGACGTAATACATGTTAGTCAATAACTGCCATACTGATGCTTGGAAATAACATATGATACACTAAGTAACATATACAACGGCAAAAACTCAAGACATTTATAAAATAAATGCTAAAATTATGTAACTGTGCTATAAGAAGTTCTTAAACCTGTGCCTGACTTCAAAAAAAGTGTGAATATGTCAGATTGGAGACATTATCAGGAAAATTTAATGTTATTTTGCCAGTAACGTAAGTAACATGATGTTACCCGCTAACGCTGCCATTCTCAGAGGGCTTACATATTTCATTTTGTGGCTTATATAATGTAGTATTTGGAAATCATAGTGCACAAAATTCCCCCTGGAGGAGGTGGGGTCTATAGCCAGCACAAGGCCTAGATAATTGCATTTTATAGTTTTGTGTGATATGGGGGCTACCCTGTTCAACATCTAATAACTCAAAAAGTATATAAGATAGAAACGTAATGCTTGCAGTTTTGAAAAGTTAAATAAAAATTCTTAAATATAATACCAAATTAATTAACAAAAACTGGTTTCAATAAAATTTAAAACAAACTATATTAGATTCATTTGTCATTTAAAAAGGGGTTCAATGAAAAAATGTAACATACACTACATCGAGGATGACTATATTTGTTTTCAAATGTCAATATCTGTGGCTCAGGAATAGCTTACCTAGAAAATATAACCAATTTGGGAATCTTACCTTATCTTTTGTACTTTTCTGAAGTCTTAAAAAGAATTTTAATTATCAAATATTTTGTAGGGTAACGTACGTAACAGGCTGTTACAGCTTAACGCTGCCATTGTCAGAGGGCTAACGTGTTGCAAAATCCTCGCAAGACATTGGGCTTCAAGAAAAATATGGTCTACGAAATTCCCCCTGGGGGGGAGGTAAACCATATCCAGCCAGCGGCCTAATACGACTCCTGTGCAATTTCGCACTGGTTTCATTTTTTGTACTTTCTACGCGAGTGCAACAGCTAGAACGATCCAAGCATATTAAAATTTTATTTCAATTCCCTTCCCTCAAAACTACATGATAAAACATGTAATTGCTTGGCTTTACATGTAATGCCAGAAACCCGTAGTATTGGCGGCACCTCCATTTACAGGGTCTTTAATGTCAGCTTACTCTTAAAATGTTGATAAAATGCATCTGGATTCCCACTTGTGCAATTGTGTTGAAGGGCTAGCAAACAAACCATTAACATATACAAATAAGTAGGCATGTGAACATTTGTTCTATACTGTAAATTGGGAAATTATCGCGAGGGTTTTATCTTCAGGAAATTTCGCGGATGCGAAGTTTCGTGAAACTAAACCCATTGCGAAATGGCAAAATCACTATGTTTACTTTTGTTGGTAAATGATGCCCTAGTTGCGAATTTTTAACGTCCGTACGTCACAAATTTGTCTTTTAAAGATATTCATGAAAGTAAAATTCCGGCGGAAGTTTCCGAATTTACAGTATTTCAGACATACAATTATATTCTTGGCAAGAAACACGTACCTCTGTGACATCAGTTTAATCTTTTCAAAAATATTTGCAGATTTACTGAGAAGGGCAGTATTACAAACGGATATCGAATTATTATTAAGTTTAATTCGTCTTAATATTGTTTCTCTACTTTTAAAGTGAACATTTGTGCTTATTTGTGCCTTGTGGTCACCTGCTGGGAAAGGGCTGACCTCTTGGCTCTCGTTGGTGTTGTATAACTATGAGTTTGTCACTTTCCCATTGATATTCTGGGTCAGGTGTGGTACTTGATTGTATCGATTCCTGATCTTTGCACCCTTACTTACTAAGACTGTGAAATGCCACAATCACAGACTGCAGACTAACTAACGGTACAGTGAGGATAATACACAGAACACAGACGACCTCAACATAATTAAAGTAATACAACCAGCTCTCTTTCTGTCGCTCTTCTTCAGTAAAATGATCGCTAAACTAGTAAGAACCACACAACAACAGAAAACACATATCAAAACACACACAACGGGGGCAACAGCAAACTATTTAAACAATTATAAATACTGAGTTACAGTAAAACCTGTGTAAACCGGCCACTTAAAAATAGACAAAACAAAGATCTTAATGACAAATGGTAGCTTAATGAAGGTCAAGTATTGCAAAATGCTCCCTTGGAGCATTCTGCAATACTTTTGACTTGCATTAAGCAATAATCGGTCTTGAAAAACATTTTTTGCTCTTTTTGAGAGTGGTCATTTTACACAGGTTTTACTGTACTTCTTAATATAAAATGCAAACATTTTTGAAGATTCTTTCATAAGAGAGCGTTTACTTTTTGGGGGATGGTGTGAGAAACGTGCTTGACTATATGTGAATGTTACACTTCCTGTGAATCTCATAACATAACGTGAAAAAAACAACTAGATGCCTGTATATTCACATTGTTAAATGTATGACAACCACTACTTTAATACTCTTACTCTTTTTCTTCCTTTATTTCTCATGCTCTTTCCTTCTCTTTTTTTCTTTTTTTCACTACTTAAACAGGGTCCTCGAATGGTTTTATTATTGTGATCCATTTATGATATTTTCTTACACGATTTACCACGCTCTTTCACATCAGAACCAAACGTTCGCTCCCTAAAAGAAGAAACGTCCTTAACAACATCCCCTACTGTCCCAAAGTCAAAATTTTCAGGTGAAAATGGAGCTAAGAAATGAGTCAGAACCTATAAGTAACCCTGGTCTTCAAGAACATCATGTTTCTATTTCGTTAGCCAATTTTAGCCGAATAGAATTTCCCGTTCTTATCAATTGGATGGGTTCATTTCCGCTTAAAGAAGCATTGAGTGATGTTGTTATTTTTCATTTTGATTCAATATTCTAACATAACAATCTGTAAGCAAACAGTCGAAACCCTGGTCGGAATCTGGACTGGGTATGCACTGTTTACCCAAGTCCCACAAAAAGGATGCTATACTTATATGGGTTAGGAGTGTCAGTGTCTCGTCATGCCCTCCCCCTTTCCCCCCCCCCCCCCCAAAAAAAAAAAAAAAAAAAAAACTATGATATAATTCATGGAGGACTCACAACATACATTTCCTTGAAGAAATAAGAAAATGTGGCCCCGCACATTGAAACAATAGACTCGGTGTTGAATCAACATTGCTCAGCCATTAGAGGGCGATATGGAAAGAGCGAGGTTAACACCAATAAATAATAAATCGACCGGGTGCTATAATCTGGCAGACGGTACATGGTGTATATTTGATTATTCGCCTGAATTTCCCAGAAGTATTGTAGTCTCCCATAAAGCTTGTATTACAACTGTCAAACTTTAACGCAGCACCAATACATGTACCAGTTACCATTTTCCCTCCGCTCACGAATTTAGTCGTCTGCCCTCTGATCTGATTATGTTCTTATGCAGTCTATATTGCAAACAATATAACCCAGATCAGACTGCTTGTAAGCAGTCTGATCAGGGTTCATAGTGTTTGCTTTCATGATTAAATCTAGCCTGGAATGCGCTTGAATATATGCAGCAGACGTCAAAAGGCAGACGACATTTTCAGGACAAAAAATGGTGGGTGCACATTTTGAGCCACTTACTCCTAAGAACGGGTTTGACCTTGCATTACAAATTCAATAAACGTCCAAAGATAGAAAATAATTATTACGTCTGCTGATATTTGCATTTTGCGCTTCCAGAGCTAATTGAAACTCCAATGCGATCGATTATATCTGTAGGATGCGCATAGCAATCTTGTATGGCAGGTTTTGAGGCTCAACAAGCCTTAACTCTTTGCATGCTGGGTAATAATTGTTTATGCTATTTATATCGCCTATGTAGTTTTTCTAAGACTACATTTTTTCATAAACTATTTCTAGAGTACCATCAGAGTGTCAAACAGTTTGGGTCTAGATCATTTCGAAGTGTCGTCGTGTCTGATCTCGGTCTAAATAATATGCTAAGATTATTTGCAGACGACAAAAGGCAGCACTGGTAGTTAAAGTGTTAATATAATTGTTCACTGTTTTAGAATGCCGACACAAATAAAGATTTAGAATTTTTCAGTACTGAATATTTTACCCTTTTGTTTCCCAATACAATTCGAGTCAAGCCATATTAAAATAACAACATGACTTGGACACCCAGCAAACCTAGGTTTCATCAGATCCTGGCCCCGAGTTTATACAACGTTTTTCATGTATAACTAAACTGAGTTTGAAATTTTCAACTTCTTATAAACTTAAATTCTGAAAAATACTTTTTTCTTGCTAAATAACTCTCAGATGTTGTATCTATGCTGCTAATACATGTTAAACTGTCAACGTTTGTTGGCATTTTAACATTTATGAGCAGGATAGATTTCATGCTCAAATGAGTTGAGGATAAAAAGTTTATAACCTCGAGATCCCCAGATTGAATTTCTTAAATCTGCGACTGGGAGCTAAGGGCTTTCTTCATGCGCAAAGTGATTTTTATTTTTCAAAACAGGGTCGATGCAAACGCTGGGTGCAGGGATCATTTCGTTGGTTTTGTCCTACACTGACTCAATTCGAGGCCCTTTGAATTTTGAACTGACTCAAAGCCAGGCCCTCAGATAAGGGTGCGTAATGGAAAACTATTTTTCTTATTTCTCAATTAAAACATATGTTGTGGGTACTCAAAAGAACCGTCTCACCGAGACAGTTCTTCTGAGCACCCAAAACACATGTTTAAACTGATGGATAAGAAAATAATCGTAATTTTACGCTGAAAATATTGCTTAACCGGCCCTTTTCAAAGCACCAGCTTAGTAGAAGACGAATTTTTGATCAGTTGTATCACAACTAGGGGGCGTGTCTATGAATTAATTTCGTATGTGAGAAAATCACCAGGGTAGCAGGGTTCATACAGACAAGTTTCAGTAAAATTCAAGGACTTTTCAATGACTTCTCAAGACTATCCTCTAGTTATCAAGGCCTAAAAGTTTAGAAAAGATCCGAAGTTAAGTGTTAAAATTATACTCCAAAAATGCTAGACTCAGACAATGGAGAAATTAGTACTAGAAAAGTAGTATAAAATTGTTGTGCCTTTATTTGGTGGGTGTAGCATTTGCTGCACCAAATAAAGGCACAGCAATTTTGTACTGATTTAGTCTCTATCAACAGTGTTAAGTCCTACACAAAATAGAAGAATTCAAGGACTTTTCCAAGGTATTTGTGTGATTTTCCAGTACGTTTTCAAGGAATATTTAATTTTCAAGGACTTTTCAAGAAAGCCCTCTAAATTCAAGTACTTTTCAAGCCTGTGCGAACCCTGGGTAGGGTGTCAATGTAGGCATCTGTGTCAGGGTAACAGATACATCAAGAGCCAGTTGGGACATGAAGATTTGTTAAAGTTCTGGTGTCAGACCCTGATTCAATTTTAATCCAGTTAATTAATTAACCCTTAAAGCGTCAAGAAAAAAATGCATCTGAAAATATCGTCTGATGAAGTCGTCTGCTGCAAGTAATTTCCTAACATTACTGACGAATTAAGTATAGAAGCAAACAGCGTGGACCCAGACCAGACTGCTCCTATAGGATAGGAGCAGTCTGATCTGGGTCCACATTGTTTGCCATAGAGGCTTCTTAAACATTTCAGCAGACGAGAAAAGCAGACGACTTTTGTTGTGATTGGCGCATTAAGGGTTAACATCAATAAAAAGCAGATTGAAAACCAGAGACTTATAGGGAAAAACTTCTCTAAAACCACGAGGCTCCTTGCTTATGTAATTCGTAGTGGTCGCCTACATAAAGTCTGCCCCTGGAGTCCAAATTGACCATGCCCCAGGGTATTATTTGCAGGGTGAATGCTGTGCTGACCTTTGAGACACTTCCCATTAGCACCACAACAAATATATCCAGAACAGATTGAGAAACTTGTAAATAAATAAAATCAAGACTCATGTTACAACCCAAAAGACAGGTTTTCTTGTAACGGGAACTATTGTGGTCTCAACATGACCACATTTGTTAAATGAGACATAAAGAATCAAACTAAAACATGTCGGTTTGAGAATTCAGCTTGACTTGCATTGCACTGACCTATACTTTCATTTTGCAAAATGGCAATACACTTATGTAAAAAAAAAAGTAGGCTGAATATCTAAGGGAGGGAACTCCAAAAGTTTACCCATGTGCAAAAGAGCTATAAAAAAACTTGTTTTATTGATAAAAGACCATTAACAGAATTTATCACAGTTTTACACTTTTACGATATAATAGAGAAGTATAAAACTTCTAAACAAGATATACTGTCATTGTTATCTTTTTAAATAGGCTTTAAAGAACACCACACCAAGTAATTTTAATAAAACTAGAGGTATTTACTTAAAATCACAGTTTTACAAATTGATTGTATCGATTCCTGATCATATGCGTGGTCACCTCGCTATGACGGGAAAGGAAAATATTTGAGGTCCTTTTAAGATAAAGGGCTAATACATCAAATTTAAAACACACTAAATGACCAATTCCCAAGCATGGATATCGTTAGCGAGTACGGCTGCAGATCCAGTGGTCCAGTCAGGTCCCTTTTGTCATGGAGATTGATAATAATTTCTACGGCCATTCTTCTGTTGATTCAAGAAGTTGCTGTCAAAGACAGATCACAAAAGCTCACTTTTAGAATCGACTCAGGTGAGATTAAAATACTAATATTATCGCCTTTGCCAATTCATGTCAGACATAAGAACTGATGAAAAAAAAACTAATTAATAATCAGACCCGTGGAATGCCATATATTTACTAGGCTACAATTTTTTTTCGATCAGGAACACCATCAGAGTGTCAAACAGTTTGGATCCAGATCAGGCCTGACATTTTGTCGGACTTTGATCAGGGTCCAAAAAGTTTAATTAAGCGGATTATGGTCGGTTTTATTTGTCTTAGCAAGATGTTTTGACAAGATCTTTGTTAATTTACATACACAATCTTACTACGTTACCAAATATTATTGCGGTAGTACTGCTGCGATTGTGGCTGGAAAACAAAGCAAAAAGCCCAATGGACAACGGTCGCTCACCATGGAGACAGCATAATGTTTGGAGACACCATAATTTACGGTGCTCAAAGGCAGATAACTCTGACTTGAAATAGTGACCAGAAATTAATTCAAAAAACATAAGATATTATGGCAGTCCTAGTTATCTGCAAGAATTAAAACGATCTGAATAAAATTGCAGAGAAAACCGTGTGAAAGTATAGTTTTCAGATCAGGGTTGACCCACAGAAATTCCAAAATACATTCCATGATTTTTCCATGAATTTCCATGATCAACAATGTAATTTCCACGAATATTTTTGTTTGTTTGTTTGTTTGGTGCTTAACGACGCATCAACCCTTGTGGGTCATTCGCGTCAGACGGTATTTAACTAAAGATGATGTGGATGGAAAAAGTAAAAATTTATAAGATAAAATAAAAGGAATGGTGATGATGAGTTTGTTTAATGGTAATTAGTTGCAATACGATTGTTGACAGGAGAGACCACGTACAATATCTGACAGTTTCAAAGAGCTATTCAGATAACTGTACATGTTCTTTAACTGAACAGAATACAACATAATATAATCTGTATTATGGTCTGATACAAATGTAAAACAATACATGATTTTAAAAACAGCAATTAGATTTTGTTAAAAAGATTTATTTGTCTTAAAAATGTCATAATACTATCAATATGTATATCTTGATATAATTGTTTCATGTTGTCAACATGGAAGCAATTATTTCTTACTTGTGCAAAGTTGCCACATTCTAAAAGGAAGTGACCTAAGTAAAAGGTGCGTTGTGGCTGCTCTTCTCCCTGCAGTAAGTATGAAAGAGTATGCATGACCTTCAACTTCCCATTTTAGCGGCATCTGCAACACACTAAGCATAAATGTGGAATGCATCAACAGTAATGTATTTATAGGCATGCTTGTAGACCATACATGCATTTTGAAAGAGTTAAAACTTGAAGAAAACTATTTGTCAGACAAACAAGTTGTGTGTGTCTGACAGCTAGTTTTCTGGCTACTGGTGGTTTCAAGTTTTAACTATTTCACAAAATTTCATGATTTTCCAGGATTATTCCATTGTTTTCAAATTCCATGATTTTCCATGCATGAAACTTTTTTTGTGATTTTCCAGAGCTTTTAGGAAACCTCTGCTCAAGGGCAGCTTATTCTGTAGTCAGTGATGGGATCTGACTGAAATTCAAACTCATCTATAATTTTATGTATGTGCTGGTAACCTACAAGGATGAAGAAAATCAAATGAAAAATGAAAGCGCTAGAGTGGTCACAACATTATACAGCTATATTTTAGACGCTCAAGGGCAGCTAATTCTGTAGCTTGTGGTTGGATGTGGCCGAAAATCAAACTCATTCAAACTTTTATGGGTGTCCTTGTTACCTCAAAGAATGAGGAAGACCCATTCGAAAATGTAGGTGCTAGAGTGATCACAACAGATCTCCCATTGTAAGTCTATGCAAATTTTTATGATGCTCAAGAGAGTCTGAGGTTGGTTCTACTATAAATTCAAACTCATCAAAGCTTTTATGGTTGTCCTTGTTACCTGCAAGAATGAAGAAGATCCAATCACAAATGAAGGCGCAAGAGTAGTCACATTATCCATCAATTTTTAAGATGCTTAAGGGCAGCTAACTCACTAATAGGTAATGGGACCTTGACGAAATTCGAACTTATTCAAGCTTTTATAGTTGTCCTTCTTATCTGCAAGAATGAAGAAGATCAATTTAAAATTGAAAGCAGTAGAACAGTCACAACAGATCTCCCATTATAAGTCTATGGGGATTTTTCCAGGCGCTCAATGGCAGCTAACTCCACAGTCCAAGGTATGATCTGGCTGAATTTCGAACCTATTCGAGATTTTATGGTTGTCCTTGTTACCTGCAAGATTAAAGAATATCCAATCACAAATGAAGGCGCTAGAGTGGTGACAACATTATCCATTGATTTTTCAGACGCTCAAGGGCAGCTAACTCCGAAGTCAGTGATGGAATCTTGCCAAAATTCAAACTCATGCAAGCTTTGATAGTTGGTCTAGATATCTGCAAAAATTAAGAAGATCCATCCAAAAATGACTGCACTAGAGTGGTCACAATATTTCTCCCATTATAAGTCTATTGGGACTTTTCCAGACGCTCAATGGCAGCTAACTCAAAAGACCCTGGTCGGATCTTGCCGAATTTCGAACCCATTCAAGATGTTATGGTTGTCCTTGTTACCTGCAAGAATAAAGACGAACCAATCAAAAATGAATGAGCTAGAGTGGTCACTATAACCCTATGGGAGCTATCTGTTGCCATGGAAACCAGAGTTTTGATCCGATCTGGCCCGAAACCTAATGCAGCCAATCACTCACCCTAATCATGCTCCAGATGAAATTTGATTACAATCGGCCAGCTTGCCACAGAGATATTTATGTTTGAAAGTGTGAACGGACGGACGCACGCCGGCTCGAGTCCCATCCTATAAGCTCATCCAGAGCCTTCGGCTCTGGTGAGCTAAAAATAATTTGAGCCGTGACATGTGATTTCAAACAATGTGGCATTTTGACAAGTGCACTCAGACGAGCCGGTGCCGTCTCCTTTTAAGCTTAGAACCTCCAAATGATGTTCATACAGTAGCTTAATACTCATAGAATATTCAAGCGACTAGCAAAGGCTCTGATCAGACTGCGCGTATGGGCAGGCTGATCTGAGGCTTTGCTGGTCGCACATACCACATTGTTGGAAATCTCATGCGCTGACTCAAAAGAGTTTTTTGTCAAGAATCTTGGTCACTGTATACAACTTTTGGTCACTGTATACAACTTGAATAAGTCAGTTTTAACAGAATAGCAAATAAATTTGTAAATAAAGAGGCGAAGTTGATGCCAAATATATGGAGACGAGCCCTTTTCCGTAGAGCTAGAAAATAATTTTGTAAGGTTCAAGCCGTGAACCATCTTTCCCACAAAAATTACGATTTTCTACTATACTCAGAAAAACAATTGAAGGATATTCAGATTCAGTTCCATCTCTTACATCCAATACAATAAAAACTTTACTAAATATGCATGCATTTCATAGTTCCAGACATCTGCAATCAAAATTGATGCTTTATTTTAGACAAGCTTCAATGGTTTAGGTACAGTACAAATCCAAATGATTCAACCCTCTATACTGAAAAGTCACAAGCGTTCAAAAATGATTGAAACCCATTTTTATCGTTTGTATTCAATAATGACTGGCTCCAAAATCTTCGTTGGTTCTCCCTCCAAAAAATGACACCTAATTTTGAAGCTGTTGTAAGTGTTTAACTGCAAATTTGTGGCCAAATTTGCCGGGGTATGCCATATCCCTGTATTTTTGTTGAAGAAGTTGTCCCATTATTAGGGGCAATGACTGATAAATTGGTGTTAACTTTTGTCTGTGGTCGGAATTAGAACATAAGCAATGACCCGGTAAAGGTTGCAGCAAAAATTGAGAGCGCTAATTTTTTTGCTTGTGAACTTTGGGTAGAGAGGGTCGGTACAATTGGTGTAGTACGGTATCGTAACCAATGAACCGTGAATTTCAATTTGTATTCTGGTGAATTGCATAGTAATTATTCTATCAATGACAAAAATAATTTATTTGAAAATTATATTCCTGAATGTTATAAAGTCAGAAGAATTTTAATATCCTTCAATTGTCTTTCTGAGTATATAAAAAAAAATATCCAAAATAGCCAAATTACTGGTATCTGTCAATTAGATATTTTTAATTATCAAATAGACACTATGAGTAACTTTACAAGAAAACAAAGGTATTAGATGAATAATACTTGATAAAATCAAGTAAGGAATGCGTCAGCTGGTAGACGGATGGCTGAGAATGGGTTTGCTCCCCCCCCCCCCCCCCTAAGAATTTGGCAGACATATCTTATCTTGTAGAGAATTGAAAGCTGAGTCTTTTAAGAGATGTTTGCACTCTGTGCTCCGGAGCGTTAGTCTGTAAGAGCCTGTAACATACGTTACTTAATCAAACTAAGAAAAAGTAAATTGAAAGTTTGGGCTACAAATTAAAGACATTAAAATATTTATTTTTAAAAATCATTCATATAGTCTGCATACAGGATATCTTAACTACGTATGACAGCCATTTGAACAAAATTGCGGCTTTCTAAGGTGTCATATGCGTTACATAAATCAGATAACCCATTAAAATTTGCAAGTGTGGCTAACATCATTTACATTCTTTATCTCTCTGTGTGTTTTGCAAAATGTTTTCAACCATGTCTGACTAGCTTATGCAATTGGCTAACAGAAAAATTCAAGTTTGTTTCCCTAGCTTAAATATTCTTTCTGAAATAAGCAATTAAACAACCCTACCCCTACCCAGTTTTAAGGTGAAATGTTTGGTATTAAAACTAAAGTAAAAATAGTTAAAAAATATTTGCAGTTGATGAATGTGTTTCATTGTTTGGGATATATTTGCTTATATGGAGAGACTCATAAATCTGCAAATTTGTTGCAAAATTTTTAATATCAGAGGCTGTAACACATGTTACCTGATGTAATTAATGGGTAAGCTCATTGTCATTACGTAAAATATGCCAAAAATGTTTTAATCTCCTCGAGGGAATTTCGCAGACATATTCCTTCTTATAGTACAACTCAAGCTGCATCGAATAAGGGATGTTTGCACTCTCTGTGTTGGGGCGTTAGTCTGAAACAGCGTGTTACATGCGTTACTATATCAAATAAAGGAAATGTAGTTTGTTAGTTTGAGCTAAAATTGTGAAAAAAAACTCGCAGCTGTTGGTTATCTTACATTGTTTAGGGATTTTAAACTGGCTCCTATGATAAAGACTTATGGATCTGCTAGTTGTCATCAAGTTTTAAAGATCAGAGAGCGTTACATATGTTAGCGTGATAAGTAAAATCATTAAACAGTATTTTGACATCAAGCTGAGTAAGGGCCTGCTCCATCCTAATCCCCTTTGGAATTCTGCAGACAAATTACATCTTATGTAACCATTCAAGGTGCATTGATTCAGAAATGTTTGCACTCTGTAAGTCCGGGCGTTAGCCTGTAACAGCTTGTTACATATGTTACTATATCAATTTGAGAATAAGAAATTTGAATGTTTGAGCTACCAAAAGAATACATTGAAATTATCTAATAAATTGACATTCTTATAGTCTTTATACTGGATGTCTGTACTACATATGGAAGCTGTTTAACATTAATACGGCTAACTGTGGTGTTATGTGCGTTACATGAACCTAATTATAATTTAAAAGCTATAATTGTGGCTATCGTCATGTAGTTAAACAACTACTATGACATGTTTTTAAACTGTTTTATTAGATTTTACAAACATATACTCAATTGATGAATAGGAAAAAGCAAGTTTGCTTTTCTATCTTAAATATATTGTCTTATAGGAGCTAATACACAGCCCTACTCCCAGTTTTACAGAGAAGCAAATTTTGTTATTACCGTTTAAGTAAAACATACGAAAGCGATTACAGCGTGTGGATATTTTTCATTTTCTTAGCCTGTCTTGCTCATATATCTACAAGATGTCATTACGTTAAAGATCAGGACACTTAATGTGTACTTATAGGTCTTTGGTTATCAAGCCCATGGACTGGTGTTACAGATGTTATCAATGACCTTTTGGACACATTTCCTAATACTGTGCATATAATGCTAAATATAGAGCCACAAACAGAAAAGATGGTTTTACATTTTTACAAGAAAATACAATAAATGAAATGGTCCAAACTATTTCTCACTGATTTAACACTCATGTTAAATGTTTGTCGTTGTCTGCTTCTGTGGTAATCATCGTTGTCACACGCCTCCTTGCAACTAGTAGAATCATCACACAATATTTCAATCATTTACTGTTATTCAATTTTACCACCAGTCCACTCAAATTGATGAGCCATTATCACTTTTCCAATTTTGCCATTTATGGCTTGGGACATTCGAAAACTGATATGGATTCCTAATAGTTGGCTCTTTGAGTATGTGTTTCAAGTGATACTCTGCAAGTAGGAGAAAGACTAAAGCTTTACAAGGAGAAAAACTATGCCATTAAGAGCAATGAGTACCTGGACTGATGTACCTTGATATTTCTGTGATAAAGAATCATATCTTAGCTGGTTAACTTTTATAAATGTAGCCTTTCCATACATGCAACCCACATATTTTTATCTAATAATGTCTCTGCACTTATTATCTTTCCCCAAGCATTCAAAAACTTATTTGAAGTCTTAGTACTTCTGAAGTGCTGAAACCGCGGTACCTCTTTCCCTTCAAATAAACAAACTAGATGTATCACAGCAGGTTAAGCAATGAAATACAGGATGAACAGAGCGCAAATTAGTTCTTTCAATTCAATGATTCACTAAGTTTCTAAGATAAGAGCGCTTATTAAAGGATTTAACATATATAACTCGTCATAATAAATGAGCAAGGGCATTGTCGTGACATCCTTTTTGATTACAGAGTCAGAGGCAAGTGTTTTCAATTTCAGTGTTTTCAATGGGTCATGAAATAAGGCACCTTATCAACTTGTTAAATCTGTATAAATCTTCCATAGAGCATAATATAGAACTACTGGTTATCCCATTCTACCTATAGTCCACTTTCCTTCTTTTGAATGCAACAGCTAATGATATGGCTGCAAAAACTGAGAAATCATAGGTTTTACATTATTTTAAGACATGCTTCAATGTACTGACATCAAAAAACAACCAGCTGCAAACATAATTGATGGCAATGTCCAACTTCATATTCTTTCTCTTATACCAGATAACTTTCAAGGTGTAACAGAAATTGTTTCAGATGGTCTACCAAAACCATCAAGAGTCAACATTGTAACTAAAGAAAACGTTTAAAGTTCTTTGGGCGCAGCAAAACACTATTGATCTAAGACCTGAGGACTTAAGCACCAAAAGACTGGATAGGTTCCATGGCAAATGATGCAAAAAAGCAGCCTATCAAATTTCTGTTTGACCAATGTCAGAAATCTTAAAGTGTTCTTAGAGGTACACGGTAGAGACATAGATTTTGCAAAATCAGAGCAAAGTTATCCTTCGACTAGCACGGATGCAGAGGCAGCTGCAGTTAGATTGCTCTTGCCACTTCACAGGAAGAGATATATACCAGAGTCATACTCCATTGTATGCATATATGTGAAATGGCATTAAACCCATATTTAATCAGGTGTTTGATCGCATGACACTGACATGGTGTTTCTGCTTTTGAAGAATGCTAAGGATTCAAGTTTGGCTGAGTCAAGTAGTTTGACGCTGGCACTGGCCACACATACAAAGAAAATTAAGTCTTTTAATGGCTAAAGAGGAGCATCACACGAAATGCTTATAAATGAATGTTTGTCACAATTACCAATTTTAAAAAGTAATCTTAATTGATGTTACACATGTAACACCATAGGAAGCTGTATATTTGTTAAAAAATCTTTGTTTATGTATCAAAGGTATTAAGCATGCAAACTACATGAATAATTCAAATAAATAGATAGTTGAATGTCTCTCCATTTCTCAGACTTTCAATTCATTTATTCTTAAATTGATATGGTAACATACGTATCATACCATTACAGGCTTACCCCCTAGTTAATAGAGTGCAAACATCTCTTATTTGATGCAGCTTGAATTGTTCTTTAAGGTAGGATATGTCGGCACAATTCCCAAAGGGGTGGAGAGGAACAGGATTGTACTCAGTTTGCAGTCCTAATACAATGCTATGATTCTACTTGCTGTGATGAAATGGGTGATTATTTTGCAATACAAGCAGACACAATGATAGACATTGTGAGGGTGACTTGAATAAAGATTGTTTTTGAATAATTTTATTTAATAGAAATATTTATTAAATTGTGTCATTTAAATGAGAACTATTATTTTCTTTCTATATGTCTATATATTTTAATATTATAGGCATTAGGAAATATGTGATTAAAAAGGTTATATATAACATAGGTAACACAATTCCATGGGCTTGTTATCAGCAATGACTGTAATTACTAAGACTGCACCAGAGGCTAGAGATTAATAGGAAAACATGTGAAAAACGGTATTTTTCTGAAATATCATCTCTTACTTCCAAGAAAATTTCCTAGATCATTCATTATGCCATGTAACATACGTTACATACTTTAATAAGTGCTCTGGTCCTGATGTCAAACTTGCAAATGTATGATTCTTAATTGCATTAGCAAGACAATGCCAAAAATGTAAGATATCCACGAGCGTATAATATTTTCATATATTTTTCTTCAATAATAGATACCAAAATTGGATACTTAAAATTGGGGGTAGAGTTGTTTAATAGCTCATATAAAACAATGTATTTGAGATAGAAAAGCAAACTTTGTTTTTTCTATTAGTCAAATGAGTATTTTAGTAAACTAAGATTAAAAACACTTGTAAAAATGCACAAATTGTCTGTAAAATGAATGATGTTAGTCACGATTTCAACTTTCAAAAGGGAAATTTAATCTATGTAACGCATATAATACCATTGAAGGCTGTAATTTTGTTTAAAATGCTGCTTTTATGTAGCTTAGGCATCCAGCTTGCAAACTACATAAGAAATTTGAATAATAAGATGGTTTAATGTCTTCTTTCTGTAGCTCAAACTTTAATTTTTATTTTTTCCTTAGTTTGTTACAGTAACATATGTAACAGGCTGTCAGAGACTAACGCCCTGGAGCACAGAGTGCAAACATCTCTTAAAAGATACGGCTTGAAATTTTCAAGATAGGATATGTCTGCAAAATTCCCTAGGGGGGGGGGGGGGGAGCAGGCCCTTTTTTAGCTCGAAGTCTATGGTAGCCGGTAGGAAGTATTCAGCCAAATGAGATGTTTTATGGCTGTCAAATCTGACCCAGTTACCGGAGCAATGTCGTCCGCTGTCCCGAAGTAACCATTTAACAATGTCGTCAGCTGTCCCGAAGCAACCATCAAACAATTAGCGAATATGATCCAAATGCTAGGCGTGCTACAATATGAGCCTCGACGCAACATAATATTATAGTTGGTCATCTAGAGCCTGAAAAAAAATCTGTTGGCATTTTTAGTACATTTTGGCATCCATGCTCAAAGTGTATCTTGATGTGTTTTAAGAAGGATAGGGGTGGATGCCAAGTCTGGAAATGCCCCAGTCCCAGAATTAGGTCAAAGGTCAATTGAGTGCAAATTCTTGAATATACGTCAGATTTTAGCGTTTTTATCAATTAGCTATCCAAAATTATGATTCAAAGTAATAAAAAATCTCTTATAGATAATAAAGCCATGCTATATAAACAAACAGCATCTTCAAGGCACTGTGTGTTTGGATTAAAGGTCATTTAAGTGTAAAATTGGTGTAAATTGTAGCAATATTTTATTTATATAGGGGCAAAATTCAAATTTTAAGTTCCCTTCTATCCTAATGAAAGATTTTTTTATTGCTATCCTGCTAGATGTGTGTCTATCATGTTTGGAAAGCAATGATTTACCAAGTTTCCCACTGTCAAATATTCATAATAGGCATGTAAAGTACGTTATTGTATACAATCAATTAAACGTAAAACAACTAAGAATAACCATTTCATTTTAAAGAAATATTCTTTTTGCTTAATGCTTTGTATGAATATGTCATTTTATGCAATTAACTATCCTTTTATACATAAGATGTGTTTAAGTTGTTACTTACGTTACATTTTACCATCTAAAATCGAGTGATTTCTCAAAGGTATATGTTCCTAGCTACAGCTTTCATGAGGACTTGGCCATGATCTCATGCTTATAGGACTAAAATATATTTTTTTCTCATTTCACACATTTGTTGAGTTTGTTCCCATCTATGAGTAATTGTAAAACACTTTTTACAAGGCCACTACCTGCTTATTGCATATACTAAGCATAGCTTCATGAAAACACAAAGATCAAGCCTCCTTTCATAAAACATCAGGCATGTTGAAACTATAATAGAATATGGTAAATACCATATACTGGAATGAATATATCCTCACATTGGTCTTCACATCAGATGGTAACATACATAACATAAAGCTTATATACAGGTACATTTCTAATTATGACCATCCAAAGAAACATTGTTAACTTTATGTGGGGCATACCATGGAAATAGCCCTGACATTAAGGGTGATCCTCCATATAACTTTAAACATTTAATTGTAGGAGTGTCCTTTCATTTGCACATATTAATGAAATGATGTGGATTCAAAAGCAGCATTTCTTTGAAATTAGGCTGCTTGTGTGAATGCATTCATCCACATAAAAAAGCAGTATAGATATGATATTAAAGGTAACCTGTAATTCTAAGATACTATAAAATATATATCTCTGTCTTTCACAGCGCACCTTTTTATACATTGTAATTGTTTCAGTGTCGATAAATTCAATCTAAGTATCATTTTTAAACATATTTTGCTTATTATTCTTTGCAATGATGATAGAGATCAAATGCTATGAGATTATTAGCATGTGTTTCTTTATGTTATTCTTTTTTACTGTAAAATGCCAATGCAAGATTTATTCTAAATTAAATTTTCCCAAAACAGATGTCTGGTGACTTCTTGGGAACCCAGGCACTCACCATATTGGAGCACCTGAAGATTTGATTGTGTTCATAGTTTTCCATCAGTTTGGGGTCATTTCTTAGTATTTAGAGTAAATGTGTCCTGAAATGGTTATCTAATATGTACATTTGCTAGCATAATACATTGGTTTAACATCTCCGATTTGCTTGATGTATATATGATCCTAAGGTAGTTAACTCACCTGTTCTAGTGTAGAATCTATCTGTTAACCATGATAATTTGCTAAGACAGGGATTGATTGCATATAGGGTAGGTGACTAACATTAATGTATACATCTACTGCTTGTAGATACAAGTGCAATATATCAGATTGGATAGCACTTGTAACTGGTAACATACTCGAAATGTATAGTTTTAATATGGCATTACTCTTGAAATAAAACTGAACTACTTTCCTTTCAATATATACAAGACAGTCCTCAAACAGTGTAAGTCTTCACAAATATCTACAAGGATATAGGTACAAGAGTGAGCAAGTTTATGCTTAAAATGCTTTCTGCAAGCTGTTGTCAGCAATGTTGTTCTTATTTTCGATGGTTTTGCATATGTATTTAAGACTATCACAATGAGCCTAATATTGTAAACCTTTTAAAACCAACAAACAGACCATAACCCACTTTTCATAGGAAATATATAAAACATGTACTAGGGTTACAAAAAAGCTCAGCAAAAAGAAATACTGCATAAACAAAACCCAAAATAAACTACCTTGTGAATTAGAAAAGCAGAGAACTCAGCTGCGTGTGACACTACCTTTTCAACATACAATTTAATCTGTGAGTTTCAGAAATGCAAACCATACGAGTGAATTTTGGGAGGCCGGGATCCCATACTTTCGTGGAGGTTGATCATTGTAGATCCGGATCAGTTGGCGGCTCAGGAACTAATCAGGATCTATACGACATTTTATCATGCATCTTATTATTAAGATTGTTAATATTGAAACCATGCAGCTTATATGATTAAAAATTTGCAAGGAGTGTAGCATATTGTAATGTTTGGCTTGGCAAGGGTGAAAAATATTGACGCGACTGAAAAACTGCAAACTTGAGTCCTGATGCCAGCATCCGTCCCCAAAAATACTAGTACGATTTGATCAATAAGTGTCATGTGATTGTCTGCAGTGCTGTAAATGTTATGCTTGAAAATTGAACTTGTTATATTTGCAGAAAAAGTCTCAGGCCAGGAAGCAACTACTTGCCAAGAAAGGTCAAGCATCAACGCCAGTATGGATGGGCGATCAGAGGCCTATATGTGGGAACAAAACGTTAAAGGAAACAGATTTATTTGTTTGTGTCGAGACTTATTAGAAAAGAGGTCAGCAGTTTTTTTTAGCTCTCGATTCCCTCTGAATGAAAAAACAAGTATTGCTAACATTGGAACCTTCTCGTGGGCTTGTGTTATAAAAGCAAATGGACAGTTTAGCCCCCTTTCTATCCAATGATTTGAGGAATGCTGTGACAAATAAAGCTAAGAAGGATTCTCTTATTATGGGTAAGAGTGTTGACTTAAAACCTCAGCTTGGCACAGTAATTGCTACACTGCTGCATGTGAAAGCCCCTTGATAATCTAGCTTTCTTCCAACATTTTTTTTTTCAATCCAATTTTGGAGGGATGGACTGAAACGAGAAACAATCAAAAATTACCGCATACAGGTATTTGTGCTGGATATGAAAAAACATTACCCACGGTAGACCTGATAAGTTAAGATGTTGATGCTGCTGCCAAAAGGTGCAAAAAAAAATAATAGAAGTGCAAGCTAAAGTTCTGGGAAATCACCATGAAGGCCAGGATTTGGAACTGTCAACTGCACTAGCTGCCATAGTTCCAAATATAGAGGAAGACACGATAATATTCTCAGATGATGAAGGTAAACCTGTCAAACAGGTGATCGTCAGTATATTGCAGAGACAGAAAGATGATGACAAACGTGATGATGATATAAGTGGTGATCTTGATGTCGATAATGGTAACGATGATTTTTATAAATATCTAATGCACTTATCTAAATGATAATAACAAACAGATTTGATATCTAACCACAATTTTTAACGTGTAATGGCGACGTATTGACCTAAAAAAGCTAAACGGGGACTTTATCAGTAACTCTCGTTATAAAACCTTTGTTTTAACATATTTGGGTTTGACTGATATTGTCATTCAAACAAATAATAATTATATAAAAAACAAGACAAATTCGACGAATTTATATCCCCGACAAAGGGTTATTTGAGAGAAACATGTAAATCACAAAACATAAATCCCATGTATCTAACCTTTAGTTCACCTTCAGTATTATTCAGATCATAACAAACACCTGTCAAGTATGTTTTAGTGCTTAGTTTAATAAAAGATCTTACATCTGCACAATTTCAATATCTGACCTTTAAACCCAACCCCAGAGGTCAAGGGTGTGTGTAAATTCAAAATGTTACCTTGCATGTAGGTCTACACTTCTTCCACTTTAATTTGATATGCAACTTGACCAATTTTCGAAAAGAAAAAAAATGACCTTTTGACCCCACCCCAGAGGTCATTGGTGAGTGTTATGACAGCATATTTGCTTTCATGGTGCTCTGTGCTCAATTCCCTTTAATTTGATATGCAACATGACTACTTTCAGAAAAATATATAGTTTGACCTTTTGATCCCACCCCCTGGGTCGAGGGTGTGTATGTTGGCAAAATATTTGCTACCATGTTGTTGCCAGCGTCGTCAGCTTTAATTTGATATGCAACATGACCATATTCTGAAAAAACTTAATTTTGACCTCGGCCTTACCCTAAGTCCACCCAACAGGCTCGGACCCTGGCCTTCAAACTAAAGTCCTGTTTGATATGTTTCATATCTATTGCTGCTCTGCCTGTATGCACCATTTCAGCAAAAAATATCAACAATTGCCTTAGTTATTGGGTTATTTTAATATTTGACCTTTGACCCCTTAGGTGGGGTCAAAGGAGGTTGGGTAAAACTTTGACACTGCCATGATTATCTACAGGCACTTGGCAATCATGGTCTAATAGTGAGAAGGTGTTAAATATGCTAGCTTTGATGAAATGTGAAGATCACACAAAAAAGCTAATATATGTTTTGCCTTATAATTGCCTATACTTAAACAAGGACAATAGCTCAAGTGTTTAGGGGTCAATTTTGACCAAACTTATAGGATATCGAGAGTTTATGGTACTGATCATTTGTATCGAGAATAAATTAAATCTGACCAATAGGTACTGAGCTATGGTTCCGGACAGACAAAAAGTGTGGACAGACGGACGCAACTTCGTCGGGGGATAAAAATTAGCCAGCACATTATTTTTTCAACTCATTGCATTGTGCAGCAATGATGTGTCCCGAGAGCCTGCGGAAAATATTTTCTCTTCTATTTTATTTCCAGGCGAAGTATTTTCCACCTACCCTGCAACCAAGGACAAATTCGACACAGTACTGATCTGGAAAGATTTATGCGTGAAACTGAACGCAATAAGAAACATTAGAAATGGAAGATAACAAAGCCTTGAAACAAATTTTGACATTAAAAAATGTGTAGGCAATTGCGTCCGTCTGTGTGTCCGTTCAAAATTTTTTAAGATATAGTTTTGAAATTTTATATATGGATTCCCCATCAAAAAATAATTCATGCGTATTTTTTTTAAGTCTGGATTTTCTCCTTTTTTGGGGTTATGCCCCTTTTAAAGGGTCATAATGAAATTTTGTAATCAAGATATCTCAAAAAAATATTACAGCTATGAGCTTCAAACTTTGTCAGCTAATAGAGGATAATGAGTAAATAACCTGGTGAAATTTTTTTTAAAAAAAAGTTACATTTTTTGAGCTATTGCCCTTTGCAAATCTTGACATCAAAAACTTGTAATCAAAATATCTCAAAATCTATTACAGCCCGTAGCTTCAAACTTGGTCAGCTGATAGAAGAAAATGAGTAGATTACCTGGTGAAAATTCACAAAAAAATATTTTATTTTTTTCAAGCTATTGACCTTTGCAAATTTTGGCATTGCAAACTTGTAATCAAGATATCTCAAAAAATGTTAAAGCTAGCAGCTTCAAACATGGTCAGTTGACAGAAGATGCTGAGTAGATTACCTGATGAAAATTTAAACAATTTTTTTTTAGTTATTGCCCTTTGCAAATTTTGGCATTGAAAACTTGTAGTCAAGATATCTCAAAAACTATTACAGCTAGTAGCTTAAAACTTTGTCAGCTGATAGAAGATAATGAGTAAAGAAGATAATGAGTAAAGTTTTTTTTTTTGTTTTTTTTTTAAAACTTTTTTTTTAATTTTCACCAGATTATCTGCTTATTATCCACTATTACCTGATCAAGTTTGAAGTTCATAGCTGTTATAGTTTTTGAGGTATCAAATTTTCAATGTCCAAATTTGCAAAGGGAAATAACTCAAAGGCTGATCTGAGGCTCTGCTCGTCGCACATACCACATTGTTGCAAATCTCATGTCGCAGCTCAAAATTTTGTTGATTTTATTCGATAAACAAGATGTTTTCTGAAACACCAACGAAATCGAGGGACTAAGAAATTTTAAGATTTTGATTAACAAAATATGTCAGTATCTCTTGAACACTTCAGTTTACATTTCATATACTTACCCTTGTTCCAGTTGCCGAGATGCAAAAAGTGAATTATATAATTTAACCAACACAGCCCTCCACCCCCCTCTCAATGCCATTTAGATTTAGGGTCAGGTGTGGTACTTGATTGTATCGATTCCTGATCTTTGTCTTCTTACTTTCTTAGAAGTATGAAGCAGAAGGTCGCATTCCCAGAAACAAATATTTGGTGAGAATAATGTTAAAAATCAACCTCTTTGCCAGTGTTTTGTTTGTTTGGTTCTTAACGACGCATAAACCCTTGTGGGTCATTTGCGTCAGACGGTATTAAACTAAAAATGATGAAGTAGAAAAAGTAAAAATTTAATAGATTAAATAAAAGGAATGATGATGATGATGAGTTTGTATAATGATAATTAGTTGCAATACGATTGTTGACAGGAGAGACCACGTACAATATCTGACAGTTTCAAAGAGCTATTCAGATAACTGTACATGTTCTTTAACTAAACAGAATACATATGATTTTAAAAATAGCAATTAGATTTTGTTAAAAAGATTTATTTGTCTTAAAAATGTCATAATACTATCAATATGTATATCTTGAAATAATTCTTTCATGTTATCAACATGGAAGCAATTATTTCTTACTTGTGCAAAATCGCCACATTCCAAAAGGAAGTGACGTACAGCGAATGGTGCATCGCAACCAACACATTGTGGTTGCTCTTCACCTAGTAGTAAGTATGTGTGTCATTTATACGAAAAAAGTATAGCAATACTTCAGCAATACTATGGCTGTAAAGTGAACAATATTCTTGACAAGAAAATCATTTTTTCCTGCCATAATCACAGCAGTACTACCGCAATAATATTTGGTAAACTATATTTAAGGTAGCAAGAGTTTGTATTTAAATCAGCAAAAATCTTGCTAAGACAAATTAAACCGACCATATTCCGCTTAATTAAATCTTTTACAGTTAAGACCCCGACCAAAGTCCGACAAAATGTCAGGCCTGACTTAGATCCAAACTGTTTGACACTCTGATGGTGTTCCTGAAAAACTTTTTCAAATGAAAAAAAAGCCAATTTTTGTACCCTTTAAATATGTCATTCCACGGGTCGGATTATTATGGATAGATTTTTTCTTGGAATTATAGCGGAAAAAATGTATTACCATTGTACTGCTCGAATCTAAGATTACCACGTGAGAATTGCTGATGTATGGCGGTAATCCGCTGAGGTCAAACTTTTCATACGGGTAACAATTGACTATTCAAGCGAGTAGCAAAGGCTCTGATCAGACTGCGCGTCTGCGTAGGCTGGTCTGAGCCTTTGATGGTCGCACACACCACATTTTTGGAAATCTCATGTCGTGGCTCATATGCAGTCCTCACCCTGCAAATACAGTTTATTTGGCAATATCTCAGAAAGCTGGTCTGACTTGAAAGTAATTGTTTGCAGCATGCTGAATTTACTAAGACCATTGGATAACCGAAACAGATTTTAGATACCTATTATCTATCATTTCTCTTTCTAGAATTGTATGTTATAAAATTATATTTTAGTAACAAAGGCGATGCTAGATCAGACGATGCTATCCACTCACATTTCGTTATAAGCACTACCCCTTCAAATCTAGTAGACTAACTTCACCTAATATATTTTACGTGCACTTGTAGCTATTGAATGACCTTGTTGAAAGTCGCTCAATACTACTACTTATCGCTTTATCCGGAAATTGAAGTTTTCTAATTACTTCATCGCGTGATATTCTAAATGTTAACATAGCTCACTAAAGCTGCTCGCAGCATACTGGCTTTCTGAGATATTGTAAAACTAGAGGACCTGAAGGTCCTGAGGCGCTCACCTGATCTCCTTAATAATGTTAAAATAGGTCAAGGTCAACTACAGCTTATAATGGAACAAATTTTGTTTTAACCATATACATTTTGGTAAAGTCATCTAAACAATCTAATGAATAATCCATCAAACAGCCGAGTGATTTCTGAGAAAAAGATGTTTAGACAGGTATGTGGCAGTCCAAATGAGTGGCCTTGGATAAAAGGTCACAGGTCAGCTTGACATTTGGTATTTAATAAACCATTGTCTCAATAGGTTTAACTATTATGAATTCGGCTCAGTTATAGAAAATAAACATTTTAAGATTTTCTACATATAAATGCATTAGGAATCAAATTTGACCTTGCCATAAAGTAGGTCAAGGCCAACCTAAATTCATCATTTGTGCTAACCTCGTAGGGCCCACATCCCCGATCCTACATACCAAGTCCCAAAGCCAATGGCCTTTTGGTTCCAGAGCAGAAGAGATTTAAAGAGTTTTTACCGTATATGGGCCTGGTGGCCATGTTAGTCAAGTGACCATAACACTTTGTATAAGTTTTGGCTAACCAATCATAAGGAGTTGTCATATGAAATTTGGTTTCAATTGGCCAAGAAATGTCTGAGAAAACTATGTTTTAATATGTTGATGGGACTCCAACATAAGTGGCCTTGGTTGAAAGGTCAAAGATCAACCTTGACCTTTGAAACTTATTTATAGACACTAGATTGAACATATCAAGTGAGAATAATCACTTTGGCTTCCTCAGTATTCAAAAAATCAACTTTTCAAAAAATTTCCCATTCAAATGCATTAGGAAGCAAACTTGACCTTGACGTTAAGCAGGAAGGTCACCCAAGGATCATCATTTGAACAAACTTGGTAGGCCCCACATCCCCAATACTACATACCAAGTCTCAAGGTCACTGGCCTTCTGGTTCTGGAGAAGAAGATTTTAACAGGTTTTTACCATATATGGGCGTGGCAGCCATCTTTGTCATGAGACCAAAATATTTTGTATAAATTTTGGCTGACTTATCATAAGGATTCTTCACATGAAATTTGAGCCCAATTGGGCCAATGGTTTGTGAGAAAACTAAGTTTTAATATATTGATGGGACCACAATATGAGCGACCTTGGCTGAAAGGGTAAAGGTCAACCATGACCTTTGAAACTTATTTATAGCCATTGTCTCATTAGTGTCAACATATCAAGTAAGAATAATCACTTTGGCTTTAACAGTATTCAAAAAATCAACTTTTCAAAAAAATTCCCATTTAAATCTATTAAGAAGCAAATTTGACCTTGACGTTAAGTAGGTCAAGGTCAACCTAGGATCATTATTTGAACAAACTTAAAAGGCCCCACATCCCCAATGCTACATACCAAGTCTCAAGGTCATCGGCCTTCTGGTTCTGGAGAAGAAGATTTTTAAAGGGTTTTTACCATATATGGGCATGGCGGCCATCTTGGTCATGTGACCAGAAACATTTGAACAAACTTTCGTTCCCCCATCCTAAGGAGTCTCCATATGAAATTTGAGTTCAATTGGCCCAGTGGTTTCAGAGGAAAAGATGTTTGAAAATGTTGACGGACGGACGGACGACGGAGTCACTGGTATACTAATAGCTCACCTCAGAGCCTTCGGCTCAGGTGAGCTAATAAACTGTATTTACAGGCCTAGTGCACGATATGCGTTATATGACTGATAAGCAAAAAGCAAGTAACTATAACAAGAGAATACCACAATCAAATCTACGGCATCACGGGGAAGAGACACAGAACACCAACAGCCAAACAGCAGTAAGAACATGATTAAAGTGCAGCCAAATGTCTCTTCCTTGGCAAGATGATTGCATAACCAAAAAAGACACTATCATGTAAGACCTTCCACTTTGACAATGTTGATTCTACACCGTTCAGTTGGGATATATCCATATTTGCTGTGCATTTTGTAGAGAGGGAAACGTTGCCACCTGCCAGTAGTATATATTTAAACGGTGCATATCAAAATATACAGCTAGTAGTTGATTTACATAATATAAGCAAGCATGTGATGCTGGTTTGAGGTGAAAGTAATTGTTTTAAGCATGCTGTATAATGCAGATCCCCGGTGAGAATATAGGGATCATAAGTTCATGTTATTCCATCCCTTCACATTTGTCGGGACCTGAGAAAGTTCTCTGAACACGAGATTCCTAGGCTGCTCTGAGGGACCATCCAAAACGTTAACATGTGTGTTCATCTATACTCTATCCCATGGTTGTGCCACATGAAAAGCCAACTTGGCCCCACCCCCTGATACAATAATTTCTGGATCCGCCCCTGCCCAAGAACATGCGATTTGACCACCAGTTTGCTTTCCTTTTGGTTTATATGGGCGAATATACATGTATATAGATGTTTAGGTGCAATGTAAAGAGGACCTTTCAGACAAGTTCTTTCAGTAGTGGCCTATTTAGGCGGGAAATTAAAAGTTAGAAAGAGGGCAAAGACCAAGAATAGATACAATAAAGCACCGCACCTGACCCAGGATACCAATGAGAACGTGACAACGTCACAACAAGACATCACAAACGAGAGCCAAGAGATAAGCCCTTTCCCAGCAGGTAACCACAAGGCATCAACAGACGTGCATGAAAGCATAACAAAACAATGACAGAAATAACACAATTGATCCACAAAATAATCACCGCCTTGGAACGATCAGTAAAAATATTTACTGGAGGGCTTCAACCGGTTAACGATGCACCAACTTCAGCCTTAGTTCATATGTGGATCAAGACACATATATGTTTGGTTTGCATGAAATACCCCTAAATTATCAAAGCATCATCTCCTAGAACATATAAATCAAGGTATAACAAAAGATAAAGCAAAGATAATGACTCAACAGTAAATAAAACTGAATACCGGAAGAAAGCTGGTGGGCTCGACAAACAGCCAAAGCATCAGGCCCCTACCATCTCATCAGTAGATAAGTCTTTAAGTGGGAACCACCATAGTCCGACCCACCTGAGTGCAATTAAAGAGAAGAACAAAGTTGCCAACCGTGATTGGGTTTGGTTGACCACCAAGCATGCAGTCTGTTGCAATACATTAAATTATATATGTTATACCCAATCTTTTTAATTATGGGAATTTATTTTAATGAACTGCGCTGAAAATTATTTGAGCCAACAATCTTCAATCTATACACAAAGTCACTATAGAATTCAGGTTCGGAAAGTCCTTCGCAAGAGAGATTCAAGTCCAATTTGGAATTTAGATATCAAATCATAGTATTGTCTGCAAAATTTAGAAAAAGGTTTTACAAAGTTTATGATACCGATAGCCTTAAGAAGTTTCTGAGTTAATTTTGTTTGTTTTGTTGCTTTACGTCCCAAGTCAACAGCTATGGTCATTGCGGGACGGTCAGTTCACCTAACCACACTTTTTTCCTGGGCAGGCTTGAACAAGCGGTTAACCAGTAATTCGTGCACATACTTTCGCTTGTAACTGACAACAACCCTTCTTGAATGGATCAGCGGAAGGGAGGAGAATGACCGCAGAAATCATTTCATGATCAATCTCCACGAAAGTATGGGACCGGACCGGGATCGAACTCGCGACCCCTGGATCTGCAGTCAGACACGCATCTGTAGCCAGACACGTTACCGACTGCGCTACACGGCCCGGCTTTTTTCTGAGTTAACAATTTATTGCGAGTGCTGAAGTCAGCAACATGACTGGATGCTCTAGTAAAACGAATGAGTTGAGAGATATAGACTCCATAGGATGTAGAACGAGGAACATCACCATCTAAAAATGGGAAATTGACAATTTCAAAATCAAAGTCGTCACGTTCATCATAAATTTTGGTAGAAACAATATCATTAGAAATTGACAAAAGCAAGTCTAAAATCGCGGCTTCGGTATAGGCTTTATTAAGTTGGAGCTCTGAAGGGTATATTTGACTTACCATAGTCAAAATAAACATTACTAAAGAGATATCATAAAGTCCCTTTCATAACGAAACAGGAATAAAGGTGCAACCAAGGGAGCACAATTTGATGCCAAATGATTTAATAGCTATAGGTTTTTGTTCATATAAATCAAAATAATTTGGTGGGAATGTGACTTCATGAGCAGGATTTGACGGGTTAGCAGCAAGTCTTATAGCATATTGCAAAGAGAGTTTTTCTCTTGGTGAGTACTGAGTATAGTGATGGTCCATCTGCTTCCACATAGAGACTAGCAACAGGAGAAGTTCTAAACGCTCCTAAAGCTTACCTAAGTCCTTGATAATGTATAGGATCAAGCATTTGAAGATATGTTTTTCGTGCAGAGCCATATATAATATAGCCATAGTCTAATTTTGACCGTTAAAAGATTTAATGCTTTTAAACATTTAGCATGGTGTATAAAACTGAGTTTTCTATCAAATAAAATTTTAGATTCCTCAACAAAATAGGTGCTCTATATAAATGTAAAACAGGATCATCATGTTGCTTGCGCAAATGACAGAAATATACACAGTGTGTTTTAGATTTGGAAAACTTAAAGCCATTGCTTGTTGCCCAATTTTCAATCTTATTCAAGTTATGTTGCAGTTGACGTTAAATCGTCCCCATGATTTTTGAGCGATAACAGATACAAAAGTCATCAACATATAATGAGCAACCAGTAAGATTACCTAAACATTTCACAATATCATTAATTTTGATACTAAAAAGTGTTGTAGACAGAACGACCCCTTGAGGGACACCTTGCTCCTGGTCATAATATAATAGTCAGACAGAGAGGAGCCAACTCGGACTTGCGTGGTGCGGCCTGCAAGGAAGTTTTCAAAGAATGTAGGAAGTCTACCTCTTAATCCTAGTTTGTTGATATCTTTTAAAATGCAGTTTCTCCACGTGGTATCATACGCTTTTTCTAAATCGAAAATCACAGCGACTACATGTTCCTTTTTAATAAAGGCATCATGTATGAAAGAATCCAAACTAACTAAATTATCAGTTGTACTGCAGTCAGATCTGAAACCAGACTGGAACCTGATTATTGGATTCTAAAAACCAAGGAAGTCTTTTATTAATCACTCTTTTGAAGTGTTTTAAATTCACAACTTGTTAAAGCTTTAGGGCAATAATTATTAGGTTCGGCAGGATCTTTACCAGGTTTGGGAATAGGAATAGCTGTTGCATATTGCCAATCTTCTGAAAATTTACCAGTTGTCAAAATGTAATTAAATATAATTAAAAGAGTTTCAAGAAAATTCTCTGGGAGATGTTTAAGCATTTGATAGTGGATCTCATCAGGACCCGTGGCTGAGTCATGTGATAATTGAATAGCTTCAACTAATTCATCTAGATTAAAATCTTTGTTATAAATCTCATTATTTTGTGATTTAAATTTCAGTTTAACTTTTTCTTGTTCAGCTTTAGTTTTTCGGAGGGATTCAGAGTAATTGAATGATGATGCGTTGTGACAAAAAAGTTTCTCCTAAAGTATTAGCAATGTCTGTTTTTGAGGTTGCTTTAATGTCAGCACCCACTCTGTTAAAGCGTGTGTAACTGGGGGATTTGTTTTTTCGGGAGATTTTTCTTATCATATCCCAAACCTTTTTAATATGTGTTTAATTATTGATTTCTCGAAACATAAGATCTCCATGACTTACGCTTCGAAATTTTAATTGTTCTGCAGGCCTTAGCTCTAAATACTTTGATGTTATTGAAATTGTTGGTATTTGGAGATGTTTTGACTTTAGATAGAGCTTTGTTTGCGTTGTTTAATTGCTTCTTTACAGTCGTCATTGTACCATGAATTACTTTTAGTTGGATTTGTCGACGTATGAGGAATACATTCTTTAGATATCAGATCAGAAGATTCTTTGAAGTTTTCAGGTATCAATTTATATGTGCACAGAGAATTAAATAGATCCGAGTTCGCTCTATTTAATTTCCACTTTGGATTGTGGTCCTCAGTGGAAAGTGTTCTTTTCAATGATGATAAGTAAGTGATCACTATTGTGTGCTCAAAAGAACCGTCTCATTGAGACAGTTCTTTTGAGTACCCACAACATATGTTTTGGTTGAGAAATAGGATAATTAAATTTTCATTACACACTCTTAACTTAAGTCTTGTATGTTAACTTACAGTGCAAATTAATCTCAAGCTTGACATAAAACCATCTGGTCATAAGCTAAGTTTGTGAGTAATTTGCTAGTTTACACACCAACAGAAGTTCTAAAAAAATAAAGCATTTTATTTTGACATATCTTTTTAAAATGAGTGGAAATACCACGCTCGTCTTGTCCCATTTTATACAGGACAAGTTCAAAATTCCTATTTAATTGTTATAGGGCAAGTTTAAACAAGGTTTCTGCAATACCATTTTTCATTGTGAACAGAAAAATGATCCTGATCAGCTGACTTCTGAAGAAGCCAGGTGATCTGGATCTACACTGTTTTCAGTGGAGTTTATATATGGTTTCCTCTAACCGATACACATGTTATAAGTCTTAAATCAGTGTTTCATTCTTGGAAGGGCCTGATTGGATAAAAATCTCCACTGTATTTCAAACATAGAATACATACTTTGCCTCATTCTAGGCTTAAAATATTCAAATATTGTGAAATAATAAATATTTGCTGATGTGTGTGGTAGAATGCACTTTATAGGATCCATTCTGTGTTTTTTTTTATTGCAAAACATTATTTCATTTATGACATTGCATATTCTTTGCTTACTAATGTATTTGCAAAAATGTGTGGACCAGTAAAATGCAGTCAGTTTTCACTGGCCGAATTAAAGAATATGTACCGTTAAAAACATGCACTCCCCATTGAGTATTTCGTCTTGTGGCAGCCGAATACCGGTTCGCCTCAATCTCATCTAGCTCACCGTCAGTAAGCTTCTTAAAGCGAGTGCTGTTTGCTTTGACTGCTGGAGGCTCTTCTTTGGTATCTGGTTCTGGATCAATGTTTTCTTTCTTTGGTTCATTAGGAGCACAGCTGGTAGTGGTATCACTGGGTTAGTTTTCTTCAAATACACTAGTGATAATGTCACTGAAGCCTTCGATGTCGGTGTTGAGCACTTCAAGTATCTGTTGAACTCCTTCTGGTGCGATTCCATTATCTTCATCGAGTATTAGGTTAAAATAACCATTTACAGACTCGGGGGATGATGCTAAAGAATCCATTTCTTGAAGTTGATGCGGAAGCAGACGTCAATTTTCGGGCATTTCTTATTTTAAATTGAGTACAAAGTGAAAAATAAACACAACAAAGATTTAAGAATTTTATGATTTTTTTAATGTTTCAATTTTATTTTTAGCGCTAAAAGTAAACTGGTTATAACCTTTTTTCGTAGCCAATATTACCTGTGAACTGTCAAAATTCGCCGATGTTTGTCGGCCATATTTGTCTACATTACTAGAAACCGAAAGTTGAAAAGTAGTCCGGTTATTCTGACCACTTGGTTTTTATCGAAGTGTAAAAACCGATTTGATTTTCGCAGGGACCAATCAAAATCGCTGAAAACCCGATAAAAGCATTTAATTGGAATTATCAGATTTTGGTGTCTTGACCTTAATAAGTTCTTTTAAAGCGTACATTGTAGGCATCATACCATTAGATTTTGATTTTAATAAAACCTTTTAAAGGTGTACAGCGTATGTTCATGTTATATTAAACCAAAGAGGGTTAAAGTGCGTTATTTGTAATCTAATAGAATTATTATGATTAAACTTATACATACAATTTATTAAAGATGGAAATTTTTCTATATTATCTTGACCTTGACCTGATTTTCAAGGTCACATGTGCCTATTTTGCCAAAATTTGTTTTTATATGATAGGCCGTATAGGCGTCCGCTTATTTGAACCATTCTCTGTAACATTTAATAGAACTAAATCACTTGCATGGATGCATTGTTATGAGCAGGGGAGGATTATATTTTAGTGATTTTGACCATATACTCAGGGTCACTTTGATTTGTTCAAATACGTTTTCTGTGTGTTATCTTCTGAGCTAGTGGATGGATTTAGACCGATTGCTAGGGGGAGGAAAAGAGTTGATATTTTGTGACCCTGACCCAATTTCCAAGGCCATAGTGCTACTTTTAAATGTTCAAATATAGTTCTGCGTGTTATCCTCTCAATTATTGGATGGTTTTGACCAAACTATATAGATAATATTATTGTTAAATATTATACTATGTAATAACATATATCCTTTTACATATTAAATATATCTTGTAGACAACTTTCTTGGTTAAACCACTATTTATAGCCCGAAATGTTCTACATAAATTATCTATATATTTGAAAAGTAGTCCGGTTATTCTGACCACTTGGTTTTTATCGAAGTGTAAAAACCGATTTAATTTTCACAGGAACCAATCAAAATCGCTGAAAACCGATAAAAGCATTCAATTTTGGAAATAGTAGTCTAGTATCTAGAAGTCTTCACTGAAGTCAATGTTATTCATAAACATGTGATCGTATATCATGTTGATTACACGTATCTTTAGACCGTCATACATCCTTCTGTAAATCTTTTTTGCTATCCTTGTATTTAAGGATTGTATTGCTATGTACGATTTAGCTTTAATATCTATAACCACGATACAGACGTGATTGATATTTTTCTCTTTTACATATCTATATCCTACGAAAGCCTAGAAGGTCTACTTTAAAAAAAAAAAATATTTTTTATCTCGTTATTACGAGAAAACTAACTCGTAATAACGAGATAACTAACTCGTTATAACGAGAAAGTTATGTCGTAATAACGAGAAAAAATATACATCTCGTAATAACGAGATAACTAACTCGTACTAACTCGTAATAACGAGATAACTAACTCGTAATAACGAGATAACTAACTCGTTATAACGAGATAACTAACTCGTAATAACGAGATAACTCATTCGTAATAACGAGATAACTAACTCGTAATAACGAGATAACTAACTCGTTATTACGAGATAACTAGCTCGTAATTATGAGATTACTTCTTAGGCACCAGGTGTCCTGGAAGTCTGCGACAGTGTTAGAGACAGTAGCAGACCAGTGCACTGAACTCAAGAAGGTCCGTAGAAGTCTAAACTGGTCTTAACCTGATTGACACATGGAAATCATGGAAGTTTGTGACAGTCCAAGAGTCTGCAATGCTCTTGCGAGGGTCCATACAGGTCACAACTCGTTTAAGCTTGTTTGACACGAGGAATTGCTATAAGTATGTGACTGTGTCAGGGATATTCTTATTGATTTCGGAGGGTCCATAGAGGTCGAAACCAGTCTTTAGTTATTTGGCACCAGGGAACCTGGAAGTCTAAGACGGTGCCAGACACAGTCGCAGACCAGTGCAATAAATTCGAGATGGTCCCTAGAAGTCTAAACTGGCCTTAACTTTTGACACAGTCACTTGCTTACAGTAAAGCTTAAATGAGATTTGACCAGTATGGACCCTCCCAAGAGGAATGCACCGGGCTGGGATTCTCTCTAGGACTGTCACAAACTTCCTGGATTAAAAGTATCCTTCATATGTATTGTTGTGAGACAAGGACATCCCACCCAAGAACCAGAATAATTCGTCAGAAAGAAGGCTCTATCGAGTTTCTGACCAAATTATTCGGGTCCGAGGGCGAGATTTCCTTGTAACAATACATCATGGTGGATACAAATGTCATTATTGTCAACCCCCGGGGGCGTTGCATGTAGCAGGAATTTTACCACAAATTTGGCCCTGAGTGCGGCTTTAAAAAATGAAAAGTTAAAAGCCCCGCTATTCCCCGGCCCCTAGGGGCGGGGGATACAAATGCCTTGTGCCTGATTATTGGGATTTGAAACTGAAACTGAAAGAAAACTGTGTAAATACTTGCGTCACATTGAAATTGCATTTAAGTGACGTCAGAAATGTAATGACGTCATTCAACAATGTGAGAATGACGTTTTTATACATAATATTTAGGCGCAGCTTAAAATTGTTATAGGGAGCGCAGTGGATCAGTGGTAGAGTGCTTGACTCGAGACCGAGGGGCCGCTGGTTCGAGCCTCATAGGCGTCACTGCGCGTTGTGGTCCTTGAGCAAGACACATTTATCCTAGCTTAAGTACTGGTTCAACCCAGGAAGATCCGTCCCTTTTTAATTGAAAGATTGTTGATGGGACGTAAAGAATCAAATTAAACAGTTTTGCCTATAGAAAATCTTGTTTTGAGTGATAAGTGGGTTATAATCCCCTCTGCCAATCGGGTTAAGACCAGTTTAGACTTCTAGGGGCCTTCTCGAGTTCATTGCACTGGTCAACGACTGTCTCGAACATTGTCGCAGACTTCCAGGATCCCTGGTGCCAAAAAAGGTAACTCGTAATTACGAGTTAGTTATCTCGTTATAACGAGTTAGTTATCTCGTTATTACGAGTTAGTTATCTCGTTATAACGAGATAATTATCTCGTTATAACGAGTTACTTATCTCGTTATTACGAGATAATTATCGCGTTATAACGAGTTAGTTATCTCGTTATTACGAGTTAGTTATTGCGTTATTACGAGTTAGTTATCACATTATAACTAGTTAGTTCTCACTATAAGTTAAGACTAGTTTTGACACTATGGACCACCCCCCCCCCCCCCGAATTCAATGGACTGGTCTGCGACTGTTTCTGACACAGTTGCAAACTCCTAGGAATCTCCAGTGCCAAACAAGCTTAAACCAGTTTCGACCTCTATGACTGTTCCTGTGTTAAATGCACCGATGTCAGACTTTCTGTGTCATCTTCTCTCAGACTTCCAAGAATCCCTAGTGCCAATCGGGTAAGACCAGTTTAGACTTCTAGGGACCCCTATATACTCGCAGATTTCAGGATTCCCTGGTGCCAATCGGGCTAAGACCAGTTTAAAAACTCTATTTAAAGCCTCTAGGGAATTACTCCAGTTCATGCACTGGACTGCCACTGTCTCTGACACCGTCACAGACTTCAAGGATCTCCGATGCCGAACAATTAAGACCAGTTTCGACCTCTCTGGACTCCCCCGAGTCACAAGCACTTGTATTCGACTGCCCCTGATGCCATTGCAGACTTCAAAGAATCCCTGGTGCCAAACAAGTTTAGACCAGTGTCGACCTCGATGGACCCCCTAAGCTCAATGCACCAGTCTGCGACTGCCTCTGGCGCCCTGGCAGATTTCCAGGAATCTCTGGTGCCAGACATTTATCTCGTAATTACGAGTTAGTTATCTCGTTATTACGAGATAATTATCTCGTTATTACGAGTTAGTTTTCTCGCTATTACGAGATAATTATCTCGTTATTACGAGATATATATTTTTTTCTCGTTATTACGACTTAACTTTCTCGTTATAACGAGTTAATCATCTCGTTATTACGAGTTAATTATCTCGTTATTACGAGTAAGTTATCTCGTTATAACGAGATTTTTTTTTCTTTTTTAAAAGTGGACCTTCTAGGCTTTCGTAATATCCAGTATATACGGAAGCGTATATGCGCCACCACTTGCTACTTAAATCCGTCAGAAAAAGACTGTTTTTCGCGCTAAATATTTTATTTTTTCTGGCGTTAATATCTACCTTTTCGATATGTTTTACTTGAAAAAGCTAATTAACAACACGAAAAGAAGCATAAAGTTATTGCAATGTGCTAATATTATGTCGCAATGTCTTGATATTTTCGTTTATTGTTACATAATTAATTCTCCTTCGAAAAAATGTTCACGCAATTCGAAAAGAAATCGCTATTTAACTCTTCATTAAAGCTCTTTGCGAGAAGAGTTTTAGCTGCCTACGCCACACCTTTAGTACTCTGAGACTGTTGAAGACGGGAGGTCTGACGATGGTCGAAAAAAGGCTTTTTCTGAAACAAAAGGTAAGTATTTAATTATTTTCAAAGTGTTTTTGTAGTAGTATATATCTCATAATACAGATAAGGTGGCTAATGAACAGTATTATAAATATTAACTGTGTAAATCACAGATTTTAGGATAATTGTTTCGCCTCCACGTGCCACGTGGCGTGGTGGTTTGAATTGGGCTGGTTGAGGAGAGTTTCAACGGTGTGTGCAAGTGAGTGTCTTTATAATTGTGACTATAATTCACCTTGACTATCACATTATGAATTATGTTTGGTGAGTTGTTGTAGGGTTATTTTGAACCGTATATTTTACACTTCGTAAATTTCAGACCGAAGAATTGGTACCAATTCTCACATCCTGTGAATAATTTGTACCAATACGTCACAGATTTCATACCAATATTTTTCATGTGTGAGAGAAATATGCACGTAGTAAAATTTCATATGGCAATCATGCGAATTCCTCACATCGATAAAGTATCCCACAAAGCTGCTGCATTCTACATTGGCTCGCATACCAGAGTTAGAAGTTGCAGACAACCATATATCTAAATGAGATTCTTCACATGTGTGAATTATTGGTACCAATTCTTCTCATGCGATAGGAACTGATACCAATTCTTTACATGTAAGAGGAATTGGTACCATTCTACAGATGTAGGATGAATTACTTACAATTTTTCACACATGTAAGAGGAATTGGTACCAATTTTTCACACATGATAGATGAATTAGTACCAATTGTTCACACTAGAATTCCGAGAATCGGATGTGTCGCCTCAAACAAGGCAAATTTGTCGAATTTATATTCAGGCGAAGGGTTATTTTAGAGGAACTTATAAATCACTAAACATAAATCCCATTTCTCCAACCCCTAAGTTCACCTTGGGTCGGGGGTTTTCTGCAAGCAAAATATTTGTTACCATGTTGCTGCATTCGAGATTCCCTTTAATTTGTTATGCAACATGACCATGTTCTGAAAAAGTTGAATTTTGATCTTTTGACCCAATACCCTAGGGTCCTGGGGGAGGGGGGTTTGCGTGCAAAATCTTTGCTACCATGTTGCTGCATTCATGGTTCCCTTTAATTCGATATGCAACACAGCCATGTTCTGAAAAGGTTGACTTTTGACCTACTGACCCATCCCGAGGGTCGGAGGAGGTGGATAGGGGTCTCCGGGCAAAACATTTACTACCTTACTGCTGCATTTTGTGATTCCCTTTAAATTGATATGCAACATAACCATGTTCTAAAAAGTTGATTTTTGACCTATTGACCCCATCCCCTAGGTTGGGGGTGTCTGCGAGCTAAATATTTGCTACTATATTGCTGCATTCATGATTCTCTTTAATTTGATAGCCCTTAGTTCTAATGTGGAACAAGACACATAGATGTTTGGTTTGCATGAAAGACCTCTAACTTATCCATAAATTATCTCCTTAAACATATAAATTAGGATATAAAAAGGAGATAAAGCAAAGATAAGGACTCATTAGTACATAAAACTGAATACCTGAGCAAAATAATTCCAATAGTTAAACTCCGGTGGGCCTGACAACAGCCAAAACATCAGGCTCAACCATCTCATCCATTTTTAAGTCCGAACTGTCATTGAGGCATACACGTAAACATATCTAAATTACCGTAGGGTTCTTTAACCTGCACAAGGGGTTCCTTTCCCTATACAGGGGGCATCCACTTAACGATTCGAAGGACGGCACGCTTTTGTAGTGTAATATAGCTTACATACGTTAAAAATATATTGAGCGATAGCTTTAAAAGTTGCAATTCCTCTTCGAATTAAGCTACCCAAACGCAAAAGCTGTATTCATTCATCGGCTTTTCAAGTATCTCAATTTGAAGGTAGCCATTTTCGGTACAACAGTGCCTAATTAAAATTATATCTTATATCTCCCCAAATCCCTTAGTTCTAATGTGGAACAAGACACATAGATGTTTGGTTTGCATGAAAGACCTCTAACTTATCCATGAATTATCTCCTTAAACATATACATTAGGATATAAAAAGGAGATAAAGCAAAGATAAGGACTCATTAGTACATACGAGGGGCATTTGGAAAGTTCTTAGCATGGTCTTATATCTCAGTAACCGATTTACAAACCCTATCATGTTTGGTATCATTTTAAAGGGATATTTTTCCACTATGTTATGGCACAAATTTCATGAGAATATTATAATGCAGACACGAAATATATTATTGTGAATACATGTACTGTTTGTACAGTGGAAAACGCAAAATTTCAGTGGAAAATATAACATTTTACCTTTTGAAAAGTGTGCAGAACATTATCAATAGTTCATGAAATTAGATAATTTTGTACGATTTGGTAGGCCACAATCTTGTTCAGTTATTATACAATTGATGACCGAGTTTGATGTTTCTAATAGATAAATACCGGAACAGCAATACCAAAACCGTCTAGAAAGCAAAGCAATACGCTATTTTTTTTACGACTAAAAATCGCATGTCACAATTCACATATTTTGAAAATATATAACCGACAGTAGTTTAAAAATGAGGTGCATTGGTATTTTTGTCAAGCACACTTTATGCTCTTTGTAATGAAACCAAAATAAGTTTTATAAACCACAACAAATGGAAGATAACTCTTATAATCTTCCCATGGGGCAGAGTAAGTTTAGCTATGAGTTGACGTTCTGGTTCATTTCAACTGAAAACGGTGGCAAACAAAAAAGTAAATATACCTTAAGAGTAGAAATCAATCAATTTTGTGATGGTTAACGCGATACCATGAGAAGTTCTTATTCCATCGACAAAATGTGAGGGGTTAAGTTACCCCACCCACTTCTTGAAAAGTAGGGGTAGTGTTATTAGGAATAATTTTCTTGAATACAGAACTAAACAAGCCACACTTTTTGCACGACGAAATGATTTTTATGCATTGTTCGCTACAAACAAAGCAAAACATTTACCCAATAGGCATTTTTCGTGCTCCTGTAGTGACACAATTTATAGTAAAAGTATAAAGAAAAATCTAAAAAATTTCCCTTTTTGAAAGTTTACCATTTCTCTATTAGTCAACATTTTCCGAATGTAAAGGTGGTAGCCGTGCAAGCAGTCATCACATAATATATTTTAATATACAATAAGTTAGCACCAAATCGTTAATTTGTCAAATCATGATCGCAAATAAGGTCCCCAATTTTCCTTCTCTTTTTTACAAGTATTTTGCTTAAAATTTCCGCCAGTATATAAACCCCTACTCATTTTGAGCATGCGCTGCACGTGCACGCCAACTCCTTTTTCGACAAAAATTAAACCAACAAGTAGCCGTTGAATTCTAGTTTCCAAAATGTATGATTTGATAGCATTTTATCAACGCATTGTGGAGTTATGATGCCATGCTAAGAACTTTCCAAATGCCCCTCGTAAAACTGAATACCTGAGCAAAATAAATCAAATAGTTAAACTCCGGTGGCCTGACAACAGCCAAAACATCAGGCCCAACCATCTCATCCATTTTTAAGTCCGAACTGTCATTGAGGCTACATGTAAACATATCTATATTACCGTTGGGTTCTTTAACCTGCACAAGGGGTTCCTTTCCCTATACAGGGGGGCATCCACTTAACGATTCGAAGGACGGCACGCTTTTGTAGTGTAAAGTATAGCTTACATACGTTATAAATATATTGAGCAATAGCTTTAAAAGTTGTAATTCTTCTTCGAATTAAGCTACCCAAACGCAAAAGCTGTATTCATTCATCAGCTTTTCAAGTATCTCAATTCGAAGGTAGCCATTTTCGGTACAACCGTGCCTAATTAAAATTATATCTTCCCAAATCATATGCTATTAGTACTTAAAAGAACCACATTAATGACAAAAAGTTTAAATCTATATCTAGTATAGCGGCCATATTGGATATTGTCATTTGGAAGAACAAAAAACTATCCGATGACCTGAGGCCCAAAAATATCAGCTTGAAGTGTTAATATGAAACATTATACAGATGACCACCATGGTGATCGTATTTTTGTTGTTACATCTTTGGACCTTTATAATGTCTAGATGCAACTAAAAAAATGCCAGCATTATACGACTTGAAGTTGGAGAATAAAATATGAAAATCGATTGTTTTTCAAAATGATCACCATGGCAGTTATTTTGTGAAACCCTTTTATCATTAAATCATATTCTTATATTACTAAGTAAATACCTATGCACGTTCGGTTGAAATACATCAAACCGATCATACGTTGAAGCGTTACCAAAAAGCTACACTCACGCTGACAGGGCCTTTATCACTCTCAAATTAGACAGGATTCGCACTAAACGCTGATTCACTGTGTTCTTAAGTGTCTGTCAGTGCAAGGGTCTCAGAAAGATGGGAGGCATCGGTATTACGAATACATTTTCTCATGTTTTACCCATGTTGTGATACCTTAATGTTTACATTTTAATGCATAGCTACCTTATACTTGTGCATGCTAATATGACTTGTGCTTGCACATGTTATAATATTATGATGTCTCTGGGAAAAATACTAAAATAACTCTTAAATTGGTCAAACAAAGACTTATTTGATACTACTAAATAGTTGCTTTATTTTGTAGGTGATTGACTTTGTGTTTACTATTGGTAGTTTGGATGCAGTGTTCCCAGAGCCTGGTAAAATACAAGTATAACCGATTTTGTTTGGTACTATTTTGCACAAAGCTACATCAGTAGAGACATCCTGATAATCGCACACTATACATCAATCGGTGTCAGAACATTACAACAACGAAAATCAACAAGACACAATTCATGTTGCTGACAATGTCAAAGTTCCATCAGAGCTGCTGTAGAAAAAAATAATGATATTGCACAGTTTTGTTTACATTTGTCATGGTTATAGATCTTTATGGATACAAGATGTGGTGTGAGAGTACAACAGAAAACAGTAATTTCATTTTAAAGACAATGAATCCTGATGGTGAACGACTTTGTAGTATTCACAAACAAAGAAGGCGTGCCCCCAAATTCTTGGTACATATGGTTAGTTATTACAATCTCCTACCATATGGGCTTCCAATTCATGGTGCTAAAGATGGGTTCTCCAGGGAGATACTGTGGGGCTCAGACTTTTAACACCATAAAAAATCCAAGTATGTGGCAAGACTGTATTACGACTACAAGCACATAAAGCAAATCAGGAGAATCCCAAGGATTATAAGAGAAGATGCTGGCACAGAAAACTCGCTTGTGAAAGACATTCGAATTCTACTAAGATATCAACATGATGATAAAGTTGCAGGATCAAGAAGCTTTTCTTTATGTCGTTCTTCTGCAAATCAGCTAAAAGAAGCATTGTGGAGCTGTGTTATGCGCATTTTAGTAGAAATATCTAGTAAATGCGATAACATTTTATAGTGCTAGCTACGACCATCTTGGTTCTGTATCTCAAATGTTATAAAAATCACTTAGGCAGATTCTGTAGTTACTGAAACTGTCACAGAATTAAGGCAAGAACAGCAGTGACGTGCAGTCTTGAACACAAGATGATTTATATCATTAATCCATTGTACTTGGCTCTAATGGCTACTTCTTAGTACAATTGAGTACAATGGGTGAATGGTATGAGTCAATGATATGCTTGATGATCAGTATTTCTGTGCTGTTCCATACAATAACTGTGATGATCAATTTTAGGACAAGAAGCAGAAGTATCAGAGATGGTTCTACTTTCTCAGTCGACAGAGGATAATGAATTACTTTTTAAGGCATTACTTGCACAGTTTTAGTTAACAAGCCAGTATCTTATATACCCAGCAGGCTTATATGTCATTTATGTGGCTGCTTTATCTTTTTGCGTTTCTATGATAAAGGTATAGGTTATATTTTGTATTAGTTATATAATATACATTCGCAACTCTATTATGAATATTATATGACCAGAACATAATATAACTACACCTGTATAGCCCTGACCAAGCTGTTTCCTATGGTTGTGGCACACTGGATTTAGATTTTGAAATATGCATATATAATGTTGCATTTTATTGAACTTTCTTAATAGAAGGGTTTCGGTAGAAAATTATTGGTGTGAGAAAAATAGTTTGACAGTTTTTAAGCTCAAATAAAATAAATATTCTAAGATGTATATTGTTACTCAGTTTCCCTAAAATCAAACATGTAATTGTGTATGAAATGGTTTCTATGATGATATAATCATGAGATCAAAATGACCCTCCATGCACATCCTAGATCCGATTCCATTAAATGGGCCAAAGAGCTCAGAATGTTAATTGAGGAGACTGTCATTTCTATCCTAGCCATGTATGAGTTCAGATTGTAATGCAGTACACTAAGCATTCAGTTAAGAGTCAGAAAACCAGTGCATTCTGGATCTGACAGGAGTCTTTGGTATTAGCGGATTCTCATAGCTAAAATTCTTAGCTTTCTTTCTAAAGGCAACAAAGGCTCTCCTGATTAGACTGTGTAAATGCCTAAGCATATCGGTCAATTTTCTTTGTGCAAAAACATAGCTTTTCTTCCATTTATGATTTTGCTCACACGTCAAAAATGCTTCTGAAACTTTATTGATATATGAGATAAGAACACAGTTAACAAGCATCATATAGCCTTGGCTTAAAAACTGTCTTTGGTATTCCTGTCAATGTCATAAACCATTGAAAATTAAAAAGTAAATCCTATGAAAATAGATTCGGCGACCGTTTCTGGACTACGCTCAAGTTATAAACTCTAATTTATAGAGGCAAACATTGAGTATGACTTGGAAATACCACAATCAAACACTGTATACCAAAGTAGGGTAACGCGATGTCAAGAAGACACTTAAAGTAAAGCAGTAAAATCTCGCTTTCCCAGCGTGAGGATAAAAAGTAGAAAGGCATTGAATACTTCACAACATGATTCAAGGAAGGGCATTTATCTTTTCCCCGACATTTGGGAAATTGTCATTTCAAAGCTTATCGTCTGGCGTATATGTTATTTTAAAGCATATACCTAGTTTTTTGTAAGCAAATATACCCACACAAACTGTTTGGACCCATGAAAGAATCCATATGACCAGTTGGTAAAGTGTGCCTTTCCATCTGCACCTTTCGGAGGCAGGGCTGTCTGGGAGTTAAAAATAACGTTATACACAGTAAGATAAATTTTATTATGTGACCATCCAAGGTCATGCATGTGATTAATAACCTATTGTCATCTCCACCCCATAGGCAATTATTGTGAGAGATGTGAACATCAACGAGTCTATAAAGAAAATGAGATCACCTTACGAACTTTAGACATATTTTAAGCATATCTGGCATTGACCATTGACCGCAAGGTCATACTGGTAATCTGAATAGCATTCATTGTGCCAACTATTATAATATTTAAGATACCTTGAATCTAAAATGAAACAATTAAATTTTATGTGACCTTTTCATTTGGCCTCGAGGTAATCTAAGTGACCTAAATTACATAAGTAAGATAGGGGGCAAAGATCAGCAATCGATACAATAAAGTACTACACCTAAGTAACATATTGCCATCTACATCCCTAGGCAATAGTTGTTTCAAATACGAACATCACCTACAATATAACCACTGGTGCCCAACTCCCTCACAAAGATTTTAAAAATTTCACCAACATGTCATCTTGAAACAATTCGAATAATGGAAGGAGACAGTTAAATTTAATTCATTTAACATTTATCGGTTATAAATGTCAAATGTATGCTTTAATTGTTTGAATACTGCCAGATGTATTTCCCAATTCGAATTTCTTAGTCGTATATCGTTTATGATGAAAAAACAACAACCAACTTAATTGCTGCATTTTTCACAGCATTGTGACGGGTTGGACACTGATCAGAGTTTTGATATCACTGTCTCTTTAAGCCAATGTCAAAGATTGGACTTTGATATAGTCATGATCTGGCTACGATAGTCACAGTATGGCTAAGACAGTTTAACTGCAGTATTCATCCAGCTTTTTAAAGAATATGTTGACAAAATTGCATGTTAATCAAGGAAAGGTAAAATATTTTTTTTAGCTTGTTAACATATTGTCCTAATTCATATTCATCAAAATAAAAATATACAATAATTAATTTTCATTGTAAAACATACTTGAATACTGACTTAGTTTGAATACCATGCTAGTATGTTTATTGGTAGAGGTTGATGTGTTCAGTACTTTTCCCTGTTATGGATTGGCAAATAAATAACACAATACTTTGATAAGAAATTCAACGATTCTTGTTTAATGAAGTGCTTACACAATAGTATTACTCAAATCGATACAATACACCTAAGGAATCTTCTAACGCATACACTTTGGTTTTGGCATTTTCCTAAAAACTTGAATTTCAAATTAAAAATTACTTTTGAATGCATTAGAACAATGTTCCCGGTAATGCATAGTTATTTCCAGAGACAGCTGACTCAGAACACTTCAAATATTAAAGTTTGAGATGAAAACTTCAAAATCGAAAGTCAATTATTTACCATTTTTAAACAACAGAATGGCAATTTGTCAAGTTTTCCATTTTTATGGCATATGAATATTAAGCCATAAAATAGGAAAATCATCCAACTTCTATCTTCTACATTAATACAATTATAAGGACAATACGCACACACAAGTATTTTGATAATCATTAACAATCACATCGGATATGTGCTCGATTGGGTTTCGATCAAGGTAGCATGATGGTCATGGTAAATTCATTCTGCTAGCTTACAGCAGAGTCCTGCTGACGGTACTCCAAGTGTGGAGTTTTAGCACACCGGAGCCGAAGGCTCTGGGTCAGCTTATAGGATGGGACTTGAGCCGGCGTCCGTCCGTGTGTCCGTGTGTCCATGCGTCCTAACTTTCAAACATGAATATCTCTTAGACCAGCCTGCCAATCGTAATCAAATTTGATCAGGAGCATTATTGGGATGGTGGATTGACTGCATTAGGTTTTGGGCCAGATCGGATCAGAACTCTGATTTCCATGGCAACAGATAGCTCCAATAGGGTTGTAATGGGGGAAATCTTGTGACCACTCTAGCTCCTTCATTTTTGACCGGTTCATCTTTATTCTTGCAGGTAACGAGGACGACTATAAAATCTCGAATGGGTTCGAAATTCCACAGGATCTGACCAGGGACTTATTCATGAGTCAGCTGCCCTTGAGCGTCTGGAAAAATACCCATAGACTTATAATGGGAGAAATGTTGTGACTACTCTAGTGCCTTCATCTTTTGATGGATCTTCATCATTTTTGCAGGTAACAAAACCAACCATTAAAAGCTTGGATGAAGTTGATTTTTGGCAAGATTCCATCACTGACTTCAGAGTTAGCTGCCCTTGAGCGTCTGAAAAATCAATGAATAATGTTGTGACCACTCTAGCGCCTTCATTTTCAATGGATCTTCTTCATTCTTGCAGGAAACAAGGACACACATAAAATCTCGGGTGGGTTTGAAATTCGGCCAGATTAGACCTTGGACTGTGGAGTAAACTGTCCTTGAGCGTCTGGAAAAATCCCCAAAGACTGGGAGAAATGTTGTGACCACTCTAGTGCCTTCAGTTTTGGATGGATCTTCTTCATTCTTGCAGGTAACAAGACCAACCATACAAGCTTGGATGAGTTTTGAATTTCGGCAAGATCCCATCACCTATTATAGAGTAAGCTCCCATTGAGCATCTTAAAAATTGATGGATAATGTTGCGATCACTCTAGCGCCTTCATTTTTGATTTGATCTTCTTCATTCTTGCTGGTAACAAAGACAACCATAAAAACTTGGATAAGTTTTAAATTTAAGTAGATCCAGCCACAGACTGTGGAGTTAACTGCCCATGAGCGTCATAAAAGTCTGCATTGACTTACAATGGGAGATCTTTTGTGACCACTCTAGCACCTTCATTTTTGAATGGATCTTCCTCATTCTTGAAGGTAACACGGTAACCTATAAAAGCTTGAATGAGTTTGATTATCCGCCACAACCGACCACCAACTACAGAGTTAGCTGCAATTGAGCATCAAAACTATAGCTGTATAATGTTTTGACACTCTAGCGCCTTCATTTTTCATTTGATTTTTTTCACCCTTGTAGGTTAGCAGGACATTCATTAAAGAATGGATCGGTCAGATTCTATCACTGACTACGGAGTTAGCTGCCATTGAGCATCTGAAAAATATACTTTCACCATTTTTATTTAGATCTTTTTAATACTGGCAGATAACCAGAACTGACATAATATCTTATGTTTTTTAACTAGTTCCTTGTCACTGTTTTAAGTTCAGGGTCACCTGCCTTTGAGCATCATAAATAATGGTATCTCCAACCACTATGCTGGCTCCAAGGTGAGCGATAGTTGCCCATTTGGCTACTTGTGTAAAAACTGAAAAGACCAAAATCACATTAAAAAGTGCGTATGGTCAGGAAATGCTGGAAATGCCAAAATCACACAATGCAGACCAGCCCATGACACCATGAGGAAGATACACAGAACAATAAGTCAAATTCAATTAAAGTAAAGCAACCAGCTCTTTCTTTACCAGCGAGATTATTGCAAAACTAGAGACGGCACTTAGTAATGCATAGCAAAACAAGGAACAAACATAAAACCCCAACAAAATATTTGGGGTAACAATAAACAATGCACCACCAACAACAGAACCAGCGCATTAGAACGCTCAGCCGAAGTCACTGGGGGCTTACATTATTTTACTGCCAAATACATATATGAAATATTCGTCCTAGATTCAGCTGTAAAATGTTAAACCAGAAACAAAATGTTAAGCTTGCGTGGAGGCCTCCTTACTTACATGTATCCAATATTTCATCACTGGGATACAATCAAATTTATAAACATACCGTGATGAAACAAACAAAAATGGGTCTCAACTCACAGACAGTCAGAGCTAAAGAAAATCCTCAGTTGAGCGACGGTGGACCCAACCAAAGACAAACATCAGGCACTGACCCACCGATGAGTTTTTTACAAGGGTCGTCATTGATTCTGAAGCATGAGTCACCGTGAATTTCCTGAATTTCTTATTACAAAATGACGTTTTTAATTGTTCAGCATGACAAATGAATTTAAATTGCCTCACTGAAACGCACACTTGAGCCTAAATTCCAATTTTAGTGACTTTCGATGTTGACCCTTTCAAATTAAATAAGCTGTATATTGCATAATACCCAAGGTATTGTTCTGAAAATTTCGCACATGATGTCAATATTACTGAATTTTTGTTTAACAACAGAATGATGATTACGTATAACATAATTAAGCTTTTGTAGTATATTGTTTACTGTATGCGTTAGAAGATTTCTTAAGTATATGATGACAACGCTACTTAACACATCTAGTTTCTACCGTTAAAGCTACATCTAACACCAATTTTACACTTTATATGTAAAATTATTGATAATATAAATTCATACAGAAGAGAAACCTTATGACAAGTCAATTCATACAGGAGAAGAACCTTATATCTATGATTTCATAATTGGTTCAAATGCTTCATTGAAAAATCAGTTCAAAAAGTTACCCCCTATCATACCTATTGGTTAAAATTAACTTTTTGCCCAGGCCACAAAGATATTTTCCTGTAAGACGGATGAAGATGTTCATCAAAGAGCAACATTTATACTGTAGCTAGTTGCGTAGTCTAGACATACAACTTCGTTTCTTAGCCTCACTTGTTCATGTAGAACACTGTTTTGTGATATCACAGACCAGACTCTGTTACACTTTATTCTGGTCACAGCACCACTGTATGGTTTTAATGTACCCGAATGCCATATATGCTTGTAGTCTCAATGTTACTTTTTTATACATCCTCTAAGAGGGTAGGAATGGAGAGGGCGGCGAGGGAAGGAAAGGTATTGTAATTCTGGCTAGTCAGGTGGAAGTGATAAGGTATCATAGTGAGAAGACGAAAGACATGACAAGATTATTTTTCATTGGGCGATAAACTAAACTATAATTAACCGATTATTTGTGGTAAACAGGTTGGATGATTGTAATTGATAACTGTTGATAGAGTGCGACAAGTAGGGGTATGATAGATTATCTTCAACCTAAAACCACGCCTTCCCACCAACTTTAACCTACCATTTCTAACTATAATCCATACTACATGGTTGTATAGTGCAGTTGGTAACGTGTCTGGCTACAGATGCGAGTCTGACTGCAGATCAAGGGGTGACAAGTTCGATCCTTTCCGTTCCAATAATTTCTTGGCGATTGATCATGAAATACTTTTTAGTGACATTCTCCTCCGTTTGGCTGAATCATTCAAGAAGGGCTATTGCCAGTTACAAGCGAAGGTATGTGCATGAAATACTGGCTGAACCGCTTGTTCAAGCCTGTCCAGGAAAAAGTGTGGTTAGGTGAACTTAACGTCCTGTCATGACCATAGCTGTTGAATGGAGGCGAAAAGCAACAAAATAAACAAACAACTATAATCTTTAACGATAAAACCACTTCCTTGTATGTGGGTGACTGGAGAATACAGAGAATGCTGTCAACAGGATAATTTATTTTTCAATAATTCACTGAATAGGACTTATAGAGAGTTAATAGATTCAAAGTAAGCAAGGGTACAAAGATCAGGAATCGATACAATCAAGTACCACACCTGACCTAGGTTACTATTGGGAAAGTGACAAAGTTACAGTTATACACCGCAAACGAGAGCCAAGAAGTCAGTCCTTTCCCAACAGGTGACCACAAGTCATAAATAAACAGATGCGCACAAAGGCATAACAAACACAAGACAGAAAAAAACATAAAATATCAGCAAAAGAAGTACCGCATTGGAACAGCCAGTAAAATATTTTACTGGAGGCCTAAACTTGTTTTGCGGTGCCAACTTCACCCTTAATTCAGATGTAGAACAAGCCACATAGATATTTGGTTTGCATGAAGACCCCTAATTTATCAGTGATTCATCTCTCAGAACATATAAATCAAGATATAAAAAGGAGATAAAGCAAAGATAAGGACTCAACAGAAATAAAACTGCAACCTAAAAGACTAAAAGTCTGTAATTGTTCTATGTTTTGTTGTACGTTACTTTATGGCCATTTTAGTATTGCAATCATCTTGATGGGGAAGAGAGAGCTGATTGCTTTGCTTAATTTGTCTTCCTGGTGTCTCGTGATGGTTGAGCGGCTCTTCCTCACGGTGCCAGGGGGTTGTCTGCAGTTTGTGATTGTGGTATTTCCTGATCATACTCATTTTTATTTTTGTAATATTAGAAGAACCCCAGGACCTCGTATGGTAAAGTGACAGAACAAGAAAACATTACATACAAGTGAACCAAGTATTCAGCCCTTTGCCGACAGATGACCACAGGGGCTGCAAAAAAGAGGAAAGACAAAAACAAACAACTAAGATCCCCAAAAGAAGCACTGCCTTGGAACTGTAAATAATAAACTGGAAGGCATAAACTAGTTTCACGGTACAAACCTAAAAATAGTAAGTGAGTATGATCAGGAAATACCACAATCACAAACCGCAGACAACCCCATGGCAGAGCGAGAAAGAGCCGCTCAACCATCACGAAACACCAGAAGGACAAATTAAGCAAAGCAACTAGCTCTCTCTTCCCCATCAAGATGATTGCAGTACTAGAATGGACATAAAGTAACGTACAACAAAACATAGAACAATTACAGACTCCTACAAGGGGAGTAACAATAAACAAGAATTCAACAACAACAGAACCACCGCCTTAATTCTGATGTAGATCAAGACATATATGTTTGGTTTGCATGAAAGATCCATAATTCATCAATTAATCATCTCCTAGTACATATAAATCAAGATACAGTATGGAGATAAATCAAAGATCAGGACTTAACAGAACATACAGCTGAATATACCTGAAGAAAAGCAATCCAACACTTAAAAGCCTATTGGCCCGACAACAGATGAAGAATCAGGCACCAACCATTACATTTATGGATATGACTTTATGTCAGAACCATAGTATAATCTGAGGTCCGACCAGCGGATGGCCAATCAAAGAGGAATGCAAAGTTGCCAATCGTTATTGGGTTAATCACCAAGCATTCGCAGTGTGCTGAAATACATAAATGTTATAGGCAATCTTTTTATAATGAGAAATTATTTAAATAAACTTCTTAATGCCAACGACTTTCTTTAATTTATCACCAAGTTGCAATAAAACTCTGGTTGGAAAGACCCTGCCGTAAGAGAGATTTAAGTCTGACATTGAATTTAAGTCAAAGTATCGGAAATACAACTAAGAAAAACGTTTGCGAAGTTTATGATACAGATAGGCCTGTTTAAGAAGTTTCTGAGTTATAGCTAATTCTAGTTCTTGTACGACAACAGAACTTTCTAAATTGTTAACCTCGTGTCTTACAGCTGTGAAAAAAAAAACATGTTATCAAGTATTGTGAAAAGGTATATGAGAGATCTGGTAAAAACCTATTTTGGTCTATTAAAAATTCAGGTGAAATTTTAGATATGCTTAAAGCCAGAGAGTTCAATGCGACCAGTTTGTATACTCTTTACACTACTTTACCTCATAATTTAATAAAAGATAAACTTATTGATCTTATTGAAAGAACCTTCTAGAAAGAAGGCTCTGCTTACTTTGCATGTAATGACAGAAATGCATTTTTACATCAGAAAACCTAAAATATATCATTCATGGTCTTGTCAAAATGTATGTAATGCGCTGACCTTTTTGTTGGACAACATTTTTATTCGATTTGGCACCAAGCTGTATAGACAAGTAGTTGGGATTCCTATGGGCACTAATTGTGCTCCCCTGGTTGCAGATTTATTCCTGTTTTGTTATGAGAGGGACTTTATGATGTCTCTTTCTGATGATAATCAGGCTGATGACATTGGTGCGTTTAATTCTACATCCAGACATTTGAATGATATTTTAAACATTAATAATATTCATTTTGACAATATGGTAAGTCAAATATACCCTTCAGAGCTCAAACTTAATAAAGCCAATACCTCTGATACCAAAGCCGCATTTTTAGACTTGCATTTGTCTATTTCTAATGATATTGTTTCTACCAAAATTTATGATAAGCGTGATGACTTTGATTTTGAAATTGTCAATTTTCCATTTTTAGATGGTGATGTTCCTCACTCTACATCCTACTCAACTCATTCGTTTTGCTAGAGCATCTAGCTGTGTTGCTGACTTCAACACTCGCAATAAATTGTTAACTCAGAAACTTCTTAAACAAGGCTATCGGTATCATAAACTTCGCAAAACCTTTTCTAAATTTTATAGAAGGTACTATGATTTGATTTTTAAATTCCAAGTTGGACTTAAATCTCTCTTGCGCCAAGGACTTTCAGAACCTGATTTCTGTGGTGACTTGGTGTATAAGTTGAAGAAGATTGTTGGCTCTAACAATTTTTCAGCGCAGTTCATTAAAATAATGTCCCATTATAAAAAATTGGCTAGAACATTAATGTATTGCAACAGACAGCATACTTGGTGGTCAACCCAATCACGGTTGGCAGCTTTGCTTTCCTCTTTAATTGCACGCCGGAGGGTTGGTCTTCAGACCCTTTGATGGTTCCTACTTAAAGACTTATCTATTGATGAGATGGTGGGGGCCTGATGCTTTGGCTGTTTGTTGGGCCCACCGGGGTTTTCCTGTTGGATTTCTTTTGCTCCAGTATTCAGTTTTATTTACTGTTGAGTCCTTATCTTTGCTTTATCTCCTTGTTATACCTTGTTTTTTATTTTTTTTAGATGATGATGCATTGATAAGTTAGGGGTCTTTCATGCAAACCAAATATCTATGTGTCTTGATCCACATCTGAATTAAGGGTGAGGTTGGTGCCGTTAAACCGGTTTAAGCCCTCTAGTAAAATATTTTAATGACCGTTCCAAGGCGGTACTTATTTTGTGGATCTTTTATGTTTTTTTTCTGTCTTGCGTTTACTATGTCTTTGTGCGCCTCTGTCAATATGTGCTTTGCGGTCACCTGCTGGGAAAGGGTTGGCCTCTTGGCTCTCGTTTGTGGTGTCTATCTGTGACTTTTGTCACTTTCCCATTGGTATCCTGGGTCAAGTGTGGTACTTGATTGTACCGATTACATATCTTTGCACCCTTACTTACTTTTAAAATTTTTCGCAAATGTTGAAGTCTGCAACATGACTAGATGCTCTAGCAAATCGGATAAGTTGACAAATATAAACTCCATAAAATGTAGAGTGAGTAACATCACCGTCTAAAAATGGGAATCTAACGATTTCATAATCAAAACTGTCATGTTCATTGTAAAATTTGGTAGAAACAATATCATTAGAAATGGAAAATGCAAGTCCAAAAACACAGCTTTGGTATCAGAGGTATTAGCTTTAATAAGTTGGAGCTCTGAAGAGTATATCTGAATTAATATATTGTCAAAAGTGTATTATTTATGCTTAAAATATCATCCAGATATCTGGATATAGTGTTAAACCCCTTAATAATATCAGCCTGTTGATCATCAGAAAGATACATCATAAACTCCTCCCATAATAAAATAAGAATAAATCTGCAATTAGGGGAGCACAATGGAATCCCAACAACTTGTCTATCCAATCAATTGACCCCAGTCGTATAAAAATGCTGTCCAACTAAACATACATTTTGACAAGACCATGCATGAAATGTTTTTTGCTGTTTTGAAGTAAAAAACGTGTTTCTGTCATTACATGCAAGGTAAGAAGAGCCTTCTCTTTTGAAGTTTTTCTTCAATAAGAACCGTTAGTTTATCATTAATTAAATTATGAGGTTAAGTAATATAAAGAGTTGAAAAATCGTATGTAGACAAACCGGTCACATTGAAATCCCTAGTTTTAAGTTTATCTAATACTTCACCTGAATTTTACTAGACCAAAATAGATTCTTATCAGACCGGTCATTAACTTTTTTGCAGTGCTTAATTACATGCTTTGTGATAACGGTAAGACATGAAGTTAACAAGGACCTCAGACAGCCTTAATGAAGAATTGCCCATAATAATGACCGGAGAAAAGTTTCTAAGAAAATGATATTTTTTTCATGGAAAGATTAGTAAGATCAGCCCGAATTATCCACAAAAATGCTTTTCTCATTAGACAAGTACCGATTTACAAATATGGGCTGAAAATCTGTTTTTGCTATTCAGCATATAGGAAATAGAAAAAAAAAGTTTTTTTGAAGTACTTTCCCCCGTGAGCAAACTAATCATTTTGCATACAGTTGTAGTTTCACATTACACACAACTTATAAACAGGGATGATTGGTCACGGGGTGGGGTGCAGTTGGTTAAGGCTGTCAAAATGCTTAAAACAAATTATTACAAAAGCAGCTTATTGGGCGTTATTTTGTAAAAACTTGTAGCTAAACATCAATTTACAAGTGCATGTATATAGTATGTAGTTATGATACACCGCAGTGAACAGGACAGACTGATTGAACTGGAATCATAACTGGTATAATATATGTGTAAGTCATTTATAGGTAATAGTCAAAAGTCTTGGACAGCGGGGTTTGTGTTTCTCAGCTAGTCTAGTCTGCTGGGGCATCTAGCTGTGTTGCTGATTTCGAAACTCGCTGCTTGATGTTAACTCAAAAACTTCTTAAACAAGAATATCGGTATCATTAACTTTGCAAAACTTTTTTACCAAATTTTACCCCGGAAACTATGGTTTGGTGTCTGGGTTTGATATTGAGCTTGGGTTTCTTTTGACCAAGGGATCTATGGTGGCGACTTAGTGCATAAGCTAAAGAAAATTGTTGCCTCTAATAATTTTTCAGCGTCGTTCATAAAAATAGTTTTACATTTTAAGAGACTTTTATAACATTATAGTGGTGGGCTGCATGCTTGATGGTCAACTTGGTAGCTAGCAGTTGGCAACTTTGCTTTCCTCTTTAGTTGTACACTGGCGGGACAAACCTCAGGCGCTGTGACAGTTCTTACTTAGAGATTTGTCTATAGGTGGGATGGGGTTGTGGCCTGGTGTCATGTCTACCAGAGTTTGATTGTTGGGTTTCTTTTGCTCCAGTATTCAGTTGTATATGCTGTTGAGTCTTTATATTGGTTTCATCTCCTTTTTATATCTCCATGTGTATTTTCTTGCGGATGATGCATCGATGGTTTGGGGATCTTTCATCTAAACCAAACATATATTTGTCTTGATTCACTTCAGAAATAAGGGTAAGGTTGGCACCCTCAAACATATTCAGGCCCACCAGTAAATTTTTAATGGCTGTTCTTTTGTGGATCTTTTTTGTTATTTGAATTTCATATCAGTTTTGCTGTCTTGCCTGTTCCTTGCAGCCTTGTGATCACCTGCTGGGACAGGGCTGACCTCTTGGATCTCTTTACGTGATATTTTCTTTCGTTTTTGTCACTTTCCTGTGTGGTTTCCTGGGTCAGGTACGACATTTGATTGCATCGATTACTGAGCTTTGCTTTCTTCTTTACCTTGTGTGAAGCACAGCTTACTTATATGCTATAATAATGGTAACTGGTGATTACACGTTAGAGTGCCACAGGAACATCGAGGACTGGCTAGTTTATGTACTGTTTGCAAAAAGTAGGATATATTCGAATACTAAAAATTATATTTTGTTTGATTAGATTCTTTACGTCCCATCAATAATCTTTCAGTTATGTAGGGACGGGCCTTCCTAGGTTGAGTCAGTACTAAGCTACGATTATTGTTTCTTGCTTAAGAACACAACCAAATGAGCGCGGTGAGCTAAAACCCACCGCCGCTCGCTCTCGAGTCAGGCACTCTACCACTGAGCCACAGCGCTTCCTAAAAAGTTGTCACTTACACAACCACTGTTAAGTAGTAATACATTTTGTAAGCAAAGCGATGTCACAGACAGCAAGCATATGTAGGATTGATCCAGTCATGTGTTTCTCAGACAACACTATTTCGACTAGGAGTTGACTCTCATATTTCACAAGTATATCTTGTTAACGGTTATAAAGCAAACAGTATCTCATATTCTTTACTTTTTTAAGTTCAGAATGTTTTTTCTCTCTTAGTCCTCAGTTTCAGATCCATATGGCTAAGATATCTATCAATTTTCAGTGGGTCATCACAGTTTTTAAATGTTGTCTTCGCCTAATTTAACAGAATTGACGATTATGGTACTAAGAATGCATCTAAGCAGACAAATCTGCGGCGTCGGCTGCTTCCCGTTTTAAGGCGTCGGTTCTGTTGTTGTTAACTCATTGTTCATAGGGACTGCCATTGCTTGTGGTGTTCTTGATGGTGGTCCTTTTTGTTGTGTAGTATTAAGTGTCCTTTCTAGTATTGCAATCATCTTGTTCGGCTTTACTTTACCGTTCTTCTTAAGTGCATGTGATTGTTAGAGTTCAGTGCTGTAGTGTGTGATTTGTCTTTTACTGGCCATAGTCACTTACTTTCTAAAGAATTTAACGGGTTCATTACAGTGCAGTGTAATTCCCATCGTATTATATATCAAAGTATTATAGATAAAGGCCCTGGAGTGTTAGGACATTTCGTATATAACGCAAGTATAACTTTCCCTAAATCTCAGACTGATCGCAAACGAGGCAGACCTATTAGATTCGACACTGCCCCTTTGTTGCCCAGACCTGGTCCGCTGTTTGTATGCAGAATGGAATTTGTGGGAATTGAAGGAACAACTCTGCAAGGTCTTTGAGCTAATTGCTTTTCATGTACTTTTATTATTTAAAAGAAACAATTTCAACAATTGCTTGATCAGATCTAAATCAGAGAAATAATTTCTACAATTGCTTGATCGCATCAACATAGCATTTAAAACAATCGTCTTTGTTCCTCTTATTTCACAATATTTAAGGGAGAAAATGTGAAAACAACTATCACCTGCGTTTTCTCCATTATAATGTCAATATATTTATTGGCAATAATGAGATAAATAGAAGCAAGCCTTTAAAATTATTAGCATTGCTTATTATTTATTTGGCACGAAATTTATTTAAAAACAACACGCGCTAATTATGTTATAAAAAATGAAATATTTTGTGATCGCGTCATAATTATGTATAGATCTTTGATAAATAGCATTTATTTCGTTAAAAGTTAAGAACAATCTCGAAGTGCCAAATATAATTTTATCAAAACAACATACTCAACATGCTCAGCTAAACATTTATACAGATCGCTTCTTATTTCTTCTTATTGCAGGAAGTAATACTGTCAAGATGCAAAAGGTTCTAACGAAAAGCAATAGTTTTAAGCAAAATGCAAAAATATTGCTACAACTCCTTTATAGCAATATCTTTTTTGCGAGGAGCTCCATACTTTTTTGGTCAATTGAGATACTTATTTGCCAGACAAGAAAATAAGACTTGCATGCTTTTTCTTTAATCCGTTTGTCGACAAAAGATTGACCATTCAAATAAAAATTACTTTCTAAACGCAATATGTTTGAATATTCTAAATATTATCGCATCAAATCCACTTATTTCTGACATTTTCGCCAGAAAACAGTCTTTTTCTGACGGATTTAAGTAGCAAGTGGTGGCGCATATACGCTTCCGTAAGTATAAGCGAAGAACTTTATACTGTGTGTGTCCTTTTGAGACAATTTAAACTCGTCATTCTCTTCGGTCCAGGAAAGTTGTTGTGGATCAGTAATTGAACTTGTTGAAAAGTTTAACTTTACATCCAGTTAATTGGCTCTTCCTTTTAACGAAGTGTTGAAATGTTTCATTGACCCATTTCTGAAAATAGACACATCGTAATTATTATTATTTTTTTCCTTGATTAATTAGGTGTAACCTGTATCCGTAGCCGTATTATTATTCTTCTTTTGCAATGTGGTAACACAATATACACAGACAAATTTGAACATTGTATTTTATTGCTGAAAAAGTAAACGCACAATAGGCAATTAGACAGTTTTGAACATTGTATTTTTTTTTTATTATATATCGCTCATTGTCTTGCGCAGGCGCGATACTAAAGAATCGACAGTATGCGATAGTCATGTCACCTAGCGGTTAGATATTGATAGATCGCTCTATCATTAGCTACCAATACAAGGACATCTACAGGCTATCGGAGGCTGTACCTATGCGGCCGTTTTTTCGAGCAAAAAATGGCGGAAAATTAAGACAAGAATACCCACAGCCGAGATTATAACGGTTATTACTCTTCAATAAGCTTGGTTTCAGTTATCCAAATACTAGCCGGTACTAAATAATGGATTGGAAATGTTCTCATATGTAGAATTAGTTCAAGGTTTGTCCCAAAATTCGATATTTGCCACGGAAACAAGTGTGTTTTCTCTCTGCTCAGTGAAACACCGCTACATACACCGATTTGCGAGGCTGTTTTCAAAAGATTCAATTTGAAATCACAAAGTAAATACCTGATTTATCCGTAGTTAAACACTATATATGTATGGTAATTCGCACAATTTATCTCTTTTTAAATTATTGTGAATGTCTCAATCATTTTATACACTGTACGCCACACTGTTTTTTCCATTTATACTGTAACGTTTTTCGAGCAAGGTTAACATTCCATTGTATGAGTATTTCGAGCAAAATAAAGCCACTGTATGCGTATTTTGAGACCAAAATTATTGAACGGGTATTCCGAGCAGAACCTTGATGGAAAATTAGAGCTAAATGGACCAAGTATGATGTCTACTCACATTAGGCTGGTAATATTTCTTTAGCCCAGTCTATCTGTGAGTCGTGGGCCTTTTTCTTTGTTTCATCAGAGTATGTTAATTTGATTTGATTGTTTCTCTGTGATGATACATTGCAATAGTTTGAAAACCTCTATGCCATCTACACAGTTTTTGTTTTAACAACAACAGAATCTAGAGTAAAGATTCGGTACTAGTAAAATGTATCTAAGCCCCACTCCAGTAGCTTGTGCTACAGTCTGTTCTAAGGCGATGGCTCTATTTCTGTTGATTCAACGTTAATTGTTGCTCCCATTCTGTGGTTCCTTGTGTCCATATTGTGTTGTGCATTGCTTTGTGTCCTTAATAGTTTTGCAATCAACTTGATCGGAAAGAGAGAGCTGGTCACTTTACTTTGTCCTTCTAGTGTCTTGTGACTGATATGTCTGTGGCTGTTCCTTAAGGTGCTGTTGGTATGATGGTGGTATTTCCTGATCATGCTCACATTTTTTATAGCTGTGAGGCGTTTAGTCAACAGGCAGGGTCACACTATTTTTATTTAATCTATGCTTCTTTATGAAATTAAGCAAGAATGAGTGTTAAAATTAAACCATGTAATTGCTTGTATTATGATATAATTCTAACTTTTATCTAATAAATAGACCAGGAGCTTATTTCTGCATGAGCCTTAGTATTTGAACCGGCACAGCTTACCTGTCAGATCAGGTTTGAATGCAAAAACACAATCCTGAGGTCTTTGCTAGACATTTTGTACTGTCAAATTGCAGTAGCAAATTTTCTGTAGGACGTGATCTTTATATGTACCCTACGTTGCATAATGGTTATAAGATAATGAGAGAAAACAGGCATGATGTTCGCCTATTGCTGCTATTTTCAAAAAAAATATTTTCCTTTCAAATGTGTGTTTTACATCTATGCACTGACAGAAGACAGTAAAAAAATATATATAAAAAACATATTATACATCAATTTTTAGCTTTATTCTTATGGTATGTTTTTAGTGTTTGACATGTAACAACAACAAACAAAAAACATACCACTGGAACTGACAGCCCAAGAAAGCATGTATTACTCAAAGAGTCATATTAATTTCAGTGTACATTTTCTGTAGCAATATTTTGTATCTTTGAACTATATTAAATTCTTATATATCGACATGAAGCTGGTCTTAAAAGCATTTAATTGAATGCAGAAAAAGTTGGTATGCGATTAAACAATAAACCATATGATATAACAGTTATATACATTACTTATTTTCAAATGCATTACTATTTAATGCAGTACTATTATTAGACCATGAGCTGCCAAAACACGTCCAAAGAAGGAAGGTGTAGACTGTGATTTTCTAAAACCTCATATTTTTAACCACAAAATAAAGTATGTTTGCTCTTTATCAGTTTTAGAGTTACCCTGCAACAGTAAAATTTACTATGTTACCTTGCAAAAAATTGGAATTCATATAACCTTAATATCAAATTATTCCTTTTTCTTGCATATAAATTCCATTTTTAAATTGAAAGCAAATTACTAGCAATACAATTTTAACTAATTAATTTAGGAAGACTGTTGTTACTGTTATATATTTTACTTTCTTTTAAATAAAATAGTTTATGCATTTATGACACTATATGAGTGAGTACTACTAGTTTATGTTACGTACTGTCCAGTGCGCAGAAATGAAAGAAATGATGAATATTGTATTTGACACAAAATGCAACTAAGAATGAACTCCAATAAAGCATGGCTGATTAAATCACTTAAAACTGTAATCACTTAAAACGCCACTTCAAGTCAGAGTGTTTTATCAAATTTATAAGCAGCATTTAAAAAACACAAACAAAACACTACTTACTTTTATGATCAAATAATGCTTCTTAAATGCTTATATGATAATCTTTCATCTCTCTGAAATGTATATGTTTGCTTCTTTTTTATATAAGGAATGATATATACAATACATCTTATCACTAACTATAGCCTAATTTAGGTTTAAAAAATTGATATTAAACGATTGTAGTTGCTTAGTAAGATCTGACGCCCATTGTGTAAGCCACCAAAATACATATAATTATAGCATGTTAGCTATTGATTACACCAACTATATTTATAATATTTGGGGACAAAAGCTAACCCATTATTCCTAAAATTGCCTAAGATATGTCTTTTAAAATATAGGTGGCAATTTAGAAATGAAAAGAAATAAAACATTAAAGCAGACATTAATCATTGCCATAAGAAAACAAAACTGTTTTTCAATCATAATGGTTTCTGTCCCATGCATGGAACATGACATGCCTATCCCTATGGTAATGACCTCTTTGCATCCAAAACGTATTCAGGTTGGTAAAGAAAGAATGCAAGTTAGGGAAATCATTCTTCTAAATAGGATATCTTATAAACTGTTATCAGCTTAGTAAATGATCAGAAGTACTTATTTGGTATGATTAAAAGCTAAAACAAGTAATGTGTCATCATCTGCATATGCATAGAGATGTCAGTATACAATGTGATTTTGAGACAGTCTCTTTCAAAATTAGCTGGTTACAGACACGTATTATGCATACTATCTAATGTTACATTATCAAATTTTATTCTACCAACTCTAAGAGGATTGATTCTATCTGGAATGTAAGCAAAGTTGAATTGAATGCTACCACCTGCATAAAAACTTTAGTAATTTGCAGTCTTCTTATCGTAAATTAAAATAGATAGACAAAGAACTAGCCTATATCATTTTAGGGATTATGTTTGTATATTATGAACAGCAAAACACTGTGTACACAGTTTGTTTTAAACTGACTAGATTTCCTTCAATTTAATTAAACTTAGTTTATTTCAGATAAATATAGCAAAAATCTTCATCCAACATATATAAGCTTTCAGACCCAATAATACAGAGTCTTTGACAACAATTTGGACAAACAAAGGACCTTACGATATAATTTTTTGTAATATATGTTACTTTGATAAATTTGATAGAAAATGAAAATGTATCTTTCTACTATTACTGAAGTGCTATCTTTATCTTTATTTATGAGTTTTAAAATCTTTAACTTTGGACAAATCAAAATAAATATGTTGTGGATATAAAACGTTCAGATATATACTATTTCAGAAATGTGTATAGATATATTTTCTTGATAAGAACTGATAATTATTTTAGGACAAACTGATATCTTGTCATAAATTCAACACATAAAAACAATTTTGGGATTAAATAAAGTATTATATTACATAAACTATAAGGTATTAAGCAATATATATAGTAATTCTTAAAGCCTGTAATGTATGTTGCATATTGACATACAAGCAAAAAATGATATTTTACACCAGAAACAATATTAGTTATAGCTTTGCACTCTTATTTATCTGTAGAATGCTCATGTTTGGTTTTGTAAAGTATACATGCTTATTTTCAAAGTGAAAATGTTATTTCCTTAATTAACATTTGAGCCACGACATGAGATTTCCAACAATGTGGCATTTTGACAAGTGTAGACTCAGACGAGCCTGTGTAGCCTCCTTTTAAGCTTAGAAACTCCAAATGATGTTTGGTCAGTAGCTTAACAGTCATAGAATATTCAAGCGACTAGCGTATGCGCAGGCTGATCTGAGTCTTTGCCGGTTGCACATTGTTGGAAATCTCATGCCGCAGCTCATTTTATTTGGGGTCATCGTATTCAACAGCCTATACTTATAAAAGTATGTGTGATAGAAACAAGCTATTTGCAGTTTTGAAATATAAAGTTAATTGTCTATTAGGAACATCTTACTTAAATTTAAATACTTTTATGAAGATTATCAAATGAAACTATTAAACATAAATGATTTTGTCAGGTGTAGTTGCACATGTAACGTAAATGACATAAATAACATAAATGTGTGTTTCTGGAAGCAAACAATTTATTTTGATACTTGTTTAAACCCCAAACCTGCTGTTGGCAGTTTAGAGTAACTGAATATATCATCTGGATACTATTTTTAAATGTCACAATTTTGTTTTAATAGTAAAACATGGGGTAGTTGTATTAAACACCTGCCACTGAAAAACTGCTACCACAATTTTGGTTTCTGAGCTGAATATCTGAGCAAAAATATGAGTTTTTTCAAACAGGGATGTCAGAAAATGGGACCATTCATATAAAATTGATGAAAAACTGGGTCAGTCATATACTATTTAGAAAAAGGGGCCTTATCGTATACCTGGCAGCGCTGAAAAAGGGGGCTATTCGGCATGCACATCGGTACTATGTCATATATAGGTAGTTACCCCCCTGAGATCATCAATAATGGGTGACTAACATAAAGAGACTAGCCTTCTATAACATTTCTAGGCACCAAGATTAGTTGTTGATTTTAAAAAAATGTTTTTTGTTTACCTGATTTTATTAATAATAGGCAATCATGTTAAGTATACATGGAGCTAGGCTGATGTCATCCCATAGCTAGACATATATCTTATTTTAGATGTAGTTTGTCAACGATGACAAGCATTCCATTTAAATACCAAAGCAGATTGACGGTAGGCATACCATATTTCCTTCATATCTTCATTGGGTTATGTTTTTTATTTGGTGATATAAACATATTTTTGCACAGACAATGTAATGGTGGCTTTATAGACATACGCCATGTGTATATCCAATAAAATCGAGGTGCAATAGCTAATATGTATCTTAATTGACTTTATATCAGGCCTTTGTTTATTATATCATCAATAAATTAATAGAAATTGGGACGTTCCATAAAATTACAATGTAAAATTTGTCAGTGAACTGATATCTATTCTGTTGGTGAACTATCTTGTCAGTGAATGTTCTTGATTCTGCTTAAAAACAGTAGAAGTAGCGTAGTTTGCTGTTTCTTTGTCTGTCTGTCTGAATGCCTCTCTAGATAGACTTGTTATGACTCAGAATTGCCAAAGGCTTTGCTACTCAAACTACCTGTACAGAAACTATGCTCAAAATACTCATCCAGAAGCATTGCATAACTCGAAATACCCATCCACCTCAACTCTAAAAACGCTACAGTTTATATGCCCTGTAAGTGGAACTTTTGGTGTGCGTACAGTCTGTAAAAGGCCATAAATTAGGGGTTAAGTTTAAAAATAGCAATATGTTGAGGATATATTTACTTTTCTCTTCATGTCACAGGTTTAACATGAAGAAAAATATGGAATAAAAACCATCTTATCATAACAAAAATGTGAATTCAATGACCCAAACCCAGGCAAATTATACTGAGCAACAGATGTTTCAGCAGCATTTTTATCCATAACAGCTAAATAAAACATGTATAAACGGAAAATAAGAAACATTTAAAGAAAAATTCTATATTGGAAGCGGAATGCGCATTCAATCTGTTAAATCAAATAGACAAACTATGCATTTACCCCGCAAATTTCTCCCTCTGGTGTAGGTCATCCTCCAACGTCCGCCATTTTTTACTCGAAAAAACGGTCGCATAGGTACAGCCTCCGATAGCCTGCATCTAGCCAAAAGAAAACCGTCTCCAATAAAGAGTCACTTGTATTAGTCTGGTACCCTGCCAATCCGTCATCGTCACCAAGGCATGCGACAATCCGTCCTCCCAAGATGCATTTATCAAATTTGGAATTCCTACCTCAAATAATATAAGTGATATATCCGGGACACAATTAAGAGGTCAAGGTCACAGTGACACAAAGATGGTATGTGACACTCGCCCATCCCAAAATGCATATCACAGTGCCCTAAGGATGGCTAACGACACTCTTTCATCCCAAGATGTATACATACACAAAGAGATCTGCTCCGGACACAAAGATTCTAAAAACTAGGTCAGGTCAATGTCACACTGACCCGAAATTTGTACACAAGACTCTGCCATCCCAAGATGCATCCACACTAATTTGGGATTCTTTCCTCAAAGGATATAGGAGATATGCACCGGACACAATGCTAAAAACTAGGTCAGTGACCCAAAGATGATTTGCCAAACTCTATCATCCCAAGATGTGCACTGGACACAAAGCATGACGGACAGACATACAATTATTCTAAAAGCGAGGTCAAAAATAGTGACCCAAAAATAATATGCCAAACTCTGCCATCCCAAGCTGCATCCACACATCAAATTTCTGATTCCTTCCTTAAAGAATATAGGAGATAGGCGGGAACTGACGGACGGACAGTGTGCTTACAATATTCCTCTCACAGTTCTTTCTGGGGTTTAAACAATAAGGTGTGTGTGTGTGGGGGGGGGGGGCTTATTTGCTAATTTCCATCATTTTTACACTTGCATACCTTTAAACTTAGTTGTAGGTATAAGACGGAGCTTTCAGCATTGTTTGTTTCTCCTCACTACAATTTTCATCAGGAAGAAATTCCATAATGTATTTTTAAGATTCACAAGATCTTTAATTTTCAGTCGTGTTGTTTGCGTTGGTCATTAAGTGGCTCATCCTTGCTCCTATCTTCCCCGAATCTCTTTCCATGCAGGAATGGAATACTCAGCATAGGTCCAGATAAGGAATATTAATGAGAGTAAAATTGTAATTATTTTCTTACCCATCAATTTAAACATGTGTTTTGGGTGCTCAAAAGAACCGTCTCATTGAGACGGTTCTTTTGAGTACCCACAACATATGTTTTGGTTGAGAAATAAAGAAAATATTTTTCAATTTCGCAGTCTTATCTGGAGTCCTAGAATAGTGTGACTTGGGCATTTCCGGTTTCTTTCTCCAACATAAAATTGGTCTCCAAGGACTTGCAATGCCAACTCAAACCTAACGCCTATCCATTGCATGTTCTTACAATAAATAATTGTCAATTAATAAGTGTAAGGGGGGGGGGGGGCAGTCACATGCGCGGATCCAGAAAGTTTTGTCAGAGGGGGTTTAACTCTGACAATGTTTGTTTTTTGTTGTTTTCTTTTAGGAAGAGAGGATCCGAGTACCGTTAAAAGTGGTCAATTTCGGCCCGCCAGCAAATGGCGTTTCGCTGGCGGGCCGATGATGGCCCAACATAATACATTGAATGCTCGCTTGAAATATTTGTTATTATTCAGGGGATCAGTATTGCTTAGAAATCCTATACTTTTGTCATTTTCCAGGAGGATCCAGAACCCCTGCCCCCCCCCCCCCCCCCCCCATCTGGACCCGCACCCGAGTCATCCTGCTCTTTCATCTGTATGAAAATTGGCAGAAAAAAAATGTGCCTGTATGGTGTCTCAGCTGTATTTCCTTTTGCAGTTGGGCTTGGCCGTTTCTCAACATGCAGGAAAATATTTAACCTAGCAAGACAAAAACAAACCACTTCATAACCTTCCATGTGAAGGGTTTTGGCATTCTGTTCTTGTCCTACTCGAGTGACAGTCGCTGACAAAGCCAGCATAATACAATGTGGAAAAATGGATCTCAACTGAAAAAGCTTCTTAAAATCTGGTCTGAAATGTTCTCCCCAATCGAGAACACAGTGGGCTTCAATAACAATGAACATTTCCTACTTAAATACAAATTTGAACAGAACACAGAATTTTCTCTGAAGAATATATTCAGAATATGGACTTAGATTAGCTTTAGGGGCTTTTAGAACTTCTCCTGTTGCTAGTCTCTATGTGGAAGCAGATGAACCATCACTATATTCACGAAGAGAGAAACTCTCTTTGCAATATGCTATAAGACTTGCTGCTAACCCATCAAATCCTGCTCATGAAGTTACATTCCCACCAAATTATGTTAATTTGTATGAACAAAAACCTAAAGCTATTAAATCATTTGGCATCAGAATTTCACCACTTTTAGAATCTGCCAATATCAAACCACAAAATATTGAAAAACATTTTACACCAAATATTCCAGCTTGGTGTATGAAACCACCAGAAATACTTTTTGATTTACATTCCGGGAAAAAATCTGAATCAAATCCACACATATTAAAAGATAATTTCAGAAAAATGCAAAGTCGTTATAAGAATTACCAACAAATTTATACTGATGGGTCAAAGGAAGACTCAAAGGTTGGTTGTGCTGTTATATCAGACAACCATAGTAATATGCAACGTATACCTGACGATTCATCAATTTTCACTGCTGAAGCCAAAGCAGTTGATCTAGCTTTAGATTTCATTAGCACTTGTGATGCAAACAATAAATTTATTATATTTTCTGACTCGCTCTCTGTATTGAAAGCAATGAACCATACCAGTTCAAAGAATCCACAGATTCAGAAACTTTTAGAAAAATGTCATGAGCTTTTAACTTATAAAGAAATTGTTCTCTGTTGGATTCCTAGTCATATAGGTATCCAAGGGAATGAGATGGTAGATAAGCAAGCAAAAACATCGCTTTCATTAGAACCAACTTCTTTTAAAATTCCATTTTCAAATTTTAAGCCCTCTATCAATAAATATATCTTGGAAGAATGGCAAACTTCATGGAATAACAGCATTGGTAATAAACTTCTTGACATCAAACCAACTATTGGTGAATATCAATCAGTTGTTCGAAACATTAGAAGAGAAGAAGTAGTATTAGCTCGACTCCGCTTAGGTCATACAAGAGTCACTCATTCATACTTACTACAAGGTGAAGAGCATCCTCAATGTGTTGGTTGCGACGCACCTTTCACTGTACGTCACTTCCTTTTGGAATGTGGCGATTTTGCACAAGTAAGAAATAATTGCTTCCATGTTAATAACATGAAAGAATTATTTCAAGATATACATATTGATAGTATTATGACATTTTTAAGACAAATAAATCTTTTTAACAAAATCTAATTGCTGTTTTTAAAATCATGTATTGTTTTACATTTGTATCAGACCATAATACAGATTATATTATGTTGTATTCTGTTCAGTTAAAGAACATGTACAGTTATCTGAATAGCTCTTTGAAACTGTCAGATATTGTACGTGGTCTCTCCTGTCAACAATCGTATTGCAACTTATTATCATAAAACAAACTCATCATCACCATTCCTTTTATTTTATCTTATAAATTTTTAACTTTTTCCATCCTCATCATGTTTAGTTAATACCGTCTGACGCTAATGACCCACAAGGGTTGATGCGTCGTTAAGAACCAAACAAACAAACAATTTTCCAGATTTTGGTGTTGTTACCTCTTCTTGGCACATGCTGCTAATTTGCATTCCAAATGGCTTTGGTTTATCCGCTTGTTGCTGAATAATAGTATTTAGTGGCACAATGCCAAGTATCATGTATGCAAACCGGCTCTGCATATATGAAAGGTAGTATCTCGTAAATTAAGGACTTTCCATACCCTGTTGGTAAAAAACATATGCAGTCATTGCCTTGGTATAGCATTTCTATGGCCTTGATATGCAAATCCCTCAAGCTGGCAAAGCCGCCGTTGTACTTTTCCACAGCAGTGTAAAAAGAACAGAGAAAATTACATCTATACGGCTCCTCAGAAAGGAAGCAGCACAATGGTGTAAATTATTGACAGTTGTTTTTATGAAGTTTATTTCATTTATCAGCTCTGACCTTGCATTTTTTAATAAATGTTTGTAGCACTTTGTGACCAAACAAAAAAATGTTTTCAGGCCCTCCCTCATCTGTATCAAATGTCCCTCATCTGTCCTTTTCCACACTTTAATAAAATAAAAAAAACGGTCTCGTTTATTGTTTTCATGTCAAAATCATAATATTTTTAACAGTTTTATACTTAAAATGAACCAAAAAAGATGCCTCATTAAGCCCCAATTACACATTCACGATTTTGGCTAAAATTCACCACGTTTGGTCCTGATGTGGTCATTAATGTCATATCGGGATGCATCAGAATGGATATAACAGAACAGTCAGAAATCACTATGATGTATCACGATGTTCCCACGACATCTTTACGAATCCAATACGATTCATGATGGTGCCATTTATGATGCTAGTATGGTAGCGCTACGGCATAACAGTAGGACAGTCATACTGTATTCGTGATGAATTTGGGTGGGGGGGGGGTGAATCGTGGTATCAGTTGATATTCTGATTCACATTGAAAGCTCACGAATGACCACAAATACACCTATAGTACCACTAGAAATAATCCCGATTCTGCTACAGTAGAGCAACACCTAAGGCCACGCCCACAATCCAACAGGATTCACCCAGACAATTTTAAACTTGTCGTGGCATTGTGATGCAGGTTCACAAATACTCTTTCTCAGCGACATGATTACATAACTAAAAAAAAACTCCAAGTTCTGCAAAAATACAAAACAATGACTAAACACATGACCATAATTGAACTTATCCCCCTCCCCTGAAAATTCACAAAAATATAGGGTATCTTAACAATGCTGGTCAGAATCTCCTGACAAATCACAAAGCTAGCAAGCCAGCATTCAATGTCGGGGCATCATCAGCCCGCCATCAAAACGCCAATTTCATTTCGCAGGCGGGCCGATGATGGCCCGCTTAATATTTGGATCCTCTCTCCCCTTATCAACTAAAAAAATTCAAAGTTGGACCCACTCTGACAAAACTTTCTGGATTCGCGCACGACAGACATACTTTAAAGATTCATGCTGATATTTCTAGCGGAGCTAGCTAGAGATTTGCTGACCTTTCCAGTGCTAGCTAGAGATTTTTGACCTTTTCAGTGAGGCCAGAGGTTTACTGACCTTTCCTGTGGCGCTAGCTAGAGGTTTACTGACCTTTCCAGTGGCGCTAGCTAGAGGTTTACTGACCTTTCCAGTTGGGCTAGCTAGAGGTTTGCTGACCTTTCCAGTGGCGCTAGCTAGAGGTTTGCTGATATTTCCAGTGGGGCCAGCTAGAATTTAGCTGACCTTTACAGTTATGCCTGGAGTTTGCTGACCTTTCTAGTGGGGCTAAAGTTTCAATGTTAATCTGAGCCTTTTCTTCTCCCACACGTGGTGTATGAGAGAATGGCGAAACGACACGGATGCGCAGGCTTGTCTGACAATTCGCTTGTCGCCATTGCAATAGGCACAAACTTCTCGTGTGCTGGCTTATTATTCTAACGTTACTTAACCCATTTCCGTTTTAAGGGTTGCTGGGTGTTACTTTTCATTTGTATTCAAATGTTGATAGAACTTTCTGTAAGCAAACAGTGGAGACCCTGGCGGCGTCTTGTCTGGGGTCCACTGTTTGCCTATGTCCCACAAAAAGGACGTAATGCTTAAATGGGTTAAAGGTCACACGCAACAAGCAAAGCTCTGCATTCATTTATGCACAGCGTGCCCAGAAGTAATTTGGTTCGATTCGCTGCCCTAATAGACTGATAGCTATAAATTGCTACGTCAATTGCTTTATTTCTTATTTTTGTTGCTAACCCAAAAGACATTTTATCTCTCAGCACGGCGCACTTGATGTGATGCATAAAACCAGGATTTTATTCCTAGCTTAAGCCAGAAATTGCAAATCTGTGAAATTGATGTTGTGATCAATACTTTGTTTGTATCGTAGTCCAATAGATCGCAAATGATGCTTTAACCCTAACGCGCTTGTTAGGACTTCAACAGAAGACACTTTTGTATGCAACATATCTTCATTTTCGATTCTCGAAACATAAGGCTAGACATTTTGTGTGAACCGTGTGAGGCAGACGGCTCAAATGATATATCAAGCATTATTTGGTTTTAAAAGAAGCAGTAAAATGTATTGTAGGTAGCGTTTAGTGGGTTAATGAAGAGTTTTGGCAAGGAACCAGCAATTTGTCGGGACTGTCTGTAGTTTGACAAAGTATCATCTACAGAAACAATATTGAAGCATTAAAATATAGTTTTGATCAGATTCAAATGCTTATCAGAAATAATGAACGAAATTTATTTCAAATCTGAAATTTGTGACAAAAACAAAAACGATTGCACTTTCCGGCCCTTAACAATTGGACAAACCCTGTTACGTATACCATTTTGTAAGCAAAGAGTGTATACCTATAAAAGGCTTTCTAATTACTTCTGGGTCTGCAGAGTCTGATCATGCCGGTACCCGATACAGGGCACTAGGCTTATCAACTATCTTTGTATAAGTTTGGTTAAAATTATTTGCGGTCCTAAAGAATAGCATGCTATTAAAGGTGTAAAATCCACCTTCTTGAGATAAAGCCAACTATTAGAGAATATCAGTCAGTTGTTCGAAACATTAGACAAGAGGAAGTTGTTTTTACTCGACTCCGTTTGGGTCATACAGGAGTCACACATTCATACTTAAGCCCCTATCTCACTGGACTGCGACTGTTTTGCGACAGCAGGCGACAAACATCGCGAGTGGGTCGCAAAGCAGTCTCGAAGCAGTCGCCAGTGATTTGTAATTTCCTCGCAAGTGGCGCAAATTAGTCGCGAAAATTTTGAACATGTTCAAAAATTTTATGCGACAAAATTCCTCGCAAAGTAGTCGCGGGTGTCTCGAACCCGTCGCGAACTTGCGCAATCGTTTTGGAACACAACATATTTGCGAGATAAATAAGACTAAATTGCGAACCAATTGCGACATAAACGAGACACTTCGCGACAACATTGCGAGCAAATTAAACTAAGCGATGCTCTGGCGAACGTCGTGAGTCGTACGAACGTCTCACGACTATCGCGCGAGTATCTTAATTACTCGCAATTATGTCACCAACGGTTCGTTAAAAGAGTTCCTCCTATCTGCGATGATAGTTCCTTCTTAGTACGAGAAATTGGTTAGGCATACTTTGGGCTGGTTTTGTGCAAAAAGTATGTTTTCGATAGTGCCTGTATTCAGCAATTTTGGATCCGTCGATCCGACATTAACAAAGAAAAAAAGTATACAGTTTTGACTATTTCCAGTTGTCAAGTATTCTTGTTATCTGAGAGGATAGTTTCATATAAGTATGGAGTAATGATTAGGCCTACTTACATGTACACTATTTGGAGTAATTTCAGCTATTATAAATGGTTCTGCATTCTGAGAGGATAATTTTGTTAAGTATGTTTTGTAAGGCCTACTTAAATGTTTACTATTTCTATTACAGTATAAAGGTATTATTATTGTGTCTTGGTTAGACTACAACAGCCTGCTTAGTCTCAGTAGTCATTCTAAGATTTGAATTTGACATACAGGACCTTATAAACAAATTATAACTGCAGAGGACAGCTAAGATTCTGATTAGAATGTGCAACCGCGCAGTCTGATCTGTGCCTTTGTTGGGCGCATAATTGTATAAAAAAAGATTGTCCCAGGACGAGGCTCATCCGAACTCATTGCAATTTTGATTTGATTGGGCTCTTCATGCCATACGTATGGGCAATTAGAGCATGTGCGTTCTGAACTGACTTTCTTAAGCTGCTTGATGGGCCATCATAACTTTTTTCTAACTCAATCATTTGCTACCATTCAACAGTCAAACACCACCCAGCAACGTGACACATTCCAACAATCTAGCTCCTTCCAGCCGTCTAGTTCCTTCCAACAGCGTAGTACCTTCCTAGTCTGAAGTTTCAATGCTTGCAAGATAGTTTATTTTTCTTGGTTTAACATATCTCGCAAAGTCATCGTGCAACAGTCGCACGACCTTCGCGCGACAGTCGCACGACAGACGCACGACGTTCGTGAGAACGTCGTGAGGCGGTCGATGGTAATAAATGTTCGCAATTTCATCGGGCGAGTGTCGCGCGAATGTCGTGAAACATGATTCGTGGGACAATCGTACGACATTCGTGCGACTGTCGCAAATATGTCTTAATCACCCATTCGGTGTGACCGCAATGTGATTATGGTTGCAATGTCGTATTTCTGTCGCCAAAACTTGTCTCAAATTAGTCTCGAAATAGTCGCAAATTGCTCGCATTCCAGTGAGATACTAGCTTTACAGCTAGGTGAAGAGCAACCATAATACATGTATGTTGGTTGCGATGCACTATTCACTGTACGGAGTGTGGCGATTTCGCACAGGTAAGAAATAATTGCTTCAATGTTGATAACATGTTATTTCAAGATATACATATTAATAGTATTATATTTTAAAAGAAATAAATCTTTTCAACAAAATCTAATCGCTATTTTTATACCCCACCACACTTTAGTGTCGGGGTATTATGTTATACCTTTCGGTGTCTGTCCGTCCGTGCTCACCATTTCCGACCCATAACTTGAGTATTTATTCACGGAATTTTTTCAAATTTTGCATACATATTGTTATCGGCAATGAGTGGTATGGGATTGTTAATGGGCAAAATCCATCCATTTTTAACGGAGTTACTGCCCTTTTTCGTATTGGAAAAATGGTTTCTGGCCTGTTATTCCTTTACTGTTCATGATATCTAAATGAAACTTCACAGATATGTTGCACATCAAAGGTTACATATTGTGACTAAGGACCGTCACTCTGACCTTCCCAGTTTGTGAGTTATCTGCCCTTGAAAGGTCTGAAAAAAGGTTTTTGACCTATTGTTCCTTTACTATTTGGAATATCTGAATATAACTTCACAGATATGTTTCACATCAAAGGTAACATATTGTGACTAAGAACCGTCACTCTTACCTTTCCGGTTTGTTTGAGTTATCCGCCCATGATTGAATTAAAAAATGTTTTTTACCCGTAGTTCCTATACTATGTGGAATATTTAAATGAAACTTTACAGATATGTTTCACATCAAAAGTTACATACTGTGACAAAGAACCATCACTCTAACCTTTCCAGTTCATGAGTTATCTGCCCTTGATTGATCTGAAAAATGGTTTTTGACCTGTAGTTCATTTACTATATGGAGTATCTGAATGAAACTTCACAGATATGTTGACCATCAAAAGTTACATATTGTGGGTAAGGATCGTCACTCTTACCTTTCCAGATTGTGAGTTATCCACCCTGGATTGATCTGAGAATTGGTTTTTGACCTGTAGTTCATTTCATCCGTCCGTGCTCAATGTTTCCGTCACAAAAAAATACACAAACCAACGTATGGCACCAAGAGGTAGGACCAAATAAACACAAAAGTGTGCATTGGCGCAGCTCCCATTTAGCAGTATACGCATGTGCGTAATAAAAAAAAGTTACACTCAAGGGAGCTCGCCTTATGTGGTAAAAGTAATTTTCCATACCGCTGCTCTTAAAGGAAAGAATTCGCTCCCTCTGTAAACAAATTATTTCCTTTAAGAGAAATGCACATTTTGAGAAAGAGCGTAATTGCAGAGAAACATTGCTTGATACAGTAGTCTCCCTTTGATATGCGTAAATTTTTCAGCGTTCTGACTACGCTAAACAATATGTAGGAGAAACTAAAGGGAGAAACAGACCCTGAAGATGACAGGGCCACAACCAAGCATTGTCAGTGCGAAAGATATTGGACTTACCAGCTCCACTTGCTGAAACGTTTGGGCATCGATAGGTTCGGATAAGACACCAGCAAACCTCAGTCATTTACTTTCCTTTAATTTTGTAAATGGCCCATTGGTAATAGTAATAGTAGGCTAGTTCAGCTTTGCTTTGTTCTTGTTTGTGTATGCAAGCTGTTATTATACACATGTTTTTTGCCTCTTCCTCTCCTCTTGGCGCCATGTATTGATCTGTACTCCGTTTTTTTTCAGTGCTCATTTGTACTTTCATATCCCTCCAAATATTAGATTGGCCATGAACCTGATCTGAATTTAATCATTTCCTACTCCAAAGCTGTCTGCCTAGAGAACGGATAATCAGATAGACACGTTATTAGTTTTCTTCCTGTTATTTGCCTTATTAATCCTTGCTCTGGTGTATAGATTAATAGGACTAATCTATTTCTAATTTCCACCATATCAGTTTCAAGGTTCCAATGCTTATGATGAGTTTTCATTTGCTATCTAAACAACCTACATCAAGGTCAGCTCTCATCTAAATCAACACAGTTTTTAAAAGCAGATGTCAAGTTTAACAGAACAAGGGTTGCAAACATGTAAGTAAGTTTATCATATTACATAAGTTTATCATATTACATTTAGCTCATCTTGGTATGCTCTTGAATTACTTGTGCCAGAGGGTACAATACATATCTTTAGTTTTTAATGTATATATCTTTCTTGATGATAAAATTAATGTTTGTCAGTTGCATTGTCAGGTCTCTGGATAAGAGTGCGTTTTGGAACACATTATTCATTATCCGATGATGAATCAGATGACAAGGACGAGGAGCTGACGCCAAAGATTTCATATAATTTTGGAAGTAATTTATCAACAAACTTTGGATATTTCATGTTATTTTCTTTACTCAGGCCATACGCTGATTTCTTTACTTATTCTTTTGCTTCTTTTTGTGGTTATTTTTCTTTTTAATCCTTTTTGCATTCTCTTCCTCATCATCTGACTTGGAATAAATAATCTGATTCAGCGTATCCTCTCTCGTTTCGCGTTTTCTCTTTTTCTTAGAGGGTCCTGGGGTAGGGGTAGCCAGCCTGGAGGCAGCTGACCACAGTGGTGTATCTTTGTTATGAAAGAATCACCAGCACTGTCAGTGTCTTCCCTGACCTGTTCAACCTCATCTGGTAGCACAAGGGTACTGAGTGGGTTTATTGCATTTGGGGACGTCAGCACCAGGCCGGGTATCTGGACGTTATTTTTTCTATACCTCTGACTGTAGCAAGCTCAGATCTGAAATGATATTATATAAATATTACATTCCCTGCGCGGGTGATAGTCGAAAATATCATCCCGAGGAATGTGATTATCAACCGAGGCGCAGCCGAGGTTGATAAATACATTTCGAGGGATGATATTTTCGACTATCACCCGCGCAGGAAATGTAATATTTATTTTATTATACCGAACAGAGCATTAGATTCCTTATTTGCTGAAGAAGAGCTACTTCTCTTACTCAATAGACCTATCCTGGCGAGGGGAGATCCAAAGGGAAAATAATGAACATCCTCTTATCTATATGCTTGAATGAAATTAAATCTTCCAAAAAAAACGGTTCTTCTTTAACAATCTGAAAACTCGACCTGATCACTGACGTTCCGTTTTAACAAATTACGTCATAAAAGCTGATGACGTCAAACTTAATACCAGGCAGCGTCATTTAAAGGAGATACTTTACATGAGGCTGTTTTGATGCAAATTAGAAATTTCGCCTAATCTGTTTAAATTTGGCCTCAACGTGTTCCTCTCGTCCTAACTAAGAAAACGAGTACCCACACTTTATGTTTCTGACCATAAACAATGAAGTTATTTGGAGATTAAAGTCGCCAAATCATGCGTCATGTCCGCCATTGCTGTGGAACGTCTCCTGACGTGAACGAACCGTACGCGCATCGGCGTTGCGCATCATGTGACCGCCCTGATATTTTATAATATCACCCGCTGCTATGGCAAACACGTGGCAGCATTCGCCGTCGCTGTAGCAGCGGGTGATATTATAAAATATCAGTCGTTCGTCTATGGCAGTTTTGTATGGGGAATTCACGTGAGGTATAATAAATTAACTTATGTAGTTCATAAGGAGATATTGTAGTTCTGGGTCCAGCTCTCTTGTGCATCAACCAACAATGAACAAGTCAGAGAAGACACTGACAGTGGTGCTGGTTTCAATAATTCAGGAGCCTGAATGTTGGATTCTGTTTATCATAATATTATGACATACAAAGCTTACTTAAAAATCTTAAGAGTTAACAATAGATGCTGGCCCCATGCCTTCGCATCAATAATAATTTATGTTGCTCCTTAAAATAAGCCTTTTTGTTGAAAGCTTAAAATTGTCCTACCATACCTACCGAAGAAGTGCAGATGAGGAGTTGCTGTCTTGGTTAGAAAGCATCTTGGCTAGTTCGAGCTGGCACTGCTCTTCAAGCTGTTGCACTGGTGCCGTGGTATAAAGTTCCTGATCTCTCTGCAGGTGGTGTGAGTTTTCCAACATGACTGCAGCTATATATCATCCCAGTTGTAGGGGCTTGCTGCAAAACTCCGCAGCAGAAGAAAATTTTTCTCCCCGCTGAAGTTTATCCGATGTTTTCTCTTAACAACAGGAATGTCTGGAAACTCAAAATCACACACACACACTTATATATATTATATTCAGACCACCTCGGTTTCTTTTCTGATGAAGTGGTTAGATTTTCTAAAATCTATGTAGTAAGTTTTTGCCTCAATTGAAGCTGTTTAGCATTTGAATACTTTTTCTTGTGTTACACTGAAACGAAGTTCTAAGTAGCCACTTTTCAATTTCTTTTTTTTCTGACTTAGCCTAAGTGATATTGAAATGAAATTTTGCCCGAGTATGTGTATTGTAATGAACTAAAATCAAGCGGTGTATTGGAAGAGTTTTCTATCACTTCAAGATTTTTGGGTAAAAAAATGCAAAAAACAAATTTTTGAAGAAAATAAGCGTTTCAAGTACAGTTTTTTATCAAATTCAAGTACAAGTGATTGCAAACCAGCCTAGTCGACTTGAAAAACGTTAAACACTTGACATTTTGCTTATGACAGATTTTTTATGAATTTTTAAAATTTGATAATTTTCCGAAATTTTTGGAAATCATCAGCTGCACAAACTTAAATCCGTGTATGTGTTTTATTTTACGTTCATATGTTTGACAAAACACCATGCAACTTGATGAGCCCTTTCTCTAATGATATTATTTACTAATTTGGTATCCACTTCCGCTTTTAACGTGAAACTTTAAAGGCCATTTAAATTGCATTTGTTAAAGATTTCTTTTAATTTTTAAACAGAACAGTGAGGCCAATTCATTATAAAGAATCCCTGAAAATTGCACTACTATGCCGCAGATAATTGAGCGTACAGAGCAATGCAAAAAAAACTTTGATTCTTTTTATCTTATATCACAGCTGTTATAAACATCTTCAAACTAATTAAAATATAAATGGATAACGTATCTGATGAATAGTTTATATCACACTAAAAAGTGTGACTTTTTGAAATGATGGTACCTTTACTCGGACTTCGTAAGTGCGAGGTCTACCAGATATTTGAAATGACATAATTTATAGAGTCTCAACAAAGCCTTGGACCTTCTAATAGAATTTAAAGTTTGTGAGAGCGATTTTTACTTTCTGAACAGGAGCAAAAATTGTATGGTGGCTACTTATAACTTCGGTTCAGTGTATAAGGTCAATGCATAATACACCGTAGTATATGTTTGAAGGCTTTTGTTATGCCCCCGCCATGATATTGGCCAGGCATTAAGTGTTACCCCAATCCATCCGTAATTTACGTGCGTATGTCTGTCCTGACGACGTCCGCTCTCTAAGTCGAATACTTCTGATCAGAATTTTATGAAACGTTGTCACATTGTTAAGTACTATGATGTCTTCAAATTTGATAATGGTCCAGATCGCACCATGCTTTCAAGAGTTATGGCCCTTTGTTTATGAAAATTCACCATTTGAAACGACATCCGCTCTCAGTCGAATACTTCTGATTAGAATTTTATTCAACTTGGTCACATTGTTAAGTATCATAATGTCTTCAAGTTCAAAAATGGTCCGTAATATCGCGCCATGCTTTCAAGAGTTATGGCCATTTGTTTATGAATATCCACCATTTAAAACGACGTCCGCTCTCTAATTCGAATACTTCTGATCAGAATTTCATGATACTTGGTCACATTGTTATGCCTCCGCCATGATAATGGCCGGGGCATTAAGTGTTACCCCTGCCTGTACGTACGTTTGTCTGTCCCGACGACGTCCACTCTCTAAATAGAATACCTTTAATCAGAATTTTATGAAACTTGGTCACATTGATAAGTACCATATTGTCTTTTCAAGTTCGATAATGGTCTATATCGCACCAGGCTTTCAGTAGTTATGGCCCTTTCTTTATGAGAAATTCACCGTTTTAAACGATGTCTACTCTCTAACTCAATTTTTTTATCAGAATTTTATGAAACTTGGTCACAATGTTAAGTACCCTGATGTCTTCAAGTTTGATAATGGTCTATATCGCACCATGCTTTCAGCAGTTATGGCTCTTTGTTTATGAAAATTTACCGTTTTAAACGATGTCCACTCTCTTAGTAAAATAGTTTTGATCAGAATTTTATTAAACTTTGTCACATTGTTTGGTACCATGATGTCTTCTTAAAGAAATATTTCAAGATATACATATTGATAGTATTATGACATTTTTAAGACAAATAAATCTTTTTAACAAAATCTAATTGCTATTTTTAAAATCCTATTTTGTTTTACATTTGTATCCGACCATAATACATAATATATTATGTTGTATTCTGTTCAGTTAAAGAACATGTACAGTTATCTGAATAGCTCTTTGAAACTGTCAGATATTGTACGTGGTCTCTCCTGTCAACAATCGTATTGCAACTTATTATCATTATACGTATTATATCACGTACAAACTCATCATCATCATTCCTTTTATTTTATTTTGCAAATTTTTACTCTTTCCATCCACATCATGTTTAGTTTAATACCGTCTGACGCTAATGACCCAAAAGGGTTGATGCGTCGTCAAGCACCAAACAAACAAATCAAGTTTGATAATGGTCTATAAGGCACCACGCTTTAATGAGTTATTGCCAATAGTTTATGAAAAATCATCGGTTGAAACGGCGTCTGCTCTAATATGAACATTATTAAGTACCATAATGTCTTCAAGTTTCAGAATGGCCCATATCGCATCATTCCTTCAGGAGTTATTGCCCTTTGTTAATGACAATTCCCTATGTATGCGAATTTGGCAATAGCGGGTGCATCTGTGTCCCATGGACACATTTCTAGTTATGAATGTCTTTGCCATGAAAACGGCGGCTAATATGCTGAAGCCCAAATTTTTCATACTTTTAACATCATTGACGTCATTGTCAATAAATCGAAAAACCCAAAAACGCTAAAACGTGAACTCTCAATAGTTCTAGAGTCATATGGTAAACATAATCCAGTATTCGTGCTCATATATTATTGAATGTATCAAATTCGTTGGGTTGGAAAGAGCGTTAAAATGCTGGACAGAGCCTTACATATTAATTCGTTTCACTGACTCATTTAATAAATAAAATAAAAACATACAAACATGAGCTCTCATGTAAGATCCTCTACAGTAAATTTAGTGTAAACAAGTGACCATAAAGAAAGTCGTACATCAATATTATCACGTCTCCTTTAAACCATTGGATACGTTATCTACAATATACATGCAAGTGAGTTATTGCAATAAGTGTTCATTGAACGAGGGGCATTTCACATTAAGTTAGAGACAAAAGTTTATTCAAAATATGCATTAATAATAATAAAAATAATTTGCGTGTTTTTGACAAATGAATATCATTTTTAAATTTGCATTAGAACCAATTTTATCAAAATAATAGATAATATGCACCAGCGCGCTCAGTGCATACAGGTAAATAGACTGTGATTTAAATCAAAATTAAAGTGGTATTTGTAAGTTGGCTTATTTCAGCAGAGCTAGAATAACTCTTGCAGACAGTTTAAAGTAATCTTTTTCTAAACGAGATAATGTACATCATGTTAAGATGTCTGTGTCAAGCTGAATTTAAGCATACTATCATGTCATACTGACCTTTATTCTAACTACTGCATAAGAAACTGTAAAACCAACTTCAGTAAAACCTATCTAAAATGGCCACCACTCTCAAAGAGACCAAGAATCAAATCAAACAAAACAGAAGTCTCGTCTCATTTCTCGGCCAACTAAGTTCACACGGGGTATCAGTCAGGTCATAACTAAAGCATGCAATTTATGTACTAAACCCTTTGTTTGGTGGTAGCATGCTTAAGTCAATAAAATATGTGTTTAATGCACTATTTAGATATTTGGCCTTTAAACCCAACCCAAGAAGTCAGGTTGTGCATAGATTCAAAATGTTTGCTTGAGTTTTGTTCTATGCTTTATTTCCTTTAATTTGATATGCAACATGGCCACCTTCAGAAAAAAATAATTTTGACCTTTTGACCCAATCCTAGGGGTTGAGTTTATAAGGGTGTTTTTTTTTTTTTTGTTTTTTTTTTTGCTTGCATGGTGTTGTACACTGCAATCCCTTTAGTTTGATATCCAACATGATTTGTCAGCATGTTATTGTTCGTTTCATTCCCTTTAATTGTGAAATGCAACATGACTATGTATAAAAAGTAGTTTTTTAGTCTCCGAGCAACCCATCAAGTCCGCCATGGCAATCAGACACAGGCCTTCATGCTAATAATATGTTTTCGTTCCTATTGCACCTCTATCTGCATGCTTAACATTGGTTAAAATATTGACAGCTGGATAAGTTATTGCAATTTTATGTTTGACCTTCAACCCCGCCTTACGGGTCAGGTAAGTTTAGGATGGTACATTTGTTGACACTGTTGTGCTTATCTACAGGCACTGGGTAGTCGTGGCCTATAGTAGAACATTCATGATCTATAAGCTTGTTCATTTCCCAACTAAATGTCTGGCTTGATCAGGATCCAAACTTTATCTCCCCCAACTTTTTGTTTGAGAGAATACGCTCTGCTGTCATCATTTTAACTTATATATGCAAATTGTTTGGTCCCAGGTCAGGCATATATTGTCAAGCCTATTATGACTAATAGTCCTCTGTTGCATATATTTGCTGACATGATTGGCCAATAAATGTAAGTATATAGACAAACAGTGTTGACTCAGACCAGACTGCTCACACAGGATCAGTCTGACCTAGGTCTACACTTTTTGTCAAAGGCTTCTAAACATTTCAGCAGACATCAAAAACAGACAATATTTGCTGTGATTGGTTGTTTAAGGGTACACTGCACTAAATATTCATAAAATTGGCCCCGTCATTTGTGGGGAGAGCATATACTTTACATTAGAGCTAAAATGACGTCTTTTTTCAATATTCGTTGATTGACAGGTGTTATGGCGTGTTTGATTAAAAGATGCGAGTCATAGTCTGTTTTAATGGAGATGGCCAAGGTGTTAATTCCAGTACCAGGTTGATACCAGATGGGTTTTACTTCTTAGACCCCCTTGAAGAGCTATCTATATTACGTAATATGTTGTTTCGTAGTATGTCAGTTTAAAGGGATGTAGTGCGGGATTGAGCTGGGAAACATGTAGTTAGTATTCATTGAAACTAACGGACAAGGATGATATTTTAAAATGAGGCCGGTTTGGTACATTTTGTATGTATAGTTTTCGAACAAGGTGTTGAAATATTAACATTGTCGTCTATGGAAAACCTAATAGTGGAGTGCAACTTTAAGGGTAGTCTGGCACACTGGGGTTCAATTGTCGGATTTCAATTGCTCCAGTATTCAGTTGTATGTACTGTTGAGTGATTATCTTTGCTTTATCTCTTTTTTGTATCTTGATTTGTATGTACTAGAAGATGATTCACGGATAAGTTAGGGATCTTTCACGAAAGCCAAACATCTATGTGACTTGATCCACATCAGACTTAAGGGCGAGGTTGGTACCTTGAAACTAGTTTAAGCCCTCCAGTATTTTTCTTACTGACTGTTCCAAGGCAGTACTTCTTTGGGGATCTTTTTAGTCCCCAACCTTTGAAAAAGTTGAAGAAGCATATTGCTGTGGGCTTGGCCGTCCTTTCATGCGTCCATCCGTTCAAAATTTAAGATATGGTTTTGAAATTTCATAGAAAGACTCGGCATCAAAAAATAATTTACCCGTATTTTTTATACCCTGCCACTTTAAAAAGTGTTGGTATTATGTTATTCCCTCCATTCATAAAATTGCATTCGAGTGTCTGTACATCCGTCCGTCAGCGCATCGTTTTAACTATCTGCTGAGAATATTTTTTAACAAATTTTCTTCAAACTTGCTATGAGAGTTGATATTGGGAAGGAGTGTCCTGGATTGCAGATGGGTAAAATTTGGCAAATAAGTTCAGAGTTACGGCCCTTGGTTGACATTAGAAATTGGTTTTCACTCTCTATCTTTGGCATTCAGTTACCAATTTTTCTTCAAACTTGGTATGAGAGTTGATATTGTGAAGGAGTGTTCTGGGATTGCAGATGGGTAAATTTTGACAAATAAGTACAGAGTTATAGCCCTTGATTGACTTTAGAAATTTGTTGTCACTCTATCTTTGGCATTATTTTACCGATTTTCTTCAAACTTGGTATAAGAGTTGATATTGAAAAGTAGTGTCTTGGTATTGCAGATGGATAAATTTCGACAAATAAGTACAGGGTTATGGCCCTTGTTTCAAAATGATTTTCTTTGCATTTAAAATATCCTGTGGTGGGGTATGTTGTATGCCTGCAGCGCTTTTATTTTATCTGGATTATCTTCCTTTGTTATAATATGCCCCTTTTAATGGGTCATAATGAAATTTTCTAATCAGGATATTTCAAAAACTATAACAGCTAGGAGCTTCAAACTTGATCAGCTTATTGAGGATAATAAGTAGATTACCTGGTGAAAATCTAAAAATATATTATTTTTTTTTAGTTATTACCCTTTGCAAATTTGGACATAGAAACCTTGATCTCAAAAACCGTTACTGCTAGAAGCTTAAACTTGGTCAGCTTATAGAGGATAATGAGTAGACTACTTGGTAAAAATTTAACAAAAATCATTTTTTAGTTATTGCCTTTTGCAAATTTTGACATAGAAAACTTGATATCTCAAAAATCGCCGCAGCTAGGGGCTCCAAAGTTGGACAGCTGATAAAGGGTAATGAGTAGATTACCTGGTGAAAATTTGATAAAAAATCTTTTAGTTATCACCTTTGCATTTTTTTAGTTAATGCCCTTTGCAAATTTGGACATCGAAAACATGCAATAAAGATATCTCGAAAACTATTACAGCTAGTAGACTCAGATTTGGTCAACTGAAGGAGGATGGTAAATAGATTACCTGGTGAACAGCATGGTGGACAAGCCAATGGTTGAGAGGCATATTTTTCCATAAACACAATTTCTAGTTGTTGTTATGCCCCCGCTATTCGTAGAATGCGGAAGGGCATTAAGCGTTGCCCATGTCCGTCCGTCCGTCCGTGCGTCCTTCCGTTCGTCCATCATTTAGGTAGGTACTTTGTGAGCGCAACTCCTCCTACAATTTTTTCCCAATCCTTTTGAAACTTTACAGGTGTTTTTGTCAAGGACTGAAGATGTGCATGACATTTGGATATAACCCTCAGATTAATTTTTGTCACTTTTATTACAGTTTGAACTTAGTCAATTTTGGGCTCAACTACTACTGAAGCTTATGGCCATTAGGTACCTTGTGAGCGCAACTCCTCCTACATATTATCCCAATCCTTTTGAAACTTTACTGTTGTTTTTGTCAAGGACTGAAGATGTTCATGACATTTGGATATAACCCTCAGATCAATTTTTGTCACTTTTTTCACAGTTTGAACTTAGTCATTTTTGGGCTAAAACTCCTCCTACAATTTTATCCCAATCCTTTTGAAACTTTACTGTTGTTTTTGTCAAGGACTGAAGATGTGCATGACATTTGGATATAACCCTCAGATCAATTTTTGTCACTTTTTTTCACAGTTTGAACTTAGTCATTTTTGGGCTAAATTACTACAGAAGCTTATGGACATTAGGTACCTTGTGAGCGCAACTCATCCTACAATTTTATCCCAATGTATACCCAATGTTTAATTGCAGGTGAAATAAAAACAATAGGCGGGGGCATCCGTGTCCCATGGACACTTTTTCTAGTTTATAGTTGTCTTTGCCATACTTTCATCTCTGTTTCTTGCTGCATTGTGGTCACCTGTTAGGAAAGGGCGGATGTCTTGTATGTGATGTTTTCTTGTATTTATGCCACTTTCCCATACGGTGTCCTGGGTCAGGTATGGTACTTGATTGTATCGATTCCTGATATTTGCCATCTTCCTTATATTAGTAGAGAATGTATAGTTAAATGGCAGTCAATACTTACCTTCATCCCTGAAAGATCACTCAGAACTGTAATGGAGAAATCGTTATTTTTAAATGAGACTTCCTTGACCAATTTCGTAGGCCTTCCTCACAACTATCCCTTCATCTGAAAGCTCAAGTGTTCAGATTGCTTTTGCCTGGTATTTTGATATTAACATTTGGCTCTTTGCTATTATCAATACAACTGTTTAAAAGCTCATACTAACTCCTTCATAACTTTTCAATGCATGTCTGCAGGAATTGTGATACCATTGCCTTCATTTGCATATCGAAGAATATGCATTTTGCAGTGGGATGTTTTGCTAGCATAAAGTCTCTTCCGCATTGGGCCTCACTGAAGTTGTACTGTACAACTCGTATAATACACTCTTCATTCATATGTCTGGCTTGTAGTAAAGCAAGAAATGGGCTGTTGTGATAGCATCCAGCATTATCACTCTTCAAACATGAGCCAGTGCATGAGATTTTCAACAATGGTATGTGCGACCAGCAAAGCCTCAGATCAGCCTGCGCATACGCCTTTAATATTATATGATTGTTAAGCTACTGAGGGAGCACCATTTAGAGTTTCTAAGCTTAAAATGAGGCTGCAGAGGCTCGTCTGAGTCTACACTTGTCAAAATGCCACATTGTTCGAATTCTCATAAACTGACTCATATTATGCAGTTTCTATAGCTGGAAACCTTTCCTTCAGGTCTGTTAGTACATGGTGGATTATGTTTGCCACAGTGAACTATCCTTGTTTGCCATCTTCCAGCAAGTGTATGTAGGTGAACAGCTGCAACTCTTCACCAACTCTAACGACAGCTCAGCAAAAATGCCATGAAATGCCTTTCATTCCAAAAAAATCAGTCTGCTTTTCTTGGTGCAGAAAGGGAATGAACTTCATGGCCCGATGGAGAAGCATCAAGCCCTTGTTGGACTTCAGGTTTGATAAAACATGTTGTTTAGCATAGTCTTGATGCACAGCCCTTAAACAATGAGTGTGCCAGTCTTAAATGGTTTTACCTGCATATAAGAAGTCATTGTCCATTACATCAGCAATATCCTTCAAGTTGGTTATTTCATTTACTACAATTTTGTATGCGTCATGGACGTTTTTATTGCATAAAGATACCAATAAGCATGATTCAAATATATCTGTATGTTCATGTTTACAATCATTTTGAATAAGTTAATCAGCTTTTTCACTAAGAGCATACATAGAACTGTGCTCTATAACTGAAGACTCTTTCTGCACATGGGCCTTTATTTCAAATTTAAGATGTTGGTTTGCCTGGTGTAAACTCATCATGACATTTTTTTTTCAATTTCACTTGGCAGTCCAAAAGTAGTCAACTTCTTCAAGGTTTTTCTCTAATAATTGGCACAGAGCTCATACCATCAGCAACTGTGTTGTCTAAACCTTAAAGGCTTGTTTTCTATGATGCAGCACAAAGTTTGATTACTTTACACAGTGTGGCCCTTGATAAGCACTCAAACATGTTTGATAAGCAATAAGACTGGAAGAGTGATTATTCTTGATGAAATGACAGTCCAGACAACTTTTGGAATCTGAACATTCACGCCAGAGGAAAGCTTTACAGTCTTACTACCAAAGCCAACAATATGATGGGCTTGAAGCAAAATCAGCGAAGTGATGCAGCTTAGATTTAGTCAGCCTGTCCCTGTTAGTACTGTTTGTTTCAACTTCCTATGGTAGGCCCCGGTATCACACATTGCATTTCATCTTTGGTTTAAACTTTATTTCTTTGTATAAATACACAATAGCAAAATTACAAGCACTTAAATGAATAGTTACAAGTTTTATACAAAAAGGATTCAGAAGGAAGTCTATTGACTGTTGTGAACTGTATCCCTTTAGATGAATATGCGCCAAATGGTAACTGTGATATGTAACGGCAAATACAAATTTTATGCCATTAAACTTAAGACCAAATTTAGTCACGTAAACCAATGTATATAGATAAATGTAGCGCTTGTCCCAAACATACATAAGATGCGTCTGATTAAAACAAACGAAATTCACTGTACTCATTTCAGACAAAAACAACCAAAAAAAATAATACATAATACCAGCCTCAACGGCGATAGGAGATGTTTACTGCCCTTGGTAAGAACTTTGTTGGAGAAACATATGCCTAAGAGAGCGTCTTAATTAAAGACTAAAGGACAAACGACAGGAAAAGGATGTTGTTAGAATGTAAGTCAATCAAGCTAGGCTGAAGCGCTTAGATTTTGTTATAAAATTGTGAACAGCCATAAATATATTGAGACTTTGTTCTTCAGATAGACCTTCGTTTCCATGTAACAGATTGTTTAAATTAGGGTTACAAATGGCAGATATACACGTTAGCATGTCCCTTTGAATGAGATTGTATTGGTTACACTCAAAGAAGAAGTGGAAAGAGTCTTCAATTTCACCACAGTTACACAAAGGATTTTCAATTATGTTTTTGAGTAGAGATGGAGACGTAAAGTACTACAGCCTGTTCTCAGTCTTGCATGATAGATTTGTGCGAGACGATTTCCTTGAAAATATAGTTTTTGGGAAGTGATGAATATCAGAAAATAATTGATTGGTAAAGCAATCCACGGAGCTCAATTCTCTTGTGGCTTGTGGAAGGGCATTCCATTCTCTGATAACAGATGGAAGGATCGAATTGAAATAAAGCTGTGAATTTGCATGTACAGTTTGCGAGTGTTGAACATTTCTTAAGTTGTACTTTGAAACGTCTCCTACGGGTTAGTTGTAACTAAGCTAGCAAGGTAAGGTGGACACAGATTAATTTTCATTTTATAAAAGAGTATGAGCTTGTGCTTTGTTCACCGCGATGAGAGAATTTCCCAACGTGTTTCAGTTAGTAGAGCATTAATGGACACTAATTTAGTGGCACCTGTCACAATGCCAGCAGTTTCATTTTGAATTTTTTCAAGCTCGTTGGATTCATACTTAGAACAATTGTCCCAGACAACATCAGCATATTCGAGAAGGGGTCTAATGAACGCGAAATAAATAGTCTGTAATGATTTTCTGTCTAGAATGAATTTCAGACGACGCATGACGTGTATTCTTTGCCAGGTCATGGCCTTTATGTGCTCGATATGTTCGTGCCATGTACAATCTCTAGACAGATAAATACTTAGGTGTTTATGCGAATTTACTTCAATAACTTGCTGATAGTGCATATAGGTGGATGGTATGATTTATTTACTTTTCTGGAAAAGATCAATGATTCAGATTTGGAAGGATTAAAGGTCTCTAGTCCGGTCAAAATTAGACTATGGCTGTATTATATATGGTTCTGCACGAAAATCATATCTTCAAATGCTTGATCCTATACATAACCAAGGACTTAGATTAGCTTTAGGGGCTTTTAGAACTTCTCCTGTTGCTAGTCTCTATGTGGAAGCAGATGAACCATCACTATACTCACGAAGAGAGAAACTCTCTTTGCAATATGCTATAAGACTTGCTGCTAACCCATCAAATCCTGCTCATGAAGTTACATTCCCACCAAATTATTTTAATTTATATGAACAAGAACCTAAAGCTATTAAATCACTTGGCATCAGAATTTCACCACTCTTAGAATCTGCCAATATCAAACCACAAAATATTGAAAAACATTTTACACCAAATATTCCAGCTTGGTGTATGAAGCCACCTGAAATACTTTTGGATTTACATTCTGGGAAAATATCTGAATCAAATCCACACATATTAAAAGATGATTTCAGAAAAATGCAAAGTCGTTATAAGAATTACCAACAAATTTATACTGATGGGTCAAAGGAAGACTCAAAGGTTGGTTGTGCTGTTATATCAGACAACCATAGTAATATGCAACGTATACCTGACGATTCATCAATTTTTACTGCTGAAGCCAAAGCAATTGATCTAGCTTTAGATTTCATTAGCACTTGTGATGCTAACAGTAAATTTATTATATTTTCTGACTCGCTTTTGAAAGCAATGAACCATACCAGTTCAAAGAACCCACAGATTCAGAAACTTTTAGAAAAATGTCATGAGCTTTTAGCTTATAAAAAAATTGCTCTCTGTTGGATTCCTAGTCATATAAGTACCCAAGGGAATGAGATGGTAGATAAGCAAGCAAAACATCGCTTTCATTAGAACCAGCTCCTTTTAAAATTCCATTTTCCAATTTTAAGCAATCTATCAATAAATATATCTTGGAAGAATGGCAAACTTCATGGAAAAACAGCATTGGAAATAAACTTCTGGACATCGAACCAACTATTGGTGAATATCAATCAGTTGTTCGAAACATTAGAAGAGAAGAAGTAGTTTTAGCTCGACTCCGCTTAGGTCATACAAGAGTCACTCATTCATACTTACTACAAGGTGAAGAGCAGCCACATTGTGTTGGTTGCGACGCACCATTCACTGTACGTCACTTCCTTTTGGAATGTGGCGATTTTGCACAAGTAAGAAATAATTGCTTCCATGTTGATAACATGAAAGAATTATTTCAAGATATACATATTGATAGTATTATGACATTTTTTAAGACAAATAAATCTTTTTAACAAAATCTAATTGCTATTTTTAAAATCATGTTTTGTTTTACATTTGTATCAGACCATAATACAGATTTTTTAATGTTGTATTCTGTTCAGTTAAAGAACATGTACAGTTATCTGAATAGCTCTTTGAAACTGTCAGATATTGTACGTGGTCTCTCCTGTCAACAATCGTATTGCAACTAATTATCATTATAACAACTCATCATCATCTTTCCTTTTATTTTATCTTATAAATTTTTACTTTTTCCATCTTCATCATGTTTAGTCTTTAATACCGTCTGACGCTAATGACCCACAAGGGTTGATGCGTCGATAAGAACCAAACAAACAAAAGGTTACAAGCCACATGGAAGCCCGCATATCGATTCTTGAAAGGTCAGCATTTAATTTGATGGCAGAGTCAAGAGGATCATCAACAACTCTGTAAAATAAAGAGTGAGTTTGATCAGGAAATACCACAATCACAAACAGCAGACAACCCTGTGGCACCGCGAGGAAGAGCCGCTCAACCACCACGAGACACCAGGTAGACAAATTAAGCAAAGCAACCAGCTCTCTCTTCCCCATCAAGATGATTGCAATACTAGAATGGACATAAAGTAACGTACAACAAAACATAGAACAATTACAGACTCCCACAATGGGAGTAACAATAAACAAAAAGTCAGCAACAACAGAACCACCGCCTTAGAAAGGACAGCAGCCTAAGCCACCATGGGGCTTAAATGCATTTTACTGGTACAAAATCTTCGCCCTTGATTCTGCTGTTGTTGAAGTAAAGACTGGTATCATCGGCAAAAAGCCTGATAGATGAGTTTATTTCTTTTACAATATCAATGAACACTAAGAACAACAAAGGTCCAATAATAGATCCCTGTGGCACACCAGCCTTGATAAAACACCAGTCAGATGAGACCCCTGGTAAGACAACACGTTGTTTTCTGTCTTTGAGATAGTCAGTAAACCATTGTTACAGGGTACCGTTTATTCCAACGGAATTAAGTTTCAATAGTACGCCTTTGTGCCAAACTCTATCAAAGGCTTTGCTAACATCACAAAACACAGCACGGACCTCTTTACCGCCATCAAGTGCTTTGCAGAACGTATTATATATGTGAAAAAGTTGATTGATAGTTGAATCACCAGGTACATAACCGAACTATAAAGTTGTTATAACATTGTTGTCTTTGAAAAAAATAAAAACATGATTATGAATATTTTTTTCCATTGCTTTGCCTATCGTATTAAGAAGTGAAAATGGTCAATACTTTGATATTTCTGATGGGTCATTCTTTTTAAATAAAGGTGTGATATTAACCTCTTTCCAAGTAGTTGGAACTTAACTATTTGCGAAAGAAAAATTGAATAGATCACTTAGGGGTTGGACAATGGTTTTGAAAGTTGCTTCAGATTTCTATTGTTGATGCCATCAGGGCCTGCAGCTTTTCCCACTGAAAGTAAATTAAAGTTTCCTCTACTTCGTGTGGATTTGTGTGTATTGATTCCAGTGAGTGTCTATTTCTAGAAATAAATGGGGTAGAGTAGATTGGCTTTCATCGAGGACTGTCTGGCTAGAGAAATAATCATTAAGCAAATTAGCTTTGTCAATATTTTCCCCATATGTTGTTCCATCTTTGCAAAGTGGTGGCATCGGGCCTGAGAAATCTGGCTTAATAAAAGATTTTAATGTCTTACACCAATCTTTGGGTGAGTTATTGTTTGATTTGAGTTTTTCAACTAATTTCTCGCGTTCTTCTCGTTTGGATTTCCTGATTTCATTTGTAACAAAGTGTCTGTAGTTTTTTTTTATAGTTTTCATGATCAACTATTCTACCTGTCCTTTTAGATTTATCGTACAGCTGTTTTGACTTTCTCAGTACTCTTTTTATATTACTATTTAATTCTGATGAAATTTGTTGTTACCAGATATAACCGATATACTGTGGTGATTCTAACAGACAACCCATAACGAGTTTTTATTTTAATATTAATGGCCATGTTAAAAAAAACATCAATTTACTGTTGTTATGCCCTCGATTTTGAAAAAAAACTAAGCAGGAATAATGCTTTCGGCTTGTCTTCTGTTTATACACACTAGTAAGAAACTGTTACTTGTCCTTTGCTGCATCGTGGTCATAGAAAACAGAACCGTACAAAGAAAACGCGACACGACCACTCCACAATAAAAATGCTCAACGCCTGCCTTTAGCAAATCAAATCATGTATTTTATAATGTGTGTGTTGTATCTAATTGCAGTTTTCAGACAAAAGAAAGGTATCAAAGGAATTTAAGAAGTTTCTTTTGATCGGTTCCAGTCATTTAGTGCAATTCCCGAGACAATAATGAATCACTGGTATGTGATTTATTCTTTGCCTACGTGCGTCGTATGCTTATAACTTCTGCAATCAGTTTGGATCCAGATCAGGCCCGAGGAAACGCGGGGCTTGATCTGGATTCAAACTCTTTGACACTCTGATGGTTTTATTGAAATATTTTTTAAACAAACCAGGCATGCAAACTTACCCAGCATGCAAAGAATTAAATCCATTTTAGAGACAGTGTTGCGACATGAAAGGCATGTAAAAGTTCCATCCAGAAACAATCGGTCTTTACAGAGACGGAAATAGAAGCCCACATATGGGACTGATTAAGTCTCAGTACCCATTGAAAACGATTTGAAAATAAGACCGTTTTAACCTTTGCGCAATTTTAAAGAAAAGTTTCAAGTACTTATAAAATGATCTCAGTGATCTCAATCTTATGTTTGTTTGTATCTTTGCTTGGAGGGGTTAAGTATTTTCGGAACAGATCTTAAATCAAAATCGATTTACACAATGTTTAAGAGACCTGAGCTCTATGTCGAAGGAAAAGGGAGAAGTTTTTGGAAATACTTTAATATTATAGTGGACCTATGTGGAATCCTGCGATATAAGAGGATGTGTCCACACTTGTGTGGTAGAATTATATACAACTGTATCTCATCTCCATTTTTATACTACAATCAATACGCCTGGGTCCAAATATCGTTTGTAATGATCAGTTAAATCAGGCAAGGGTCAGTGTTTTTTTTTTCACGGTTGATATCGGCCATTTCAATTTCTCATTGAAAATGCAAGCGTCTTTCAAATTGGGGAGTTAGGCTGTAAAACTCCCCAACAATTATTCGCCTTCTTGAATATGTATCTAAAGAGAGGCATCTATAACAGAAATGCTGTTTATTCCGTATCGGTTACATTGACGGAAAAAATCGCATTTTATATGAAAACATTGTTTTCTTAAGAAATGTGGAATCATCTCTACATAGAGATGCAACCAGAGTTTTGGTCCAGACTGAATAATTGTTTTCTTGTGGAATCATTACTATATAGAGATGTATCCACATTTCTTGAGAAAACAATTATTCAGTCTTGGCCAAAAATCTGGTTACATCCCTATATAGAAACGATTCCACATTTCTTTAGAAAACAATTATTCAGTCGGGGGCAAAAATCTGGTCACATCTCTAGATAGAAATGCATCCACATTTCTTGAGAAAACAATTATTCAGTCTTTTCCAAAAATCTGGTTGCATCTCTATATAGGAATGATTCCACATTTCTTAAGAATACAATTGTTTTTATCAAAATGCGTTTTTCCGTCAATGTAACTTATACGGAATAAACAGCATTTCTGTTATCCATGCCCCTCTATGACTCGGCATCCTTTAGTCTTGTGAGAGCTACTGGGGAGTTCGTGACAATAGCAAGTGTTATCCAGGCGCTGTTGCAGCACGTTTTGTAATAATGTAATAATTATTACATTTTGATTTTTTTTATTACATTTTACGTCGCGAATGTCGACGCAAAATGTAATAATCTAGATTTTTTATTTCATTTTGCGTCAATCATGTGCAGTTGGTTCAAAATGTAATAATTGTTACATTATGCGTTGATAGTAGGCATACTTTTTTTTATTACATTTTGCGTAAATGGCATTAGATCGGTTTCAAATGATAAACACTTTGTTTCATGATTTGATAGATGGCATAATTATTCAATTGTTTTGATTTTCGATGAACTGTTGATTTTTTTTTTTTTTTGATTTTTTTTTTTATCAAGATTGCCGTTGGATTTCGCCTGTTTGTTATCCACCGACGAAGTCAGAGGGATATATTTTTGCGTCGTCCGTGCATCCGTCCGTCCACTACGTCCGTCCGTACGCACTTTTGTCCGTCCGGAACCATATCTCAGTACTTATTTGTCATATTGGAATCATTCTTTGTACAAATGATATGTACCATGTACTCTCGATATCCTATAAGTTTCGTCAAAACCGACACTTAAGATCTTGAGTTATAGCCCTTGTTTTAGTAAAGGCATTTATAATGCAAAACCTATATCAGCTATTTTGTATGATGATCTTCACATTTCACCAAAGCTATTATATCTTACAACTTCTCACTATAGACCATAAGAGCTCAGTGCATGTGGCTTAGAATGGCAGTGTCCAAATTGTACCCCACCCCCTTTGACCCCACCTTAGGGGTCAAAGGTCAAATATTTAATAACTAAGGCAGTTGTCAATATTTTTGCTGAAATTTTGCACGCAGGCAGAGCAGCAATATTTATGAAACATTAGGGATTTTAGTTTGAATGCCTGGGCCCGATCCCCTAGGGTGTACTTAGTGGGTGGGACCGAGGCCAAAATGAATCTTTTTTCGGAATATGGTTATGTTGCATATTAATTTAAGCTGACCATGGAAGCAAATATTTTGCCTACAGACACACCCTTGACCCTGGGATTTGGTCAAAAGGTCAAACCATGTCTTTTTCTGAAAGTAGTCATGTTGCATATCAAATTAAAGGGAATTGAGCACAGAGCACCATGAAAGTAAATATGCTGTCATAACACACACCCTCGACCACATGTGGTGGGGTCAAAAGGTCTTTTTTTCTTTTTTGAAAGTGATCATGTTGCATATCAAATTAAAGTGGAAGCATTGTAGACCTACATGCAAGGTAACACTTTGAATTTACACACACCCTTGACCCCTGGGGTTGGATTTAACGGTCAGTTATTGAAATTGTGTAGATGTAAGCATACTTATTCATTAAACAAAGCATTAAAACATACTAAAAAGGCGGTTGTTATGATCTGAATGATACCGAAGGTGAACTTCAGGTTAAGATAATTGAGATTTATGTTTTGTGATGTACATCGTACATGCTTTTCTAAAATAACCCTTTGTCGGTGGATATAGATTCGTCGAATTTGTATTGTTAATTCTGTCGGCTAGAACTTTGAAAAAAGCAGATAAGGAACATATTAATAGAAACCCTGCCTGGATGCATGTATAAAGGTACACGCAGTCGGATCAAAGGTTCAGATCAGTCTGCGCATCATCAATGTCTTAATTAACCAAAATTTGCTCAATGCAACGCTTCCTTAAATGTAAAGACCTAAAATGGCAATTGTTCAGTGCAGCCTGGATTCATAAAATGGTTTATTCACGTACAAAATGCCTATTTGAATATGTCTGTAAATGAATCCCGTGAACATAATTTATATTGTGTTATATTTGAATAGTATTCAGCCATCTCACGTTAAGCAAACTATAAAAACAGTATATTTACTTCATATTATTACATTATTACATTTTGCGTTGTCCTAGCATAACACGTTATGAAACAATGTAATAATTTTTAACAAGAAGGAACAACTGGTTGATTTTTTTCTACAGCAATTTTTACAATGGTTTATTCGCGTACAAAACACCTTTTTAAATATGTCTGTAAATGAATCCCCTGAACATAATTTATATTGTGTTATATTTGATTAGTATTCAGCCATCTCACGTTAAAAATACTTTAAAACAGTATATTTACTTCATATTATTACATTATTTCATTTTGCGTTGTCCTAGCACAACGCGTTATGAAGTAATGTAATAATTTTAACAGGAAGGGAAAACTGATTGATTTTTGCTTACAGCAATTTTTACAAAGGTTTATTAACGTTCAAAACGCCCTTATTACTTTAAATATGCTCTTAAATAATGAGAAATAAATTCCATGAACAGAATTGATATAGTGTTATATTTGAATAGTATTCAGCCTTCTCACGTTAGGAAACTATAAAAACAATATATTTGCTTCATATTATTACATTATTACATTTTGCGTTGTCCTAGCATAACGCGTTATGAAATAATGTAATACTTTTAACAAGAAGGAACAACTGGTTGATTTTTTCTTACAGCAATTTTTACAATGGTTTATTCACGTTCAAAACGCCTTTATTACTTTATATAAATAATGAGAAATAAATTCCATGAACAGAATTGATATAGTGTTATATTTACATAGTATACAGCCATCTAATGCAAATATACTTTAAAAACCCACAAGCTTTATTTCATATTACTACATTACGTCATTTTGCGGTTTCATAGCAAAACGCATTATGAAATAATGTTATAATGTTGAAAAATGTGAAAGATGATTGAATTTTTTTCTGACAGCAATTCATAAAATGGTTTATTCATTTACAAAACGCCTATTTGAATATGTCTGTAAATGAATCTCGTGAACATAATTTATATTGTGTTATATTTGAATAGTATTCAGCCATCTCACGTTAAGCAAACTATAAAACAGTATACTTACTTCATATTATTACTTTATTACATTTTGCGTTGTCCTAGCATAACGCGTTATGAAATAATGTAATAATTTTAACAAGAAGGGTAAACTGATTGATTTTTGCTTACAGCACTTTTTACAATGGTGTATTCACGTTCAAAACGCCCTCATTACTTTAAATATGCTCTTAAATAATGAGAAATAAATTGCATGAACAGAATTGATATAGTGTGTTATATTTGAATAGTATTCAGCCATCTCACGTTAAGCATACTATAAAAACAATATATTTACTTCATATTATTACATTATTACATTTTGCGTTGTCCTAGCATAACGCGTTATGAAATAATGTAATAATTTTAACAAGAAGGAACAACTGGTTGATTTTTTCTTACAGCAATTTTTACAATGGTTTATTCACGTTCAAAATGCCCTTATTACTTTATATAAATAATGAGAAATAAATCCCATGAACACAATTGATATAGTGTTATATTTACATAGTATACAGCCATCTAATGCAAATATACTTTAAAAACCCACAAGCTTTATTTCATTTTACTACATTATTTCATTTTGCAGTTTCATAGCAAAACTGAGAAAGTGACAAAACACAACATACACACTATAGCCAAGAGGTCAGCCCTTTCCCAGCAGGTGACCACAAGGCTACAAAGATCAGACACGACATTACAACACACACCAACATGAAGCATAACTAACAAGACAAATTCGACGAATTTATATCCCCCGACGAAGGGTTATTTGAGAGAAACATGTAAATCACAAAACAAATCCCATTTATCTAACCCTTAGTTCACCTTCAGTAGCATTCAGATCATAACAAACACCTGTCAAGTATGCTTTAGTGCTAAGTTTAATAAAAAATATACTTACATCTGCACAATTTCAATATCTGACCTTTAAACCCAACCCCAGAGGTCAAGGGTGTGTGTAAATTCAAAGTGTTACATCGCATGTAGGTCTACACTTCTTCCACTTTCATTTGATATGCAACATGACCACTTTTAGAAAAGAAAAAGAAAATGACCTTTTGACCCCACCCCAGGGGTCGTTGGTGTGTGTAATGACAGCTTATTTGCTTTCATGGTGCTCTGTGCTTAATTCCCTTTAATTTGATATGCAACATGACTACTTTAAGAAAAAAGATATAGTTTGACCTTTTGACCCCACCCCCTGGGTCGAGGGTGTGTCTGTGGGCAAAATATTTGCTACCATGTTGCTGCCAGCGTCGTTAGCTTTAATTTGATATGCAACATGACTACTTTCAGAAAAATATATAGTTTGACCTTTTGACCCCACCCCCTGGGTCGAGGGTGTGTCTGTGGGCAAAATATTTGCTACAATGTTGCTGCCAGCGTCGTCAGCTTTAATTTGACATGCAACATGACCATATTCTGAAAAAGTTTAATTTTGACCTCGGCCTTACCCCCTAAGTCCACCAACAGGCTTGGACCCAGGCCCTCAAACTAAACCCGTTTCATATCTATTGCTGCTCTGCCTGTGTGCAAAATTTCAGCAAAAAATATTAACAATTGTCTAGTTATTGCGAAATTTAAATATTTGACCTTTGACCTCTTAGGTGGGGTCAAAGGGGGTGGGGTAAAACTTTGACACTGCCATGCTTATCTACAGGCACTTGGCAATCATGGTCTACTAGTGAGAAGTTGTTAAATATAATAGCTTTGATGAAATGTGAAGATCATCACACAAAAAGCTAATATAGGTTTTGCCTTATAATTGCCTATACTAAAACAAGGGCAATAACTCAAGTGTTAAGGGGTCGATTTTGACCAAACTTATAGGATATCGAGAGTCTATGATACTTATCATTTGTACCAATAATGAATCAAATATGACCAATAGGTACTGAGATATGGTTCCGGACGGACGGACGCATGGACGACGCCAAAACTATATCCCTCCGACTTTGTCGGGGGGGATAACAAAAACGATCCACAAAAGAAGCACCGCCTTTGAAAGTATATACTTAAGGAATCTTCTAACGCATACAGTAAACAATTTCAGGGGTAACAACCTACGTCATAGCGTGGGTGTTGTAAACACGTAGTATGACGCCATCTTTGATTTGCAAGGTTAGTTTTTCCCTTCGTAAATGTCGTACAAATTAGTGTCTGTCAAAACTAAGCAGTGCAGGCGGTGCCTAACATCACACTTGAACAGAATATACAATGGTCACGTCCAGAAATGCCGTTGCCTTTGTAAACATTCACCCACAAAAATCGAAGTGGGTGACTGCTAAAATTATCCTCGTGTCTCCCGCTTCGATTCTTGTGGGTGAATGATTACAAAGGCAACGGCATATCGGGGCGTGACCGTTATATATTCTGTTCAAGTGTGATGTTAGGCACCGCCTGCACTGCTTTGTTTGTACAGACACTCATTTGTTTAATTTTACGAAGGGGAAAACTGACCTTGTAAATCAAAGATGGCGCCGTACTACGTGTTTACAACATCAATGCTATGACGTAGGTTGTTACCCTTGAATTTACTACAAATGCATAATAATGTTAAAAGTAGTCAATTCCTTGTTGTTAAGCAAAAAATCAATATTATTTACATCATGTGTGACAATTTCAAAACAACACCTTGGATATTATGCAAATTACAGCTTATTTAATTTGAAAGGGTAAAAATCAGATCACAAAAAATGGAATTTAGGCTCAAGTCTGCATTTCAGTGAGGCAATTTTAATTTCATTTGTAATGCTGAACAATGAAAAACGCCATTGCATGAAATTCACGGTTGGTTAGGCTTCAGACACAATGACGATCTTGGCAGAAATTTTCATTGGTGGGCCGCTGCCTGGTGTTTGTCTTTCGTAGAGCCCACCATGGCTCCACTGGGGAGGGTTTATTTTAGCTCTGACTGTCTGTGAGTTCAGAGCCATTTTCTTTGTTTCATGACAGTAATGATTTGATTGTTTCCCCGTGATGATACATTAGATAAGTAAGGAAGCCTCCACGAAAGCTTAATATTTTTTAGTTTTGACAGCAGCAAAATCTAGGGCGAAGATTTGGCCAGTAAAATTAATTGTAGCCCCCAGTTACTTCGACTGAGCGTTCTAAGGCGATGTGTATGTTGTTGTTGATTCATTGTTTGTTGTTGCTCCTATTGTTTGTAGGTTTTTTGTATTTGGTCCTTGTTTTGTTGTGCAGAACTAAGTGTCATTTCTAGTTTTTAAATCATCTCATCGGGGAAGAGAGAGATGGTTGCTTAAAAATTGCTTTAAGTGTCATGTGACTGTTAGTGCTCTGTGTCTCTTCCTCACGGTGCAATGTGTCGGTCTGCAGTGTGTGATTGTGGTATTTCCTAGCCATTCTCCACTTACCTTTTTCATGCGATTTTGAACAGTTGAAATCTAAAAAGTCCACACTGTGAGTAACATCAGCAGGGTTCTGCTGCTAGCTAGCAGAATAAATGATTAACAATGGCTATCCTGCTTCAATCAAGCACATATGCGATCTAATTGTCAGGAATAATTTAATTACTTATGTGTGCGCTTTGTCCGCGGGATTATCCGTCCACTATTATAGATGTAGAAGATAGATGTTGGATGTGTTTTTTCTTATTTTATGAATAATAGAATACAGACTGACTAACCTTTGAAAGTGATTCATGTCTCATTAGTCAATGTTACTAAAAGTAATACAACTGACAAATCGCTATTCCGTTTAAATTTCCACATTGATTTGTTTGAAAAATGGTAAATTTGCGACTTTGTTTTTTTGAAGTTTTCAACTAAAACCTTAATATTTTAAATACTCTAAGTCAATTTTCTCTGAAAATAGCCCTGCATTATCAGAAAACTTTGTTCTTATTTATTCCAAAATAGTTTTTAATTCGAAATTCTAGTTTTTAAGAAAATGCCAAAACAAAAGAGTATGCGTTAGAAGATTCCTTAGGTGTATGCATGAAGTAATGGTTAGTCGCTGCGTGAAGGTTCCCCATTTAAAAGGTGTGGTAAGGTGAAATATGAGTGAAAGTTCAAAATTTCTAAAATCCTGAATGGTCCTGAACTTTGTATGCCTACACAAACTTAAAAAACCAAGTTCAAATGTTCAATTGTCTTTCGATAAACTAATAATACATCAGAGAAGCTATCATAATCTGCTTAAGTTAGCATTTTGGTCTGACTTTCTATGGTAAGTCAGCCTAAAAATCTTGAATTCAGGATTCTGAATTCATATTTATTACATGTTTTACTGAAAATAGTAACAAAAAGCTTAGTTACCCGAGCTGATGCTGCTCGTGATTTCAAACCCACAACAAGCCACTCACGGGAACCCATATTGTCCCTCGTGGGCCCTCCGACGCATCCATATCGACCCATGCATGCACCATCAGCGTCATATATAACGTCATTCACGTCGCCGCGATTTTCAGGCCAGCGTGTAAACATGTAATAATTGTTTGGACGGCTGCTGCATTAGCAGGCATATCAGTCGGTAATCTCTGTAATTGCACTCGGGACTATTTAACCTCTGGCATGCAAATTAGACACTGGTCTGATATACTGTATCACTGGTAATGCGATGGTGACTATTGTGCAAAATTTTGCTCCTCTCACTGTCTATATCTAAGGGGCCGTTTCATCCTGGCTTTATGATCAGGGATGAACTGTTGTTAAACCATGTCACAATAGTGGACAACCTTGGCAAACCAGGATGAACAGTGTTGAACCGGCTCATTCCCTGGTTGTTCTAAGTTGTTGAAAACAACTGGGAGTCAACGTGAGTCACCAGGAATGCTGTCAAATACCATGGTAAGCCGTGTCTCCACCGTTATTAGCCGAGCACTTTGAAGACACCCCCCACGGTTTGCCCCTGTGATAGGACGGTAGACGCGGCCCCAAATTAAGAACGGTAGCGTCACGGTTCGCACCGGTTGTGACAGGTATTGTCATGGTTTGAGCCAGTAAAGCCCCATTTTTACCCGAAAACTCGTTGCTACTTCGGTTGGGCACGGTAGAGGCCCGGTCTGCCCAGTTTAACAAATTCTGCACATGTATATATGACAATATGTAAAGTCTAGAAAAAACAGGGCTATACCGGGGTAACATCGTTAAGGTGAGAATGCAATTCAATTTTTATGAAATGTGTCCCAGTGCATTACGGTATCGGGATTTACTGTGGCTACATAGGTAAAGTCAGAACGAGGCTTAAACGTTCATAGGCTTTAAATGAGAGCATAAAGGAAAGAAGAAAAAAATAGGTCATTTCAATTTCAAACTTATTTTATGAAATTTCAAGATTATATCTCTTATCTAACTCAAATGAGTGAAATAAGCTAGCTTCTTCCAACATTATTTCATTTTGCGTTGATATGCACCTTAATCTTTATTTCATTTTGCGTCGACGTTGGCGACGCAAAATGTAATAAAAAAAATCAAAATGTAATAATTATTACATTATTACAAAACGTGCTGCAACAAGGCGCTTTTTATCTACTTTTCTACCAAAATGGCCGACTTGTCAACAAGATTCACAGGATTGAAGGATTTGCGCATTTTATGCTGTGAGAACCTTTTTATTACAAAAAACGGAATGGGTATCATTTATAATCATTGCCCAATCGTTCCAAGATCTGATTTCCAAAGTGCATAATCCCAGAGGCTTGTACGAGTGTTGGAAATGATCATGTACATTGTTTCGCGATGAAGCAAAAAATGCGTTGACCCTTATGAAGTTTAAAGGGGTCGATATTCACCTTTTAAGAGGATATAGCTATTATTATTGGTCTTTCTGTGTAGTTAAGATGTCAAAGTTTATTTTGATACCACATTTGTGTGGATACACCCTCTTATAACATAAGTCCACTATATTAAAGTATGCCTGAAGCTTTTATGGTGTTTCTCTCATAATCAATGTTTTCTTAGCAATAGTATAAAAGATTGGTCAGTCAGTCAGTCATCACGTACTGCTTATTCATGTAGAGATAACTTAAATTAAGCCCCCCCCCCATGTAACCTTGGCTACTGTCAATTCTAAGCCGTGATTCTTTTGTTTTTGCTACATAATTTGTTGTCCAGGCCCCGAGGCTATAAAACTGTTTCATGGTCAACTCAACTGAGCATGAAATTCCGATTGCTCATAAAATCTAAAATGCTCAAAAGTATAATCCGGCTTTCAAATTCTCAGATGTTGTATTTATCATGCTATAAATGTTAAAATGCTGTTGGCATTTTAACATTTATGAGTTTGGTAAATTTTAAGCTCAGTTGAGTTGAGCATGAAACAAGTTTTATAACCTTGGTGCCTGGTTTTGTGATATAGTACTTTGTATCATTTATAGTATTACTTGACTTTTTGCTTACTGTAAAGGTGGCAACTTTAATATTCATACCTGGGTGTGGTTCGGCTATTCCATCTGCTTTGGAAGGGAAATCTGGTTTTATTTATAATTTGGTAAAGAGCTAATAAGCTTTTTGAGCCGCGCAAACGTGCATGCATTTCATGAAAATCCTAACCGTATACACACTGAACTCACATTTATTAACCCTTAAAACGCATAACCACAAAATGCATGTTTTTTGTCGTCCACTAAAATATTTGAAGCCTCACAGTCAAACAGTGTGGACCCAGATCAGACTGCTCCTGTAGGAGCAGTCTGATCTGGGTCCACAATGTTTGCCTCTTTGCCTATGTTACATAGACATTTTCAGATGCAGTTATTTTGCTGGCGTTTAAAGGACTAAATAATGTATTTTGTGTCTATATTGAGGTAATGGCGCAAGATGATACAGTTACTTTTGAATAAAACCACGCATCATTTTCAGCTTTCACCTATGTCTAAGGTTGACCAGTCCTAATTACGCATTCATGAGGTGCCGCCTTTACAGAAAGCGAAAAGTCAAGTAATATTGCAATTATCTTTTTGGCCAAACGGGTGGGTTTGTATCGTTGATATTTTGCTAGCCATCTTCAAATATTTGATCAGTTGTTCAAAACAGCCATAACTATAAAATTGTGACGTCATATTTAAGACAAAATTTAAGTCCGTCGACTTACGCTATTGAGAATGAGCTGTCACGCTCAATTACTAATTTGTGGTCTACGTAAATGTCATCGAAAACGCCCTCCCCCACCCATCCCCACGAACACACGCCATATTGCGTTTCCTTAGCAATCGTCGCTTATTAAAGAATATAGCAAATAATCCGTAACAAAAGTATTGCTTATAAGAAACCTAAAAGGGGACACTGATTTATGATTTTTGAAAGCGCCGTTGATTCCTAAAGGTTGAAACATCAAGTCAAGCAAAAACAAAACGTGGAATAGAAACGAGCATCTAGCCCAGCATAGATCTAACATAAACGATAGTCGTATCCGGTGTGGAAGAAAACTAAACGAAACCAAAAACAATTAAGGGCTCTCCAATAACACATCTAAATGATAAATTGTCACATCCTTTAAAGAATTTTCGCATTTTGAGACTCAAACAGACGCTACGATATAAGAGTGACATATAAGAGATTACAAAGTATGTTTCCTAAATCGGGATTGTCATTCTAAATGCCATACATCAACTCTAGGGATAATGATGTTTTGAGCTTCGACGGAACCTCGTATCTATTTTTGTGGACAGTGAGATTATTCATCGTGAGAATGTCAAATGAAAAGAACGTGTGGAGATTGAAGAGACAGTTTTTATGCTTTAAAACTGCCACTTATATTTGAAGTAAGCCATATTTATAAGCCTAGTGTTCTTTTTGTAGGACATAGGCAAACAGTGTAGATCCAGATCAAACGCCATAGAACACGGCGTCTGTTAGGGTTCCTCACTGTTTGTTTACAGAATGTTCTAGTAAAATTTGAATTAAAATGATTAATACCACCCAACAACCCTTACAAGGGAATGGGCTGATCCATTGATAAGAGAAGGAAATTCCATTAGGCATAAATGGGTTAAAGAAAAGCAAGTATTTAAGACCAGGAACTGGCATAATCACAAACGAACAAATGGCGCCATGAGGAAGAGACACTAAACTCAGTCAAACAAAGCAACACACTTATCAGCAAGAACAAAATTATAACAAAGCAACTAGGCCCAGAATTTTGGACAATATTTTCATTTTAAGCCAAGATTGTGTTTTCCTATCACCATTTTATCATACCATATATCGGGGTTATCAAGAGAATAGGCAGCTTTTGGTCTTTGGAAAAATTATTCGCACTGCGGGTTAAGTTTGTTGAGATATTTCAGAAATGAATTGAATGGACAACTTCCTTCTCATAGGGTTGTCTTGTATATCCTACCACCTTGACTTGCGCCATCATATATGCCACACTGGTCATTTTTGGTTAAGTCTATCTTTAAGTTCTATGAATTGCTGATTCTCATGAAGAATAAAGTCAAATTTTATCAGTTCTCGCCAATTTTCCCTTCTACTGTTACAGAAGTAAAGCATGAAGTCCACAAATACATTGTCTTGGAGCCCTTTAGGAATCTCCTCATCTAAGGAAAAATACATTTTTACTAAGTTTTCTTTTGGTGGGGGGTCTTATTTGTCACTAACCCATTTCCTTCTTTCTTCAGTTTCACTAACATCGCGCTAAGTGTCTTGTTAGGTGATTTAAACTCACTCCCGTTTACAATGTCAATCTTTCTTTCTTTCTCAAAGTGTTTCTGCAGGCCATACCTTATGGAAAAGAGCGATTTCTTACTGTACATGTTACGATGTAGAAAGCAGGAAACATCAGAACCAGTGATGATTGCGTATACGCATAAGTACGCAAAGTTTTAGCTATTCACCAGTATGTACTGAGATACGGTACCTTTCCTAATAAAAGTCCAATATAAGGGTGTTTTGTCTGAGATGGAGCTCTCTATTCTATACTTAGAAACTTGATTTTGTCGGAACCCAATCTACCTTTCGAATCATAGGAGTGAACTTCGGCATTTCACGTGACACCAACTTCAGAACGTAAAGGACGCTTCGCGGATGCTGACCTTCAATTTGGATTAAAGAGGGATTAAAATTATGAAAAATGCTTAAAATATGTGTTATTGGATAAAATTTTAAATTCAAGATATTCTAGTTATAACAATTAAAATTATCTATTCAAAGTGACAATTTTCGGATCTATATTTTAATTGTGTGGAGCGTTTTTGATCAGATGGAATTTGAAAGTCGCTAGTTCCGACTTTTGGGGACAAGGGCGAATACAGTATTATATTCAAGAAAAACACAATCTTATGTTCAATAAGTTCTAGTTCATAACAGATTCAATTTTAAATGATACATTTGGATAATTTTACTTTGTGCGCGGTACTTTTCGATGGAATTATCGCCAGTTCGAAGTCGATAGAACTTTGAAGGACAATGGCGAATGTCAGAGACGACGAGGACAAATGCGTCGGACTGACAGACATGCCTTTAAAAGCCACCGAAGCTGAATGCAAGGTGGGAAGATCTATTTTCGCTAAAGGACAGGAAAAAATACAACCGGTTCGCGTTGAAAGTCTTAGCGATGGCATGTCGGGTGTCCCTCTCGAGGGCCCCAATCACGTGGTGTATTTGTCCCAAGCGAACTCAGCTGGGATTGATGTTGTTCAAAACGAGGCTGTAAACCAGGAAGCAGGTAATTGTGGACTTTCTCTTTCGTTATTTCAACAACAAATGATGTTGAACCAACAGATGTTGGTTCAGCAACAACATACAATGACATCACTAATCAGCCAAGTAGATAAATTGTCAAAACATGTTAGACAGAACAATACGGCTGAGGAAACGGTGGGTGTTAGGTGTACCCCACCCACTAGTTCTACTTTCGTTTCGCGAAAACGGAAGTTGCATGACATTTCAAGTTGTGAGGATGTGTCGACTGATTCGGACAATAATTCAGTCTCAGATAGTGAAATTGATGGGAACCACAGCCAAGTGCATGATAATATGCCGGTATCATTGCCATTGGAGACTGACAAAGTGCATGTAAGTACCAACATGAAATTGTTACAAGATATGGGACAAGAGTTTGATAGAGAGGAAGTTTTGGGACCCAAAGTTAATGACACATTAGCCCGCGTAGTGAACTCTGGCATACGGGCAAAAATTGATAGAAATGTGGCCAAAGAATTATGCGAGAAGTTTGTGCGCCCCAGAAATTGTGAGACTTTAGTTGTGCCAAAGATTAACAAAGAGTTATGGAATACCTCAGCATTTAAGAAAACAACCAAAGAGGGTGACAAATGTTTCCAAACTGCACAAAGATATATGAGCCAAGGTTTGATACCACTTGTTTCTTTGATGGATAAATTACTGGAGACAGACCAGGCTGAGGAATTTCGTTTAGCAAAGGAGTCTTTCCAGTTACTTGCCTATGCCCACAGGGATATTTCAAACATCAGAAGGCAACAGCTTAAAAGAGTGGTTTCAGATAAATATAAGCAACTTTGTAATGACTCTACACCATTGACAGGAAATTTACTAGGTGATGATTTGGAAAAGCAAATAAAAACACTGGATGAAATGAGAAAAGTTGGATTTGATCTAAGTACAATAAGGAATAAAGACCGTACTGTGGGGAAATATCAACCCAGAAGTAGTACCAGTTCTTATAGCAAGCAAAAGAAATTTAGACAAAGTTACAAGCAGGCGCAACATACGTACTCTCCACAAACTGGGAAAGACAATTCTTTTTTATTCAAACGGGGCCGGCATTTACACAATCGGTCGGCCATGAAGAAGTCTCACAGGAAGCCAGAAGATCACAGACAATGATGGACCAGAGTTGTGTAAGTGTAAATTTGAGGGTTTTAAAAAAAAAACCAAAAAATTTTCAAGCAGGCAAAATATCACAATATTATGAAAATTGGTTAAAGTTAACTTCTGATAAGGCACTTTTAGATATTGTAAAGAATGGGTATGATATTGTTTTTGAATCTGAGCCTTGTTCAAGATGTAATAGACAAGAAATAAAATTCAATAAGAACGAGAAAACAATTATAACTTCTTTACTTTCTGAGCTGTTTAAAAAACATGTTATTGAGAAATCAATCCATGAACAGGGTGAAGTAATATCAAACATTTTTGTTCCTCCCAAGCCTGATGGATCACATAGATTGATTTTAAACCTCAGTCACCTTAATGACCATGTAGAGAAAGTACATTTCAAAATGGAAACATTGAAAAGTGCTTTACAATTGGTAAAGAAAAATTGTTTTTTCGGGAAGGTGGATTTAAAAGATGCATATTTTTCTTGTGGTGTGAATCATCGCAGCAGGAAATATTTAAAGTTCTATGGCAAGGTGAACTCTGGGTTTTTACATGTTTAGCTAATGGATTGAGCCCAGCTCCCCGGGTTTATACCAAGTTGTTAAAACCTGTCTTTGCAGCCCTGCGGAAACTAGGGCATAGTAATGTTCCTTATATAGATGACAGTTTATTGCAAAATGATACAAAAGAAAGTTGTATGCAAAATATATTAGATACAGTGTCATTAATGGATGGGTTAGGATTGACTGTTCACCCAGAAAAATCAGTTGTCGTACCTGTTCAATGCATAGAATTTGTGGGTTTTCTCATTGACTCAGTAACTATGACAGTTTGCCTAACTGCACGTAAAGCTGCAAATATTAAACAAATTTGCATATCTTTTTTGTGTAAGACAACATTAAGTGTTAGAGAATTTGCACAGCTAATAGGTAAATTAGTAGCAGCCGAGCCGGGTGTTTTATATGCACCTTTACATTACAAATCTATGGAGCTTGAGCGTGATTTAGCATTAAAGCGGAACTTTGGAGACTTTGACAGTATAATGACACTTTCCACTGTATCAAATGAATGTCTAAATTGGTGGATCTCTAATATTGACAAAGCTTTTTAACCTATTTCTCATGGCCCACCCTATAGAAGAATAGAAACTGATAGTTCCATGACAGGCTATGGTGGCCATGATGTGACAAATGGGCTAGATATTAGTGGTATGTGGCTTGATAATGAGAAAGAATTACATATAAACTATTTGGAGTTAAAAGCAGTCTTTTTAAGCCTTCAGGCATTTTGTGTGGATGACAAAAATAGGCACATTCATATATTTATTGACAATATGGTTGCTCTAAGATATCTTTTGAAAATGGGAGGGAGAAAACCAGACTTGAATAAACTAGCAAGAGAGATCTGGACATGGTGTGAAGAAAGGGGTTTATGGTTAAGTGCTTTCATCATACCTGGAATAGATAACCTCCGGGCTGATTCATTAAGTCGCGCAGGGAAAAAGCTAAATGAAGATATGGAATGGGGTTTAGACCAGTCTGTATTTGATGAAATTCAAGTAAGGATGGGTCGATGCAATATTGACTTGTTTGCATCATCACAAAGTAATAAACTACCCCTGTATGCTTCATATAAACCAGACAAAAGTGCTTATGCTATAAATGCTTTTTCATTAAAGTGGAATACTGGATTAAATTATGCTTTTCCACCTTTCAGTTGCATATCAAGGAGTATACAGAAAGTGATAGAAGAGGAAGCAGACTTGATTCTTGTGGCTCCCTTATTTCCAACACAAACGTGGTTTCCACATGTGCTGAAACTTGTTTCGGGGGACAGCTTCATTCTGCCGAAAGTGGACCATCTGTTGTATTTGCCGAAACAAGGAAAAGTACATCGCTTAACATCAATGCGGATGGTGGTTTTCAGGTTGTCAGGGAACAACTCACACGTGCAGGAATACCAACAGAAACTGCAGCCATCATTGGTGCATCATGGAGATCAAGTACTTCAAAACAATATGGGTCATATTTCAAAAAGTGGGTGCATTTTTGTAGTGAACAACAAATTGATGCCATTAACCATCTTTGAATGAAATTTTAACTTTTTTGACCCACCTGTCTAGCAGTAAATAAGGATATAGTTCCATTAACTCTGCTAAGTCAATGCTGTCATCCTTGTTTTCCTTGTTATACAAACGAGACATAGGCACAGAACCTTTAATACGCCATTTTATGAAGGGTATATTCAATATGAAGCCTTCATTGCCGAGATATGTTAATACATGGGATGTACAAACTGTTATTACTTATTTGGATTCATTAAATACATTGGAAGTGAGTTTGAAACTGTTGTCAGTTAAGTTAACTACTTTACTAGCTCTTACAACTGGACAGCGTTGCCAAACATTATGGGCTATTCAAGTGAATGACATTGAGATTTCCGAAGAGTTTATGAAAGTGCGGATAAGTAAATTACTTAAACAATCAAAGGTTAATAATCACTTAAGAGAAATGTACTTTGAGCCTTTTGTGAAAAATTCTAATATCTGTGTCATACAGTGTATGAAAACATATTTAGAAAAAACTCAAGAATTGAGGAAAATAAGTAGTGCAGAAAATTTGTTTATAATTACGCAGAAGCCTTATAATTCTGCTACAAAGAGCACTATTTCTCGGTGGATAAAACTAGCCCTGAAGTGGGCAGGTATTGACATAAAAACATTTTCAACTCACAGCACTAGAAGTGCTTCAACGAGTGCGGTGTTGGGGAAGATTCCCATAGACACAATTCTTAAAACAGCTGGGTGGTCGAAAGATTCCACATTTAGAAAGTTTTATAATAGACCAGTGAGTAATTTTTCAGAATTCAGTCATGCTGTGTTAAATGCATGAACTTTCCTTGTTCTAATTCTGGGTGCTTGGATTACTAAATATGACAATATTGTATATTCAAGAAGAAATACTAACTATAATGGAAATTTGGACTCTGAAAACTCCTATGATTCGAAAGGTAGATTGGGTTCCGACAAAATTAATAAATTAAACAAGACTTACCTGTAAGGTGCAGTTTAATTCCTATTTTGTCGGAACCAATCTACTGAGAATCATGGGCCCACCCTTGGCCCACCCTGTATAATTGAGGAGTATTTCCAAATTTCCATTAATCCCTCTGAAAGTCTGAAGTTGGTGTCACGTGAAATGCCGAAGTTCACTCCCATGATTCTCAGTAGATTGGTTCCGACAAAATAGGAATTAAACTGCACCTTACAGGTAAGTCTTGTTTAATTTATTAATTATCCAGTGAAGTAATATTTTCAAGATTTGCTTGCAATTTTCGCAGTTATTCACTATATAGGGACAGAATTCTTCATTTGTATTAGGGGACATTAAAAAACACCGAAGGAGGTATGTTGTAAAGATACTGGTTCTTTACACGAGGCAGGTACGTGAATTTTATCTATAATTGACAAAGTTAATATGTACATGTTCGAGCTTTGGCGGTTCAATGCTTTTGCATCGATCGCTATGTCTCTAGCAGGTCACATCTACTGTTCTATGTTGTCGTCTGTTGAGTCGGCCAGCATTTATTTTACGGTTTCTATAGGGTGTAACATCCCGGGTTTTTTTTTAGAAAATAGCGAATGTTACACACTTGCGTAGTGCCTAAAAAGCCTTTGGGACCGTTCTTGCGGCTATAGTGGAGTTGTCAGGATAGACTTAGAGGAATATTTTGGTCAAAAGAGGTCGCAAACTATGTTGGGCCTGCACATAAACCAAAATTGCATGCTGGTGGATTTATCGGAGACTGATAGTGTAATAGGCATTTTCAGCAAATAGTTTTTACGTTGCTGTGACTTATATTGCGTGGTTTAGAAAGACGATTTGGCTTTCGGAGAGTCGGCTTTCTGTAGCGATCTGTGTATGTCACATCGAGTTATAACTAACGCTTGTACGAATAAGGGTTAGGTGCATACACTAAATAACACTCACATAAATAAGGTAATAGCTGACGCATGTATGTGTCAAGGTTGGGTGCATAGACATACATATGTAATTGAAGTTATAGCTGACACATGTACGTTTAAAGATTAGGTGTTTTCACCAAAGCACATGTAAAATATTGTGCATTATTCACGCATAAAACAGCAGAAAGAAAATGTGCAATATTGATGTAAATATTTTGTTGACGATAGGTCATATTTATGAGTTTACCAGTAGGGGCAGACTTGATTAAGCTGTTCTCTTTACTCCTTCCACTCCGAACAGGCAGAACAGAAATCAAGTGCGCTGGAACATCTGTGCTGGCGTACGCCGGAGTACTCCGTCTTACGAGGTGGTGTAGACAGAACAGTCACGTGACCTGTTCCAAAAAAGATGGCGGATCACTGCCTGCATGCGCGGAAATATTTTGTATCGCTTGATTTATTCCGGAGTACTCCGAAGTGCCCAGTTTTACTTGTTTATGTGGCTGTTCTGGCGTACGCCGAGTACGCTAAAAATTGCTAAATCAAGTCCGCCCTATGATACCGTGTGCAGGTACAAAATTAGCACAGAGACAGGGTGATGGCAAAGGTGACGTTGATACGTTACGTTGACACCATGTTGCAGGACGTTTTCCTGGAATTTTAAAGAGATTAAGTATCAGTATTTGCAAGCTTCAAAACTATCTAGATTGCGTGACCTCAAAGGGAAAGGGGCCACTGATTCTCGATGTTTTGGCTACGTTAGCGTCGCAAAACAGGGTGATGTTAATAAAAGCGCACTGTATATATTGGTAGTGCGTGGTTTGTTCTCGTTACTACATCGGAGGTATTTGTTTTAGTGCTGACACAGGTTGGTCACTACAAATACTTTTCTGTTTCACAAATTTAGTGGCAGGATATCCGAAGACGGATCCATCCTAACCGCATGGGAGCCGTTAGCCATACACCCACGGGTGAGGGCTAATCGCACGCTTATAGGGTTAGGCAGGAGTTTTAAAAAGATCACTAAGAACTTTTTATTTTATGGCCATGAAAACGAACAACTCCACTAGACACAGCAGAGAGATTCTGAGTAACCAATATTCTATTAGTAGATTATTTTTTTACAGAATTGTCCCTGGGTGTCCCCTCTGACGCTAGGGGAAGTAAGCCGTAGAAGCCAACAGGTTCCTTAATCTAAGGGCACATAATCTATTTGCTCCCCTTCGACCACTAACAGAGTGCGGAAGGTTTCAACTTACCGATTTAAAAAAAGTTCTCAAAACCAAGTGTCGCCAGGATCGAATAATATACAGGAAAATATAACGGCCAAAGTGCCATGTACACTTGCGAATACAAGTGAAAAGAGACTGACCCAAGTGTCAGGATCAAGCGCGCTAAAATATAAAGAAACTGACCCAAATGTCCATAGTACGCGGTGGAAAAGATTACTCAGAAGACCCGGATCAGACTGACCCAAGTGTCAGGTGGTAGAACCGCTGAATAGTTGAAAAGAAGTTTCACGAATCGCGTTCAATAGAGTTTGTTCTGCAGAAACTGTAGAATAAAAGCGCATCTAGGATAAGTTTATTCAATGTGCATGTAAATTGTTTATTTTTTACGTTTCTTATTTCTGTCTAGTTGACGTACGTCTAAAACAGGACACTCTAACATTGATTCCTGTGGAAACTATCTTAGAGTGGGAACTTGCTTTAGTATAGGATGGTCAACTAGTCTTTGTAATATTACTGTGATGTCGATGTTTTTTTTGTACATAAAGTATTTGAAAGTTGTTACATTATTTTTCCCTGGAAGTATTGTCAACGCACAACATGGTCTTCCAATAAAATTTTCCCTCTTCCGTCTTGACCGTCTTTATGACGCAACAGTACAGGTCCTTTGTTTTGGTCCTTCCTCCTGTATAAAATAACTGGAGGGTCTAGTCCAGCTTTTCCGTCAATAAGTTCGAGACATTTGATAATCTTTTTCCTCACTTTCTCACTTATTCTACCCGAGTGCAAATGAAACTGAAAACCAGTGTAGAGAAAATCGGCCAAGCCCGTCGCCGTTAAAAATAAGCCAATTTGTTTACCATCACGTGATTATACAGCTGATCAGCAATTAAAAAGGTGGTCAAGCTCGAAACGGGCAGAGACGTTGCCAAAAGTATAAAATGACTTATACCTCTGCATATAGTAGGTTGGGTAATAATTGAATCTATTTCATGCATTCTTATTGTTACTGTAAATCGGGAAGTTTTCGAGAGAATTTTATTTTTGCGAATGGCGTTAAAAAGACATTTTTGCGACGTTCAAATTCGCGACTAGGGCATGATACCATCCACTGACACAGAGACTGTTCCCCTGCTCATCTACTTTTCATTGCAATACGCCAAATCCGCCTTCAGTGAAAAAAAACGGTTAGCTTAAATATACTGCTCAACAAAAGTTTAGCACGGATTTTAATACGATGTCCCACTTTGAATGAACATGAATCATTTTAATTAATGTAATCAACATGTATGGGGATCTTGAAATTTACATTTTTTCGTGTCCGCCAGACAAAAAGTTATCTGGTTCGGCGTCAGTGGATCGACGTTAAATTTGATGTCATGGGCATGCAAAGGATGCACGTCTACATCTGAAATTTAAAATTTTGACTTTAGAGTAAAGCCAAAGGTTCTTAATGTTCAAGAACGTTAAAAACGTCAAAGCTTGATACTCGTTTATGTCACGTTTTACCGTTCCATTATGACGTTAAATTGGCATTTTACACTTCTTGACTTTTCAGCGAACTGAATCACGAGATCAAGTAATCTGTTTGATGTTAGATTGGCACAAGCATCCGGAACATTTCTGTAGTTTGTCCTTTGAAAACGTCTTCTTTAGATAGCGTCACCGCCTTAATTTAGCCTCAACTTCAGATTAACGTCACTTTTTATGAATTAAATACCATGAGACAAAATTTTTAAACTTACCTTTCCTTAAACTGTCTTTCTTTTGGCATCCTCTTAAACACGAAAACCCTTTCAATTAAGCATGCCTACACAGCGAAAACAGTACTGTTTTTGACTTGTTTACGTCATTATAACAACGACGTTAATTGTTTTCAAGACTTAACTTTTGCTTCTTATGCTCAATGGAGACGACCTTTGTCTTTTTTTCAGAATGGCCTAATCGATCAAGCTGTATAAACAAGAGACTTTATAAACCGAAGCTGCATCAATTTTGTATTGCCATTAATGGAGTTGAAACACGTTTTTGACCCCTCTCTTGTTTAAAGCAACGAACGACGCAGTAGAAATCCAATTAAAGTACACCAATTGGTTCCTCAACTTTATCACATACCAAACCGTCATTTCAGCAGATATTTTATAACTTTAGACCATTTGCTCAAATAAAAAATAATTTTTATTTATCCGTGCTAAACTTTTGTTGAGCAGTATATGTTTATAGCTAACAATCAAAACCAACACACCTGTTTCAATATGCGTTCCACCTATATCAAGAGATGATACACGTTGTGACAGTTTTGATCTCCTGAGTCACAGCACTTTGATCGTCTCCAACCCCGCCGTCTTTCAGTCTAACTACCTGCTTTTCCATATGTCTGTCTCTCTGTTAAATGACTTCTTTCCAGTCTGCCAGTGCCTACCATACCCATCCACAAACACGCCTTTCTGTCCGTATGACTGACTGTCTGTCCGTTTTCTATCTATTTTCCAGCATGTATTCCCTGACCGTTCCCAACCCCGCCTTTCTGAGTATCTGACCTCTTGCCTGACGGTCTGTCTGTACGTGTATGTCTTTCTTCCAGCCTGCATTTCCTGCCTGTCGCCAACCCCGCCTTTCTGTCCGTTTGTCTGACTGTATGCCTCATACCTGTCTGTTTGTCTCGCCGTTTTCTGTCTTCCTTCCAGGTTGCCTATACTGACTGTCCCCACCCTGCCTTTCTGTCTGAGTGCTTGCCTACTGCCATTCTATCTGTCTTCTTTCCTTCTTGTCTGTCCCCAACCCTGTCTGCCCTTCAGCCTGCCTGTCCTCGAGCCTGTCTGTCTGTTTTATGTCTTCCTTCCAGCTTGCCTATACTGTCTGTCTCCACTCTGCCTTTCTGTCTGAATGCTTGCCTGCAGCCAGTCTGTCTGTCTTCCTTCGTTCTTGTCTGCCCCGAACCCCGTCTGTCTGTCTGTCTGTCTGTCTGTCTGTCTGTCTGTCCTTCAGCCTGCCTGCCAGTCTCTCCATTTTCTGTCTTCCTTCCAGCCTGCCTGGCCCAAACCTCGCCGTTCTGCCCATTTGTCTGTCTTACATGCTGTCTGTCTGTTTTATGTCTTCCATCCGGGTTGGGGTAAGACAGGATGGAAGGAATACAGAAACCGACAGACAGAATGGCAAACGGACATAAAGGCAGGGTTATGGACGACCTGAGCTACCAAGGTGCTGTGAATTGTGAGATCAGAACTATCAACACCTGTATTATCTGTAGAGTTAAGACATGTATTCCTATCACTGATAACGTCATAATTGACGAAATTCGTTCGCTGCGCTATTTTCATCGAAAGAGGGATGTGGCTGGACATTTTATCAGTCGTTGCGTATCTTATCAAATAGTCAGGGCCCTTAGGGACAAAAAATAGGTCCCGTGCGATTTGTGTGCCGATTTATGGTGACCTATATCAAAACCTTCAAAGGAGTCTTACCTTTAATTTAAAGGTGGTCACCCATCTCAAATCCGCGTCTGAGGCTAGTTATGACATCATAAATATGGCGACCATAATAAGAAACTGCCCGTTAATAAAAGCTATAGTTTGTGTTGGTATGGTCATATTTATCCAACACGAACGCTTTTTTAACATAATATCAATTATTTTAGTCATATGATGGTTACATTAATGCTTTACCTGACTTTGACAATGAATTATTTATCGATAACTATATTTTGCATGCAAAATACCGTAGATTTCTTATAAATACCCAGCTTATCGGGCCACCTTTAGACTGATGGCTGAGAATGCTATTGCTCCCCCTGGGGAATTTTGCAAGCTTATCCTATCTAAAAGGGGATACCAAGCTGCGTCTTTTAATAGATGTTGCACTATGTTCGCTGGGGCGTTAGTCTCTGACAGCTTGTTACATATGTTACCATATTAAATTTAGAAAAAAATTAAAAGTTTGAGCTACAGAAAGAAGGCTAATTATTTAAATTACTCATATGATCTGCATATTGACTACTTTAGCTACATATAAATTCTTTTGGAGCAAAATTACAGCTTCCTGTGGTGTTTTGTACGTTACTTTAATTAGATTACCCTTTAATCATGAAAACTGTGACCAATATCATTTACTTTTTAGCTGATATGTCCTTTTTTCCAAATTGTTTTGATTATTTTGTACTAACAAACTCATTTTGGTTAGAGAAAATCCAAAGCTTGCTTATATACTTTAAATATAGTGTCTTATACGTGCAATTAAACAACCCAAAGGCTATACCCAATTTTAACGAGCCGAATTAAGTAGGCATCATTTAAGTAAAAATATATGAAAACATTTGCTGCTGTTGGATATCTTGCATATTTGGGATTGTCTTGCTCATTTTATTAAGAATTATAGAATTCGCAGGTTTGACAACAAGATTGAAGCACTTGTTAAAGGTTGTAACATATATTATATGACATAATAAATGAGCAAGGACATTGACTTGATGCAAGAGATGATATTTCAGGATAAAATGAATATATTTCGCATGTTTTTCTAGCTAAAGTCTCAAGTCTCTGGTACCTAAATCTTAGGTATTGATGATTATTAAGCCCCTGTACCTTTGTTACAGGTGTTAAGAATTTTTGTTTTCAATATTTCCTAATATGAATAATTCTAAAATAAAGATACATCCTAGAGGAACATAAAAAATAATCGTTTCACATTTAAACATTACAATTTAGTAAATGTCCCTTTCTAATGCAAATATTCTAAACCAATCCTTAGCCAAGTCATATACAATATCGATTATTATTTCTGCTTCTCTGGTAAAATAATTGTCCTCCTCATTTCATTAAAAACCAGAATAATCATCAAACAAGATTTTGACTGCAAGCTGAGTAATGACCTGCTCCATCCCAAACTCTTTAAGATATACTCTATCGTATGTACCAATTCAAGGTGCATCGAATATGAGATGTTTGCACACTGTAAGCATGGGTGTTAGCCTGTAACAGCTTGTTACATATGTTACTTTATCAATTTCAGAAAAATAAAATTGAAAGTTTGAGCTACAGAAAAAAGACATTAAAACTAGCTAATCAATGAACATTCTAATAGTCTGTAAATTACTGGATGGCTTTACTAAATATGACAGCTGTTTACGCCTACATGTTGTATTATGTGCGTTACATGAACTTAATTATAATTTAAAAGTGGTAATTTTGGCTCTCGTCATTTAGTTTAACGACTGCTCTGAGTCGGTTTCAAACCGTTTTAGATTATTATGATAATTTTACTCTTAATTCAATAATTCGGCCAAAGGCCATTATCAAGAAAAACATGCACTTCAATGTCAACTACAAGATGGTGGAACAGAGACTATGTAGTTGACATTGAAGTGTATGTTTTTCTTGATAAAGGCCTTTGGCCGAAATATTGAATTAAGAGTAAAATTATCATATGTGTTTAACATTGTTTCCTATGGAATATAAATAAATATCGATTTAGATAAGTTCAACAAACCTAAACTCAATCGACGAATACAGAAAACAAAGTTTGCTTTTCTATCTTAAATATTTTGTCTTATATGAGCTAATGCACAACCCTAACCCCAGTTTTGCAGAGGAGCAAATTTTGTTTTCGCCGCTTAAATAAAACACATATAAAACAATTGCAGAGTGTTGATATTTAATATTTTCTTACACAGTCTTGCTCATATATCATCAAGTTTCTAAGATCAGAACACTTATTAAAGATGTCAATGTGCCATTGGTGATGTCACAACCAGGGCTCTGATCGAATTCCATGCACTTTCAGGTGCTGATATTAACTAGTTCAATGTCAGGAAAGAGCAAGAAATCATATTGGCAGGCATTCAGCAATGCTGGAGACTCTATCCACGAAATATTCTTTCACCTCGGCTCAGTGCCCTTAGAAAGCACTATGGCGGATGCACTAGAGTAATATATTTGTAAATTGTCCTTACTTCTTAGCTCTCGTCTGTGATGTCTAACTGTGAGTTTGTTACTTTCCCATTGGTATCCTGGGTCAGGTGTGGTACTGGATTGTATCGATTCCTGATCTTTGCCGTCTTTCTTACTTTGTATTAGCCAGTCACCGATATTGTTCGACTCGCTGCGTTGACGTAGTGGATATTTTACGAGAAAAAAAAACTGAATTGCAAAAACTACCACTTCCAAGAGTTGTGTTTCTCGAAGGTGTCAAACGTGCGCAGTACCAGTGCATCATTTGGAAAACCTCATCTGTCAATAGTCCTGACAAATCAATGCCTGACAATTGTGGTTAGAAGCGTAACTGTGATAAATATTGTCCCGTTATGATGACATTGCCCTAGTGCGGATCCAGAGGGGGATAGGGGTTCGGACACCCCCCCCCCTGGAAAATAACAAGTACGTATATGGGTTTCTAAAGAAACTAGCATTTGGACCCCCCCCCCCCCCCCCTGGAAAAAGTTTGACACCCCCGTGGCAAATAATGGACCCCCTTTGGATCCTTGGTAAAGTATAAGTAAAGTTTTCTCAGCAATAAAAACATTGGAACCCCTCTGTAAACTGTTTAAATA